>JAVJIF010032183.1:0-98380 GCA_038442645.1 Agave tequilana
CGACGGACATGCACAGCCTGTGCATATCCGGACACAGCAGCCGGTCGACTGTCCCGGTCGACCGGTCTGCCTGAAATACAGTTTTTCTGGGCAGATTTTTGAGATAGAAAATTTGTAAAAAATCTTTTAACACTTCTAAAAAATCCACAAAAATATGTTTTATCATTTTACTTGAAAACTAAACTTGTGATAAAAATTTCAAGACATATATCAATCATATCAATTCATTTTTGTGTCTTGCCAATTTTATCATAATAAAACTTGTATTTTTATCAAACTAGATTTTTTCCAAAAATGAATAGGAATGTCAAAATAAGTTTGTCTATAAGTTAAGCATGTATGTATAACTAGAAAACATCTACTATACATATAAATCATGAAACTTGTTTTGATCCAACTATTCATAAAATCACACATTAAAACATAAAACGTGTGTGTTTGTGCACTTGAGCATATCAACTAAACTAAGCTTTACAAATGGATCTAAAACACACTAAACTAAACTAGGATACCTAAGTCTTCTCTTGATGATCTCCATCTTCAAGTAGACTTGCTCCCAAACGCGATCCACGAGTGCAAAGGTATGATCTTTAAGCTTTGGCACCGGAATCACCATGATAAGCTTCCAAACACCTTGTTGAAGCTAATCACCAACACTAATATCCTGCTAATGATCTGAAACTTAGAAACACAAGAATATTAGTAATATAACTACATGAGTTGATCATCATCAAAACTAGAGTGGAAGGCCATTGGGCCAACAATCTCCCCCTTTTTGATGATGACAAAACTCATGGAGTTATATATGCATGGATTAAAGTTAAGCTTCAAAGAAGCTCCCCCTTAACTCATGCATAAATAAAATAAAAAATATTAAACAATATAAACATGTTATAGCTCTAGATACCAATGAAGTAAGACAAACTCTAAGCTCTAGATACCAATAAATAAAAACAACACATTCTTAATAAAACTTATTAAAACAAATACATGCATATAAAAGCCAAAAGCCAAATTCTTCTCCCCTTTTTGTCAATCATCAATAAAGGGGTAAAATTATAAAAAAATTATTCTCCCCCTTTTTGTTCTAAATCAAGAACCAATAAAGGGTTAAACATCAAAACATTGATATCAATTAAAAATATGTCAATGAAGTGCATCTAGATACCAATAGAAATTCAACATGGATCAATAAATCGTATGTGAGATAGACATTCATGAAGAGGAAGACGTTAAGTTAGCTTCCCTACATATATGAATTACATGAAGAAAGGAAGACACGCCCTAATTCACATAACACAAAATACGTAATGCATTAAAAGAGATGTGAAGCTCTCCTTACACACGTGTATCTCATAAGAAGAGTGTCAAGCTCCTCAATATAGGATATACTCAACATGAATCTATACACATATAGGCAATGTAAGTCAAAACTATTGAAACTTTCATAAAAACAAAATTTTGAAATACCAATTAAAAATACTCAACATAAACATCTTGACATCATTAAGAGAAATATGTTCTTTTAAACACCTGATACCAATTTGAAAACTTTTGAGATCAATAATGTTAAAATATAGTTTCAATTTTACATAAAGCAAGGGAGTGAGAGTCAAATCCCAATTGAAAAGACAACATCAAATTTCTCCCCCTTTATGAAATACCAACTAAAATAATGCATAGTCTTGATACCAATTTAAAGTAATCAATTTAAACACAATTGAAACTCAAGCACTAGCATAAACAAAAATATATGTATGAAAATTAGATACCAATTGACATTGATATTCTTGAAAGAGTAAGCATACATATACAAAACTTATATGAGTATACAAGAAGATCAAAATTGATACCAATTGAAAGAGTTCAATGATACCAATTGAAATAACAAGCATGGTATATCTCATATTACAAAGAAGAATTCGAACTAGTTAAAAATGGAAAGTTTTGTAAACTAGTACGAAATCCTTCAAGCAAGGAATAAAACAAGATTATTTTTCATAGAAATGAAAATCACATAATAATCATTCACTCTAATCAATAAAGCAAACTCATGAGAAACAAAACATGAGTAAGGTAGTAATTACGAGTGTATAACTAACATGTGAAAATCAATTATGAAAAATATTTCATTAAGCTCTTTTAATTCCTTTAAACAATAATACTTATCTAAAACAAAAGATCATAGAACTACTTAATCTTCAAGGCATATGTATGTCTAGTATAAACTAAGTATACATACATATCCAAAATACAAACGAGTCCACAAAGTATATGCATGAAGGCACGTGGCTCAAAAAGGAATGTATATGTATAGGATTAGTTTGAACTAGATGGACATATACATGAAGTAAAACTTAAATATGAAAACACGAAAAACCAATTTTCATTAACTAATTTCATTTTAAGGTATATGTATAAATTGTCAACACAATAAGTATACATACATATCCTAAACACAATTGAGTCCATATATAAGGATTTGCATGAAGGGCAAAAGACTCAAGGATTATACATGTATATCTTAATGTTTTGGCAAAATAAACATATACACGAAATTAAAACTCATATAAATTAAAAATATATGAATACAAGTCTAAAATATTGAATCATCAAAACTAGACTATACTCATACAACTAATGGGAACAAATAAGCATTCAACCCAATCATATATAGATTTATTTGTGTCCCACTATATGTATAGGTATATAACTAGTCTTAATGAAGACTAATACTTAAACAAGTAATCAAATCATTAAGCACAAGACAAACACGAATATCATTTTGTTAAAACAAAACACAATAAATTCATCAAAATTCTTTTATTTTGTGAACCAACTTCTAGGTATATGTATGATCCATCCAAATCTAACAATATGCATACATATCCCAACCATAAACGAGTCTATTAAAAATATTTGCATTGAAGGCAAAAGACTCATGGGTATACATGTATATTTATTAGGTTTGAATTTAAAATACATATACATGAAGTAGAATCATAAAAATAGGTATGACAAGTATAAATAAAGGAATCATCAAAACTAGCCTATACTTGTGCACATAGTGGGTACAAATGAGCATGAAGGGCAAAACATATATAAGTCAATTTGTTCTCACTAAGTGTACATGTATACATGCAAGTTTTGATAAAATCTACATTTAAACATGTATATACCACATGAAGCACAAACACATATAAAACAACATGATACAACTAAAACATGAAACAAACGTTCATATGATCAATAGTATATGCATATGCATTAGATCTAGGATATACATATTAGATCAAAAGTGAGATCACACAAATATAAATCTATATTGAGCATGGGTGTCTCTAAACAACTAAGCATGTATATCACTAATCTAATGAACATGATATAACATAGTGAACATAACAATGACATGCTATAAAACAAATGATATGAACATGTAAACAATAATAAGGAGTTAGGAATTGTTACCAAAACCTTAGAAGGCAACTTTCCTTGTCTCCAAAACATGGTGGTCCTTTCCACCAAATCTTCTCCCTTGAAAGTGATGCATCCAAAAAGTATTCTTAAGCATGGAACACATCCACTCCAAGGTGCCAACACTCTCACGTTATGTGAGAGCCCTCACCTACATCAAAAATTGGAGGGGTGGTCTTTGGTACCCATTGTCTTTTGGGTCCATGGGGGTTAGTCCCTTCTCTAACCCAAACATATTTCTTTGCTAAATTTGGAGTATTTAATCTATCATAGCAAAATTTAGCAAGATGGCCTTTTCGACCACAATGTGTACAAGTGTACACATGAGCATACATAGTGTTAGGATGGTGTCCGTGAGGAGCATGTGTTTGCCGTGGAGGGTGTGCATGCATGAAGGATGGAACTTGTTTCTTTCGAAGCAAAGTTTCCAACCGTGAATGATTCATAGCACATTGGCTCATAGTGGAGCCCAAACAATCTACCTTCTTCTTAAGCATGGATATATCATTGTTAATCCTAGAAGAAGAGGTACATGCATTAGGTAGTCTAGATGATGAGGCTACACTAGCATGGCAAACATGTGCATCCATCTTATGTTGCAAAACAATATTTTTCTCTAAGCAAATATTTAAATCATTTGAAATGGAAATGATTTTATTTTTCAAAGCAACATTCTCTTTTAAAATAAAATCTACTTTTGAAGTCAAATTTTCATTTTTCTTCAAAAGAACATGGCAATCATTTTTATTTTTCAAAAGTTCATTTTCTTTAAGTGCAAGGTCAAGTTGAGATTTTAATGAATCCTTCTCATTAGCAATCTCCTCTTTCTCTTGCAAAACAATATCAAGTCTAGCAATCAAATTTTTGTTTTCATTATTAATGCCTAGACCTTTTCTTTTTCAAAATGTTATACTTCTCAATTAATTTTCACAAACTAATGAAAGTTCTTCATTCAAAGCATGGGGATCAATATAATCATTAGAAGAACTAGCACTATCATCACAATCTAATAGAGTTTCCGATTGTACCTCAAGGGAGTCATTCCCTTGGACCATGAAGCATTGGGAATCGGATTCTCCACTAGATTCCTCTTCCTTTTGAATTTGTTCTTGAAGCCCGGAGGTAGCGGTTGTGGTTGTCAATAAATTCCACACTACAAAAGCGGAATCAATATAGAAAACATGTAAAAGATAATCTTTAGGCAATGTGTTTCTAATAGCCTCTAGGGCTTGTGCATTGGCCCTTATATGAATGAGGTTACCAAGATAGCATTTCTTGGTAGCCGCAAGATAAACATGTAAACCTAGGGTTTGTAGGTAAATGGACATCCTAGTCTTCCAAACAAGAATGTTGGAAGCATCATACATAGGTGGGGTCATGAAGTCCATGATAACTAAATGTATGCAAACAAGTATTATGCAAACAAGAGATTAGCAAGCAAATGGATCACTCCTAGGATGTTAAGCCTAATATCAGGAGCACTAGCTCTGATACCAATGAAAGTACACCTAGAGGGGGGGGTGAATAGGTGTAAGTGCTAATCTATGGCTAAATAAAAAACTTAAAGCTCTAAATGCGGAAGCTAATGCAAGTGTTGCACAAACTTATACAATACAACAAGTGTAGCCGAATTCCCCTTTCGAGGCTCTGAACTAACTCCTCTTGATTCCCCTTAGAATGGGTTGAGGTGCTATGTGAAGCTCTTGTTGGATGAGTATAAGTTAGTCACACACACACAAGCAATCCAAGCAATGTGCATACACAAAACAAGCCAAGCAAATATAGATGAATTGCAATAAGAAATATATGCAAGGCAATATGAAACAATGCTCAAACACAAGCAATATATGATGCTATGAATGTATGATGCTTGTATGAGATGTTTGCACAAATGTAAAGAGTAGAGTTGAGAGAAATTGGATCAATCGCAAACACACAAATATGTTCCGAGGTTCGAGCCCCTAGCTCTACGTCCCCGCCTACACCACCGTGTAGGATTTCTAATCCACTATAGGAGCCCCTAACTCCTCTCTCAACTTACAATGCCACCGAGGCAATACAAACACAATCCACCTCTACCGAAGAGGGATACGGCCCGTAGCCAACCACAACAAATGCCTCTCCTTAAGAGGCTCACAAACCAATCACCCGATCACCTCTACCGAAGAGGGATTCACAAATAAAAGGGTGTTTACAACAAGTGGTTCCAAAACCACAAACTCTCTTTTCTTTCTCTTTTCTTTTTTTCCACAAAAACAAAGATCCTAATAGTTTAGGATAGAAGATAGCTCAAGTGTGGAAACTAGGTGTTTTGGAAAACAAGCAACAAAGAAAAAACACTTGGGAAATTTCTTGTAAAAGATAGAGAATGAATGCCAATACAAAAATCCCAAATTCCAATTTCTTTGATTTTTCCAAAACCCAAATCAATAAAGATGAGAAGTTAAAAGCACTAAAACTCTTTTTAAAACTCTTTTAAACTCTGCTGAAAACCAGAAATTTTTCTCTTAAAAACCTTGGCCAAAATCCCAAAGGAATGGGGTTTATATAGGCCAACACAGAAAACTAGCCGTTAGGCTGATGTGTGCAATTTTGACAGCCACCGGTCGACCGGCCCGGTCGACCGCCAACGGTCGAAAATATGACCGTTGGGGCTTCGGTCGACTGCCAGTCGACCGACCAACAAGGAGGAAACACAGTTTCCTTCTATCGGTCGACCGACCCAGTCGACCGAAAAGATACAGAGAGCAGACTCTCTATATCGGTCGACTGGGTCCGTGACCCGGTCGACCGACGGACATGCACAGCCTGTGCATATCCGGACACAGCAGCCGGTCGACTGTCCCGGTCGACCGGTCTGCCTGAAATACAGTTTTTCTGGGCAGATTTTTGAGATAGAAAATTTGTAAAAAATCTTTTAACACTTCTAAAAAATCCACAAAAATATGTTTTATCATTTTACTTGAAAACTAAACTTGTGATAAAAATTTCAAGACATATATCAATCATATCAATTCATTTTTGTGTCTTGCCAATTTTATCATAAATAAAACTTGTATTTTTATCAAACTAGATTTTTTTCAAAACATGAATAGGAATGTCAAAATAAGTTTGTCTATAAGTTAAGCATGTATGTATAACTAGAAAACATCTACTATACATATAAATCATGAAACTTGTTTTGATCCAACTATTCATAAAATCACACATTAAAACATAAAACGTGTGTGTTTGTGCACTTGAGCATATCAACTAAACTAAGCTTTACAAATGGATCTAAAACACACTAAACTAAACTAGGATACCTAAGTCTTCTCTTGATGATCTCCATCTTCAAGTAGACTTGCTCCCAAACGCGATCCACCGAGTGCAAAGGTATGATCTTTAAGCTTTGGCACCGGAATCACCATGATAAGCTTCCAAACACCTTGTTGAAGCTAATCACCAACACTAATATCCTGCTAATGATCTGAAACTTAGAAACACAAGAATATTAGTAAATATAACTACATGAGTTGATCATCATCAAAACTAGAGTGGAAGGCCATTGGGCCAACACTCCTTGCCCTTCCGTGATGAACTTCTGCCTCTTACTTCCAGTGCCTCCGCCGATGAGCTTGACTTAGAAGAATGTCTCTCCTTCTTCCTCGTTTCATAACTCGACAATGCAGATGACACCTCATCGTAATCCAAGGTCTGCCTTCCATTGATGAAGGTCAGAGTGAATGTCTCATACTCCTCCGCCGGGAGTGAGTTCAGAAAGATGATCGCCTTATCTTCCTCATCTATCGTGACATCCACGTTTACCAAGTCTGTAAGAAGCTTAGTATATCGGTTGATGTGTTCATTCACTGTGCTCCCCTTCTTCATTTGAAAACTGTACAGCTTACTCTTAAGCTGCAACCTGGACTCAACACTCTTAGTCAGGTATTTCTTCGCAAGGGTTTCCCACAGTTTCTTCACCGACGTCTCATGTTGCGCAAGGTATTTATGTCTTGCGACAAACATGAACGTATCAATCCACATGCCGACCTGTTCATCTTTGCCCACTCTTCATCAGTGGTCGTGCTCTCTTCTTCTTCTCCAATAGGAGAGTGTCTTCGAGGTTCGATGCATTCAGCGCATCCATAACCTCACATCTCCACATCCCGAAGTTATTTGTACCGTTGAACTTGACAACTTCAATCCTCGGGTGAGAATTCATTGTCTTAACCGAAGCAATTTCTTCTGCCATTGAGATTTATTGATCCTCTATCTATGCGGAAGAACAATCAACTGGAAATAAATCTCTACTTCAGATAAAAATTGAATTTTTACCTTTCCCTTGAAACCCTAGATCGAGTTTCTCTCCTGATCTACTCCACCACAGATTCCACGAGCCCTCCTTGCGTCCTCCTGAGATCGACACACGATCTCCTTGAACACCAATACCTCTGATCTGAGATCGACACACGATCTCCACCGAATCAGATCTCGAGCCCTTCGAATCTTCAGAAATCCCAAGCGAAACCTGGAAGCTCTGATACCACTTGTTGTGCCCCACGACAGCGACAACAACCCAGATATATGGATCCCCTTAATCTCCCACGCACGAAGAACAATCACAACCAGCACAAAAACAATCACCGGAGAAAGAACACACGCAAACAACTTATTTAACGAGGTTCGGCCTCAACGCCTACGTCCTCGGGGCAATCAGAAGAGAGATTAATTTACTTGGAAGAAGATTACAATGGCTAGCAGCCTCTTTGAATGCAAGAGAGCTCCAGCCTTTTCCTTCTCAAGGATCTTCTACAAGATACAAACCCTAGAAACCAACAACAGCCCTTAAATACAACAGGCTCAACATGGGGCTGCATGGGAAGACTTGGCATGGGCAGGAACGTGAGCAGCATGTAGCAAAACGTTGGATGTAGCAATGTGAGCAACACATGAGAGGTGAGCTTCAAAGAAGGCCGTGGATGGGTGGCGGACCTCCGGGAAGAGGTCGGAGAATGACGGAGTAGCCATGGCCAAGGTCAGAAAAACATGAGGTCCGCCGAAAATAAAGGGATAGAAAAAACCAAGTCGCCGCAATGGGGAGGGCAATGGCGAATGGCAAAAGCAAAGGAAAATCGATCCTCGCTCTCTTCCTCAACGTGAGGGACTCAAGGCTCCGGCGACGTCAAATCGGGGTCGCGAGCTCAGTGAGCACGCGCTGACGCGTGCAAGGGACAATAGATCCGGGGGGACAATGACGAGGTTAGAACTGGTGTCGTAGTGGTTGAGGCAGCTACAGGAAGATACAACAACGGGTGGAGCGAGGCCGGAGAGGACGTCGAGGATCGACTGCGTGTCATGGCGGTTATAGCTGCGGTTCATGCAAACCCTAATTTCAACTTTCATAACCAGAAGTCCTTGAATCTTCTGGAAAAAAGAAAACTTGCTGGAAGATCTTTACAGTAGATACAAAGTTGCTTAACATTCCAAATGCATATGAAAATCAATATGACTTCCATGAACTCTGAATTGCTAAGGAATAATATATGAACCTTAATTTATCGATGAAAATGAAGAAGATAGGTTTTACAATATGTTATCATACATTTGATTGCAGCTCATCAAATGTTAAAAGAAATTTTTGAAAAATCTTACCAAGTCTTCGCAGTTGGCCTCATTCATGAAAACCACCAAATGATACACAAGAACCCAAAATGGTTTCATCACTTGTGAAAACCATTATCCCTTTAGCAAAACAATGTAAAAAGAGAGGAAAAAAAGAATCTTTGTTCAATCGAATTACATATGCACATAAATTCTTGTAATGCCTCTCTCTCCTTGATACAAGATGAATTCTGAGAAACAAGATACAAATGCCAAAACTTGAGAGTAAGCCAACATGACGATGAGCAGCTAGCTAGGAGACACACGAGCTTTCCAGGTTCTTAGTAAAGAAACTTGTGGTTTCATCAAACAACTTTCATCATCTTCCCACCAATGATATGCTACGTTGGCGCAAACAAAGAATAGTTCTTCATGATAAATTCAGATATTATTTAAGGAAAAAACCTCCTGACATCAAGATTATAAAATCATAGCAATTACACATAAAATAAAATTCATGGAACATCTCCTTCAATACTAACATCTAGTTAGTATTCATGATAACTTCAGATACTCTTTTAAGGGGGGGAAAAAAACCTTCTGACATCTAGATTATAAAATCATAGTTAAATTTTACACATAAAATAAATTTCATGAAACACCTTCTTCAGCCCAACTGACAACCAACGCCATCTGCCGATACGATACTCATGCTAATACCTCAAAGTGCTGCTTGGTGTAGACAAAGATGTGAAGACAAATACAAGATTTCGATCCTTGGTCTTAACAAACAAATGGAAGTAATATTAGCCTCCTCTTTAACTCATGGAGGAATTAACAAATCTATGGAGATTACTACTTCATGCACACTGAACCCATCCATTGAGGGACACATCAAAATGGGAAACGGGAAGACAAGGATATTGTTTCAGCGTTTAGACGGGATGCAGAATACTCAGGAAAGAAAAACAAAGTTATCAGATCAGTGGCTTTATGAAGATGACCAAACAAAAGCATGGACGACCCCAAGCGCTATGCTTACTCCGGAAAATCTTGAATAAATGACTACAATAGACCTGAACAAATTGGGAATGAGAAGTTCAAATAACAAACAACCATGGATGGAAATCACTCAACCAAAGAAAGGGAACAGCAGCTACAGTACCATCAAATGCAAAAAGAAAAAGGATCAAGTCCTGTGTATATATGTCAGATCTATCATGTATTTACGACTAGGCCTCCAGCTATTACCCCAGAAAAAAAGATATATGTAGATTACTTCGATCATTGAATACAAAAGAAGTGAGCTAAATTATTCTACTATACAAGACAAGAAAATTATGACATACCATGACAACTTCATAGGCGCACGTGAAATCTTGGCTCCTTTGGGACAGGGCGAGTCCTTGCCATCTTCCATCATACAAAATTCAGTTAGTTTTGTTATGAAAGGCAAAGAAGTAGTTTACTGCTGTACTTACTATGAGACAAAAGAGTCTGAACAAAAACCAAAGGCAACTAAAACAAAAAAAATGTCAGAAACAGAAGTTATAGATCTGCATTCATTTTTAGACTAATTACTAAAAAAACGCTTTTGGTATTCAGAATAAAGCTTATTACTTTTTGGGTACGAAGGGACGATCAAAATAAGGCATCGGCTGAGTTTTTGACATGAGCTCTTTTCTGAGCCTTCTTATCTCCACTTCTTCTTCCAACTGTACAATAACAGTATATAGCATTACATTAGATATTCTCCTAGCCAACCCTGGGTCCAAGTCCAAATAAGCCCCCGTAGTTATATAATTAAACAAGTACAGAATCTACTAGTAGCTAACCTTTTGCAGCCTCTTTTTTTCTAATTTATTTGTTCAATGAAAACTCAATCGTTCAGCGACCTACAGAAATTATAGATAATCAGCAAACTTAGTCAAATTTTGAACATTTAAGTGTAAGAGTTCTGCAGGGATCAAAGATTCAACAAAATTAAGGGTTTCCATAGTTCTATTGAAAACTTACATAGTTATCAAACTCCGCTCTCTCAACTGCACGCACGTCGCTGTGGAGAACAAGATCTATTGGCTCTGTGCTTTCTTTCACAGGAGGTTTCACCAAGCACTAGGAGAATTACACCAAAATGATATGATCAGGCAAGAAAAGAAGGAATTTTATAGAATCGCACAATTCAAGAGTGAACAAATTAATATTCAACTTGTCTCCGGCAACTGATGTTGACATTCCATTCAGCTCAATTATTGCATACTACATTGTCGGAAACAAGATATATCAGATTGCCACCAGTCATTTCAGAGTACATATTTCATGTAAAAAACACTTCTTATGCAGATAAAAGGTTCATAGTTTTTCAAAGTTACATGAGCAATTCATAACGCTCAGTTATTTCATGAAAATTTTAAAAGACTTGGGGCCAAATTCTTATAAATCCAGACCATCACCATGTCTAGCCGATGTGGGACTATTTGTTCGACCCAAATCCCAACAATCCTCCCTCGAACAAAGAGTCCCTGCAAGCCCAACTATCTTATCTTCACTGGAAACTATCTTATCTTCACTGGAAGATCAAATGCTCCATCGAGATCCAACCTTCACTGTGTGGGCAGGCGGCACGCCTTATGTGAGTACCAATTGCAGTCGGTTGGGTCCGCCCATTGCAAAGGAGCACCACTACCAATTTTCTCCAAATTTCCGAGCGCCCAACATTAGCTTCACAGAGGCCTATTGCGTCTATTTTACACCACTAGGCTGATCAGGCCCATTGCGCCATTGGGAGGATTTACATCGTCGAACATCACCCACCCACACGACTAAGTTCGGGGCATGGCTCTAATACCAATTGAAGGACTTGGGTACCATCCTAAAAGACCAGCCTTCTAGGTGGAGTTGGTCAAATCCTTATATACCCAAGACCATCCCCACGTCTAGCCGATGTGGGACTATTTGTTCGACCTAAATCCCAACAAATTTTACTACTCAAAAGCAAATAATGCTTCATGCTTGCTTTGCACTTGGGAAATACCTACTACTGTTTGGTTTATGCCAACTAGAATTTGGCCCCTTCTAAGGAGGCAGCAAAATCAGAAGCAGCATTACATATAAGGAAAGTTGATAAATAATAACATCAGGAACAAAAACAAATCTTTAATACAACTTTTGGGGTCGGTAAATGAATCCTTTTCTCCATCTTGCTCTATCAAGGGCCATCTAATCTGTAGATTAAAAATCAACATGTCCTTTCTTTCCTACCTCAAATCTATGTTTGTTTTTGTCTAGCCTTATTGGCTGCCTACATTTCAACTATAAAACATGTCATCCTAACAACTGGCACAGTCATTGGACTCCCTCATAGATGTCCAAACATCTCAAGCAATGCTCTCTCATCAATTGAAGCTACCTTTAACTTCTCAGATCTCCACATATGAACTCATTTGTAGTCCTAATTTTTAGTGTATTTCCGCTTTTCATCCTAGTATTATTCTCATATATCAGCTACCCTCATTTTCTGACATGTATCTTCTTAACTACCTAGCCATTAGATCAATTAAGCGTGGCTGGTTGAATAGCCATTAATAAAATTTCATTCTTCTATGTATAATCAGTTGATCTTTCTCGTATGAATTGAACTATCTACTCAAAGGAAATGCAGTGTACATTTAGTGCTTAGAGAATAAAGTTTATCCTGGTGACTGTCCAAAACTACTTTTAAAAGAGCAAGGAAAAGAAGGTTCACCTCTAGTTCATCTGTTGTCCATGGGAGGCCTTGAGCAATTGGTATACGTTTCTTCTCTTCCTCCACAATCATCTCCTTAACTTTCTTGATAAAATTTTCTTCTTTCACCCTTCCTCTTTGCTGTGATAAAAAATAGAAGGAAAAGACAATGAGTTACTACCTAACAATCTAATACCAATTAAATCCAATAGGAAAAAGATTCAATTCCCATATATCATTCAGGATCTGAAGTGATAAGGTTGGTAAACTGATAGCTTCATCACCACTGAGTAAAAAGTAAAGCTGCATTATTAGTTATAATAATGATAGCAATGAAAAGGCCATGCTTTAGTCTAATAATAAGTATTTCCTTGCAGGCATTTAGCATGGAGAATCAAGAGTACTCCGAATGTATCAGACAAAAGGCAGTTTCTCCAACAAATTAACATTGTCTTTTATATTTTTTTCAGCTTGTTATTATTCATATCACAGTATCAATAAACAACAACAGTGTAAATTTATAAAATCAGGGAAATATATGTGCAATAGTATGTAAAATATGACCAACATATTAAATGTAATTGATGGAAACCAATCAAAATTGAATAAGAAAAATATTCTACATAAGGAATTATTGCTAAAGCAGAGGAAACCAAAGACGCAGCTCATTCAAAGGATGAAGTTTACAATCTTGCTTCAGATATATTCTTTTAAGGTCAAAGTATATGATTATGAGTTGCTAGAGAGGCCTGGCATGGGGTTTCATTATGGGAGGTCTCAGGTCAAAGACCGGGCTACACCTTTGTTAGGAAAAAAAATATAAAAAAAGAAAAGAAATGAAAAGAAAAAAGAAAATTGAACTTCAAAATAAAATCTTTATGCTACAGTAGTATTTCGGTTATTGCATGAAACATGATGCAAATTCAATGGAAGTCATGAGCAATCATAATCTTGTAGTATCTAAAAATTATCTAAAAATAACAATAATCATAAGAAGAAAAAAACAAACTTGTACAAAAATAATATAGAATCTCTTGATCAATTAGACACTAACAGTAACATACATATATAGGTTTTTTCTGATGTGGGAGAGACATTGTGAGGTGATTCCACAGAGCATTAGTTTTTAAGACCCAAATATAACCATTGGCGAGTCTTTTTCACCATTTTCAAATGACATGCATATTACATATGTAATTTGG
The DNA here is from genome assembly GCA_038442645.1 of Agave tequilana. Taxonomy (NCBI): domain Eukaryota; kingdom Viridiplantae; phylum Streptophyta; class Magnoliopsida; order Asparagales; family Asparagaceae; genus Agave; species Agave tequilana. Next base: position 13,984 of record JAVJIF010032183.1, read on the forward strand.
TAACCTGGACTCCGTGCTGGCAAAATTCTGATCATCTTGTTACAAACATTAAATTGTAAGCTAAATCAAGTTTTTCACATGATATTCAGGTTTTTCCATTATGTAATTCGTTCATTGGTCTCCATGCTGGCAAAATCCTAATCATCTTGTAACAAGGATTAGAAATGCTAGAGAATCATGATTCCCCAATAAGTCTTTGAGCCTCACCCAACCATTCAAATCTAAATATTTTCTATTTACAAGTTTCATATGTTGGGACTTAAGTCGAACAAATAGTCCCACATCGGCTAGACATGGGGATGGACTTGGGTATATAAGGATTTGGGCAACTCCACCTAGAAGGCTAGTCTTTTGAGATGGTGTCCCAAATACTTCAATTACACATCTAGAAGTAGAAGGCTTTGACAACAATAATGTAACAACAATTTATAATCTTATTAAATCATTTATCAGTTTTATAGTGAACAGTCAAATATTTACTGTTACTTACATCTACGTATCTTCAATTCTATCTGCAAATCATTTGAGATGAATTTCTCTTCCTTCTCCTCCTTGGACCCACCGCAATCTTCCTAAAAAAATCTTTCTGTGCCTCGTAAGCTGCTTGCTGACACTTCTTGTGAAGGGGTTTTTGTGAAGGGGTTGCGGGGACGGGGAGATTGGGGGCGGAGTTCTCTGAACTAGGGAGGGCTTTGATGGGGGTTTTTGTTGGGTTTGTTGCTGTCGCCATGGAAAGGGTTTTGGGATCGAAAAGGAGGGATCTTTTGATCTTGATTTTGATCTCAATTTCTTTTTGCCCCCCGATGAGTTCTTGAAGAGAGAGAGAGTTGGGGTTTTGAGGGGGTGGCGTTGGGTGTAGCTTGTAACGGCTAATTTTTGGCGTGTACCCGGGGTTTCAATTATTTTTAATGTTGTTTTTTTTGCCGGAGGGTGCAGACAATTTTTTTTGGTCCAATTTTAAACAATTAACGTGGCTATACGGTAATCCATTAAGTTTGTTCCCCAATGAGCACCGAATCGAATCACATGAAGTGTGACATATATGAATAAAGTGTGTGTATAGACCCGCAGTTAATCATAATATTTTTCTTAAAAAAAACAAAGACCTGCATTATGTCAATTCAAAGAGAAAGTCCCCAGTACATGATCGAGTGGTCCGAGCCTTGGGTTGTTGAGCACCGCTCCTCACAGCTCAGCACTTCGAGCTCGCGTGCCAACAAACATTATTTCTCTCCCGATGCGGCCTCGGTGGTCGCCGGTGAGTTTATTAGCAAAAAAGGAAAAAAAAAAAAAAAAAAAAAAAAAAAACAGAAGATCACATTTCCACAAAGACCTGCATTGCTCTCACTGGGATTTGGTCGATCACCTTGTTGAAAATCCAACTACACCTTGGTTTCCATACGTTCCAAAGAATTGAAACACATATACTTGGAATTTCTCATGTCCCACATTACTCACATAATATCTACTGCCAAACAACGATTACATGGCTGCTGACTAACTAACTTTTACTGATAATTACTCTTGTCCGATAACACCATTTGTGTTTGTATATATTGTTCGTGATTATCTAGGCATTGAAACATTGATCTTGAGTGATCGATGTAATCGTTATTTGACAGCTGAATTCTTCCGGAGGGCGTAACAATATCTACTTGGACTTTTCTATATAAGTAGATGTGTTTTGCACATTGAATGCATATTCTCGTCTCCAAAGATTTTTACTCCTCAGGTACCGAAACCGTTAACTATCATCCTCTGTAATTTGAAGTATATAATTCTCAGAAAAGTAACATTTTAAAATATGTTTTTTAAAACTAACCTTTTGGCGGTGAGGGGGTTGACCGCACCACATGGTCAACCGCATAGCAGGCGAGGTAACAACGTTGGTGAAGTAGCAAAACTAGTGGTGGTGTGGTCAGTCCTTTTCTTCTTTCTGATCTCTTACAAACTAAAGTTTCTCGTCTCCCCGTTTCCGTAGGGAAAAAATTGGAATAAGCCGGGTCCCACATCAAACATTCATGCGCTGATCAAATATTATTGGGAGAGAAAGGCAAGAAGCGGTAGTGTGAGATCACTCTCTCTCTCTCTCTCTCTCTCTCTTTCTGTCTCTCTCTCTCTACCAAGAATCTCGTAATCTCCCTCTCTCTCTCTCCCCCCCCCCCCCCGCCCTCTTTCTCTCTCTCTCTCTCTCTACCAAGAAGCTCGTATTCTCTCTCTCTCTCTCTCTCTCTCTCTCTCTCTCTCTCTCTCTCTCTCTCTCTCTCCCCCTCTCTCTCCCCTCCCACCGTCTTTCTAAACTCTCACAAACTAAGGTTCACATCTCCCCGTTTCCGTAGAAAAAAATGGAGTAAGGGTCCCACATCAAACATTCATGCGCTGATCAAATATCAAGGGGAGAGAGAGGCAGGAAGAGGTAGTGTGAGATCACACATACACACAAGATGAGGAGGCCGGGCGTTGCAGTGGAGATGAGGGACAGGAAGATCATCGGAGCTCTACATGACACTCTGCTCGACTTGTCGCCGTGGCCAGGAAGAAGAATCATCGGGCTCTTCAAGGCCGATCCAAAAAACCCTCCTTCAATCAGGTTATCTCTCTCTCTCTCCCCTTCTCTCTCTCTCTCTTCTCTCTCTCTCTCTCTCTCTCTCTAACACACACACAACCAAGAAGCTGGTAATCGCGCACGCGTTCAATCTCTCTCTAACAAGAAGCTGACAAGTTCTTATAAAGCTTCTTGAATTTGGTAGTGTTCTCCCCCTACGTGATGCTCTCCTCTCTCTTCTCTTTTCTTCTCCCTTTCATCTAGTATTCTCTTTCTTTCTGATCTCTTACAAACTAAAGTTTCACATCTACCTGATGTCTTGACCTAAAATTGCATTAAGCCGTCGTCTTCAACAATCTGTACACCTAGCTAGGAATTAAGACTTGTTCTGGTGCTGAATGTCCTAAATCTGCATCAAGCCTTGATAAACATTTCTTAATTTCACCAGTATTATTGTCATGATCTCAAACTCACTCAAAAGGGTCGTCTTCACAAAACAGGAGACAGATATTTCCTTTTTGGTTTTGCCACAGTTATTAGTTCTTGTTTTCTCTAAAACCTCAAGAGATTTAACCAAATGTTTTTTGAAAACCAATCAAGAGCAACCGGTCAAATCGGTCAGGTCGGTGAAAATCAGGTGGGAGGTTTTCCGTTCGATAGAATGTTCCTTAATTTAAGAGCCACCATTCAATTCCTTTCCTTAGTTAAACACCAATTAGACTGATATTAATCAATCTATTTAGAGGCAATATTTCAGCATAATATTTATAAACATAAATGTTTCAGCATAATCCCTACAATAAGAACGTTAGTTCAAAATATATAGGATATGGAGTGAGGTACGTGTAAAGTGAATCTCCTTAAAACAATTACATCCCCCGCTACGGTGCTAATAGGTTAATGGACACTGATCTCTCAAGATATAACACTCTTTCAAGGTATTTGGATAGCACTATCCAAAAACCATACAGTCTTCAGACATAGAATTTTTGTCTTAAATTTAGTGGAAATATTCAAAGTAAGCGAAAGAAGGGAAGATAAATTTCTGATTGAATTGAGTGAGTATGAAGTCGGGAGGGTCGCTATTTATAGGGTTGGAATCAGAGCGGTGGTTGCAACGGTTCATTCAGAACCGTCGCAATGATTCTGTCTGAGCCATATCTGCCAACAGTTCATACAGAACCAATTGTACCCGCATGCTCTGGCACCAACAGTTCTGAATGAACTGTTGGACCCGCACCGCACAAGGTCGGCCACGATCACACGCCCACACTCGCTCTGCTTCAAAATTTTGAAGCAGGTGGGCTCGCCCGTACTAGGCCCAGCCCAATCCAAAAGGACTGAGCCGTGTGCGATATGGTCCGGCCCCGCGTGCACCCGCGCCAGCACCACTGCGGTCAAGGACGGGGCGGGCGGCGGCGCGCGTGCGTGTGGGCGTAGCTTCCTCCCAAATGCGCGCAAAAACTTCAAGTACCTCAAGGGTGTTTACATTCCGAAAAGACAAACTCCAAAGCAGCTCCGCAAACGGTCCGAACGATGTCGAACTTGTCGACACTTCTAAAAACAAGTCACAGACAGACTGATAACTTATTCATCCCTAATAGATAAACCAGTGACTTGAACTCTAATGATTTAGGGAAGCAGACAGTGAACCAAAAATTTGCCTTCTAAAGAAGCCTAAAAGGTTAACATTTAGCTTTGCTGCAAGCTCAACTATAGCTTCGCAAAAAGCTAAAGAAAAGCTCCGTGTGGGTTCCTTTCTCAGCTTCGCTTCTGAAGCTAACCTGAGCTCTATCAAAGAGCCATCTTTTAGCTTCGCTGCAAACTCTTTTCTAGTTTCACAGCAAGCTCAGAATAGCTCCGTTGTGGGTCCTTCCTTAGCTCGCATGCAACTTTGCTCCGCTGCGGGCTTTTATGGTGAGGATCAGAGAAATCACTCAATCAGTAGAGAAAATCAAGGGATTGTTGTAACAACCCTGAGCCAGCTGGCTGGTTAGCTTCACCAGCTTACGCTAGCTTCACAGAAGTTGCATTTAGCTTCGCAATGAAGCTAAACTGTTAAATTTTAGGGGAACAGTTACACCCCATCAGGCTTAGAAATAGCCCACTGCTAGGCAGGCTGAGGACTGCTTTTGTCTTTTTCTTTGGCTTGGACTTTTGGAGGTTGAAAGCTTTCAAGCTTCTTCAGAGAACTTTGCTCTTTCAGAGTGCTAATACCCTCACGATCTTCCTCTCTCAAAGGATTTTCGGAACCAAGCGAGAAGGAAATCCTTAAGCAGAATACTCGAAAACTCAACACTCGTATCGTCAATGGAACAAAGTGGTCGCGCCTGACCAGACTTTCGCCGGCACACTTCCACAGAAACTCTATAAGAGAGTTCTTATAATTATCTTTTTTACTTATAAATCTCTTCAACTTTTGTAAAGTTTTCACACACTTGATCTTCAATGGAAATCAAGATGGCGACTCCGCTGGGGAGTGTTTCTTCAACAATAAGAAGACAATGCCATAATGCGATGATGAGACCCTTGGGTCTACTACTGAGACATTGGTCATCCAATTTGACCAAGAGATATTCGAGAAAATTCTCTCTGAGGGGGCTCAATCCCCATCAGCGTGCACAAGCACAGGAAGATCCCGTGGCTTGGTCTCCTCTAGCCACTGCTCGGAAGCAAATGCCTGACGAAACGAAGAAGGTCACTTGCATGCCTAACTAAGTCTCAACAGAGACGAAATTTGCTTCGCGCCAGCACCTGTATGGTGTGCGCAAAGCTAAATCAGCCTCTAAGGCTACCTGAATTGAAAAATCCATTTTAGTCTCATGCAAAGCTAAAGGACCTCTGGTTTCAGTTTTGACAGAATCTCAAGTAGTCTCTGACTGCAAGACTACTTCAGCTATTCACAGAGCTCAGCCTTGCTTCTCCCGTGAAGCTAAATGCAAAGCACTCATAAGTGCTATTAGCGAAGCTGCAATAGCTTCGTTCTATGTTGCCAAAGCTTCTATCTGCGAAGCTAGATTTAAAGCACCCTCTGGTGCTAACAGCGAAGTTACTTCGCTTAAAGAAAAAGGAGTGCTTCGCTGTGCTAAAGCACTAAGTTCTGAGATACCTTCGCCTCCACGATGAAGTTGTCTTAGCTTCGCGCCCGGCCAAAAAATCAGCCAAATCTAGGTTTAAACCTAAGACTTTTCAGCCCATCAGGGCTAATGTCCAGCCTCCTCGAGTCTCAGTGTTAGATCGATTGGGTCCGGCCAACACAGACTTGTGGGAATTTCTGAGCATCAAGCGAAAGTCCTACGCTGAAGAGCAGGTTCACACCTCGCCGTCTCAGTGCAGACAAGCGGGGTGTCAACTTGTGATCGTATACTCCGCTAACTGTTGTTTGGGGCTAATCCCCGCAATATCTCCTCTGAATAAACTGTCGGTATTTGACTGGTTGTCAGCTCAGACCTCTGAAAAGCCTAAATCTAGGAGGAAGAGGAAAGCCAAGAAGTCCTACCTCGCTGCAACTTCTGTCAACATGTCTGGCAGAGGAAGGGATTCGATGCAATCTCGAAGAGAAAAACTGGGAGTTCGCGCACCCTCCTTTAGTTTGCCAGATTCTGACTATAGCCTCGACCTAAGTCAGGTCTTGGTTGAGCCAAAAGGTGCCTTTCGAGGCACTAAATCTAGGACAGTAATACCCTATAATTACAGAACCGCTAAGAAGCCTCTTTCAGTGGTCAGACGATGAAGAAGAAGCCAGCCGCTATGCTTCCTCTGTTACAGTCAGTTCGGAGCAAACAAGGATTGTGTTGGTCAATAAGGCTGACAATAATCACAAAGACAATCTCTATCAGCGTATAGAGGCCCAAGAGCAGACTTTCAAAGCTCAGCAAGCAGCTCTGGAAAATATCTAGTAGATGTTGTCACAATTTTTGAACAATAGGAACAATGATGACACGACCGATTGCAATCATGATGAGGAGGAGACCCCCAGAAGGAACCCTTATTTTTCATAGAAAATTGATCGGGAAAACTTACAAAATATTGAGAAGCAAAATTATATGTAACTCTTAAAAAAAAGAAAATTACAAGTAGATCTCCTCTGAGATTTCTGGGAAAGAATGCCCGCAGGAATCTGATTAGCGCGCGATCACTTTATCCCTTTGACAATGCAATCGGTCAGATATGCAAGCCTTCTCGAGCAGATTTCCTTCTCGCTTGGTTCCGAAAATCTTCGAGGATGGAAGGCGTGTTGGAACCTTGAATGAAAGAGAACTGAATCTCTGAGGTTTTAGAAGTAAGAAGGCAAGAGGGCCCTTTTGCTATAGATCTCTTCTTAATCTTTTTTCCCCTTTTTTCCAGCCCCTCTCCTCTCTTAGCAAGGGGCTATTTATAGCAAAAATAGGGGTGTAACTGCCCCTTAACTTCAGCAAGACTGTATCAGTCTATTAGCTTCACGCAAGGCTAAAAATAGCCTTGTCGCGAGGCTAACCGCGAGCTTCCGGCGAAGCTAGTAAGTTCGTGCGAACTATTAATAGCCATCCTGGCTTAATTGTCTCCACTTAATGTGAGACGAAGCCGGCAGGTGTAACCGCCCACTTAAAGTGGCATTAACCCCACTAAAGTAGTGGGGTTCACCCGTTAATCCCTCGTGAGATTTTGAAACGGTTAATTGATGACCTGGTAAAGCTCGCTGCGGAGCTAAGTGAGAAGTTCTCTTCAGGCGAAGTTACCTTCAAAGTTTCATGCGAAGCTAGAACTTAGCTCATAGCGGAGCTAGGTGAAGCTTCAAGTGAAGCTAGGAGTTTAGCTCAAATCTGAGCTGGACCATTACTTCTTCCAGCAAAGCTGAGGATGCAGCTTCTAGCGAAGCTGGGAGTTCAAATCAGAGCAGAGCTGGACCATTCCTTCTTCCAGCGACTAGCGAAGCTAGGAGTTCAGCTCAGAGCAATGCTGGACCATTCCTTCTTCCAGCAAAGTTGGGGATGAAGCTTCTAGAGAAGCTCTAAGGTTAGCCTTTGGCGGGGCTAATGGGAGCTTCGTGCGAAGCTAGTGCTTTGGCCTTTTAGCGATCTTGGATCTCTGCGCGGCTAGGTATTTGATCAGATCTGGATTTATAGACTTGCTTTGGCCTCTTCACATGCAACTTTGGTTTACTGTCTACTTCACTGGATCAATAGAATCCAAGTCGCTGCTTTATCCCTCAAAGATGAGCGAACACTGATCGTCAGCTTGTTTGTGACTTGTCTTTTGTAATTATCGACAAGTTAGGCATATTCAGACCGGTTGAAGAAAAGTCTGAGAGTTTTGTCTTTTTAGAGTGTCAATAAGACCCCGTTCAAAATTTTCATGAATGTAAAATGGATTGGTGCATATTCTGAAAAACTTTGAATTTGAAGCCTGATACCTGCATCACCCAAGTCAAGAAAAATCCACAGGGTACACTGAACTAGGTGATCATATTAGTTTTATCCTGGGACTTTTCATGAAAAATAAGCTCTTAGAATAGCTAAGGACGAGCTCTTAGCGGAGTTAGGGGATGAGCTCTTCAGCGGCGCTAAGACATAAGCTCTTAGCAGAGAAACATAGGCTCTCAGCAGAGCTAACCAAGCTTCATGCGAAGTCACAATGAGCTCACAGCAGAGCTATATGCGAAGTTTAAGTTTGCATGTAAGCGAAGTTAAATAACTTTGCTGTGAATGGTTATCGAGCCTCGAACCATCATTTCAAATCAAATTTGAAACAATAGCTCGCACTCTTTTTTAGGAGGCGAAGCTATAGGCGCATGCAGTGCCGGAGGGGCGAAGTTATACACGCATGTAGCGCCTAAAAAAGTCATACTTGGCTATTTTTTTAGAGAGGCAAATTCTCTCTCAAAACTTTCAAGATTTTCTCAGAGAAAGCTTCTCTTCTTCTCCTTCATCTCGGATTTTTCAGAGCTTCCTCCACGCTCTAATGGCTCCCAATCAACATCCAGGGAAAGAGGTGGCGACCTCTGCCACGACGCCGCTGCCTCCGCCTCCGGCGATCAAATGCCCCATCGCGGGTAGGGAATTCTTCCCTTTTCAGAGATATTTATCTCTTTTTGAAGCCAGATTTCAGCAATTTCATGGTGAATCCCCCGTGATTCACCATAATCTAGTGATCTCAGGGAGTTTATCTCCCTTATTTTTGATTTTACCGAATTTTAGGAGATTTAATTCCCCTTTAATTTTGTGAATCAAAGCTAGAAACTGGACGGTTTCTTCTTCACTCTTCGATATGAAGCTAGCCCTTTAGGCTTTTTGCATTCTATCAAGTGACATAATGTGAAGCTAAGCTTCTGAAGCAAAGCTGAATAGAGGACTTAAGTCATTTGAATTACTTTAGGCACAAGTGTCTTCCCAGTAAAGTTAGCCCTTTAGGTTTTTTGCATTCTGTCAAGTGACAGAATGCGAAGACAAGCCTCTGAGCGAAGCTAGATAGAGGGGTTTTCCCCTCTTTGGGCATAATTGCCTCTTAAGTTTCCATGCGAAGCTAACATTTTATAACTTGTTGCACTCTGCCTTTGTCCAGAGTGCGAAGTTAAGCTTCAGGGCGAAGCTAATGCTAGGCTAGCTTCGCTTGGAAAGCGAATCTATGCCTTAGCTACTCGTTACCTTCTACACTCTGCCTTTGTGCAGAGTGTGAAGTTAAGCTTCGGGGCGAAGCTAATGCTAGGGTAGTTTCGCTTTGAAAGCGAAGGTATGCCTTAACAATTTTTTTCTTTCTTTTTTTTTCTTCCAAGCTAACATATTCTTCTTTTTGTTTGCAGTGCATTATACTCCTGGGCTTCTGAACAGCCTTTTTAGGTCGGCCAGGGGATTGGATGAAAAATCAGTCTACAATTTCAGGGACAGGCTTCCTTGTTTAGTGAACGAAGCACTCTTGACCGCGATGCCCTGATTCATACTGGAAATCACCGCACGATGAGGAGTATTTTGACCACAGCTCCTCTAGAGGGCCGCGATCGAAAGATTTACCGAAAGCCCGGCTTTATGTTCGGGATGCAGCGCCATACGCGGATTATCAGCTGTTAGCCGAGGAAGGGCAGTGGATCTTCACTCTGAATGACGAGAAGTATTACCTTCCGTCTAGCAAGCGCCACTTCCTGTTGTCCTCTTTCCAATGTGTGACGAAGCCCATGAAGATGAACAGGCAGGTGACCCGGACTACCGACTCGGTCCATGTGGGTATTTTGACGGCTTCGTCTCATGGCTATGCCAGGGCAGGCCCTCCTCGGTGGATACTAGGTCTACACCCTGGAAATGTTCTACAAGATATCCCGGTGGGAGAGAAACAACTATGGTCCAAACTTTCGGCAATCAGTTTTTCAGAGTTAACGGTAATTATCCGGCGACTGACTTCAGGACTCCGGGTTGGATTCATCCTCCGAAGGCCTGGTAGAGAGACTTGACTCTGTACATGTTGGCTCATTTCAAGGAGGACCTGGAGAGGCTAGGGCTCTGCGAAGCTGTCAGGGCCACCTGCTATGATATTCAGATGAGTGTAGCGAACTTGTACGCCATCTTTGAATTGTACTGCCCAGCCACAGGAAGTCCTAACGAGTATAGGATGAAAATCGAGATTCCTTCTTCAGTGGGAACCTTGATATCGAGTCCTTCTTGAACTGGGTCTATGAAGTAGAGAAGTTCTTTGACATGGCATACGTCTCCGAGGAAAAGCATGTCAAGTTCATGACGTACAAGCTCAAAAGAAGGGCAGACGCATGGTGGGACCAGTCGCAAATCACAAGGAGGCGCCAAGCCAAGCCACCAGTGATGACATGGAGGCGCATGAAGCAACTTCTAAAGGTAGGTTTTTTCCACTTGACTATCAACAGATCCTCTACAATCAAGTTGAGCAATACAAGTAAGGTACGAGAACTGTGGAAGCACACATGGATGAGTTTTACCGCCTTTCGTCGCGATGCGACTTATCCCTGATAGAGGAGCAACAGACTTCAAAGTACATCAACGGGCTGAAGTACTCCATTCGGGAACGTGTGGCCCTCCAAGACGTGTTCTCTGTCAACGAGGCACAGAATAAAGCCTTGAAGATTGAGAGGCTGCAGAGAAGAGCTTTACCTTTCAAAGGAGCAGCAGAGAGAGCATCCAGCAATACAAGTTCCACATCAAGCGAACGACCTCCAGCCTTTAAGGTGATTGACACCCCTCCAGCAAACCCGCTGATGACAGCAGCCGCCACTATAAAGAGCAAGGAGAATCCATATACAAACCCGGGGTTGGCAAGTGTTATAGGTGTAGCGAACCTGGACAGAAGTCTAATGAGTGCCTGAAGACGAGGCCCGTCAACATAGCGGACTACGAGGATAAAGACAAAGTACTGATCGAGACTGAACCGGAAGATTCTGACTTTGTCAAAGAAGATGGAGAGGTAGACACATGCATGATTCAGCGGATGCTATGCAATCAAAAGAACCTCGGCACTACACAAAGGCATCTGATTTTTTAGTCAAAGTGTTCGGTAAAATAAGATGTGCAATCTCATCATCGACGATGGTAGTTGCGAAAACATCATCTCTATTGCATTGGTGGACTATTTGAAATTAGAGACAGAGCCACACCCCCATCCATACACCATTGTGCAGATAAAGAAGGGCCCCTGCATAAATGTAACGAATTTTTTCAAGTTCCTATTTCAATTGGCAAGTTTTATCAAGATTCAGTTACCTCAGATGTTGATATGGATGCATGTCACATACTATTGGGACGACCATGGCAACATGACATCGATGCTACCCATTGTTTTCCATTATGTTTGCAAAGGGGGAAAACTTACAAATAAAGTTTGAGGAGCTAAATTACAAGTATTCTCAAAAGATTACAAGTAGATCTCCTCAGAGATTCTGGGAAAATGTGCCGATAGGAGTCTGGTCAGCGCGCGACCACTTTGTCCCTTTGACGATGCGAGCGATGAGATTCCCTTCTCGCCTGGTTCGGGGAATCAGAGAACAGAAGGTTGGTAGAACCCTCTTGCTGCTTCTCAAAATCGCCTTCGATAAGGAATTCCTTCTCGCCTGGTTCCGGAGATTCCTTGAGAGGAAGGACGACGTTAGGGTATCAACACCCTGGTTAGAGAAAGCAATTCTCTAAAAGGTCTCTGAATTCGGGAGCGCGCGGTGCGTCGTGAAAAAGCCTCTGCTTGTGGAGTCTTCTCTCTTTTTTTTTTATCGATCGATCTCCCTATGCCTTCATCCCTCTTTCTCTTGTGCGATCTCCCCTCTCCCTTGTGCCCCTGACGGGCTATTTATAGGGAGAGCAAGGGTATAATCGTCCCCTTGAAGATATGGAAACAGATTGAACCGAATCTGTTTGAATCTGGAAAGTAGCCTTGCTGAGAGGCTAGGATAGCTTCTGCGGAGCTAGAATTGGCAGGTCGGTTGATCTGTTTTGATCCTTTCCATATTGTTGGGGGATTCTCCTTGATCCTCTTACTCGTTTCAAGAGAGTCAAGAGATTGCGACAATCACCTGCCATATTTGAATCCCGATTGGATTTGATTAGATTGAATCCGATCTCATCAGGAGATTTTGATTGGTCAAAGGTTGACCATAGCAGGCTGATATCGGAGCTGCCCGCTTTGAAGCTCATAGCGGAGCTAGAGGCAATTCCTAGCGAAGTCCGAAAAGAGGCTTTTCGGCGAAGCTATCAGTCAGCTTCCTGGCGATGCTCTGGATGATGCTAGCCTCTCAAACGAGGCTATCCCCTTGGGCTAATGTAATGCTAAATGCTAGCATTTTAGACCTGCTGAGGTCTGTTTAGAAACAATCCGGGTTCACTGTTCTGCTTGCTGGATCAGTGGAGTCCAAACCGCTTCTTTGTCCCTTGGAGGTGGGCGAAAACTGGTCTTCAGCTCGTCTGTCCCTTGTCTTTTGTAAATGTCAACAAGTTTAGACATCGTTCGGACCAATGAGAATCTTGTCTTTTTTAAGTGTCAACAAGACCCCCTTTAAAGTTTTCGAGAGTCTGCAATAGCTCAGACTCCGAAATACTTTGAACTGCTGTGATGGTGGTGTGGAGTATGAACGTCGCCATGATGGTTGAGTTCAGCTTCGCCTTCAATCCTGCTTTGGGATGAATTTGCCGAAGAATTGCACTGGTTCGCGAGTAGCTTCGCGTCGGGGTAGCTCCGTATCTGGGCTTCCAAGAAATAAGTTCGCTTTGGAACTCCTGTTGCCTTTTCAAAGTCAACTGCCGTGGGACGGTTACGAGGAGGATCATTCCTTCTTTCGCACCAATCGAGAGAGATGTTCTCCGATTTGCACGTTTCCAAGGGAGGATATCCCCTTTATTCAAGGCGCCATAAGTGCCTTTTATGAGGGAGACGTTTTCTCCCTTTGCACGGTTCCAAGGGGAAACCGTCCCTTCCATCAAGGCGCAATAAATGCCATGAATGCGCTCGTGCTTCCACGCTTGGGGTGATCGCACTCAGGCCATGGGGCTTATAAATAGGACACTTGAGGTCCTCTGAAGAGAAATGTTTTGCCTTTATTCTTATCTTCTCTTGGTTGGGAGAGATACTCAGATCTCTGAATTAGTGGGAAAACCCACTCTGGTTGTCTAACCGGCCAAGGACCAGTAATTCTTGATCATTCAAAGACTTCACTGCTTTTAGGGAACTCATCTCCCTTGATTTAGCTTTGGCAGCTCGCTTCAGGGATTAGCTTCCCTTGTTCTTCATCTTGCAATTGGCTGCTGCAGAGAAGGATCTCATCATAGCTTTCTGTGAAGCTATCATCTTGGCTTGATCAATGAAAGATCGTTGCTTGTTAAGTCCGCTGCGCAGGCAGGACTTGGGACTTGGCTTCTTCAATAGTTGAGCCAGTCTTGCCATATTGGTGAGGTTGAGACTGTTCTTCACAAGATCAGTCTGACTTTGCCGTATAGGCGAGGCTAGGACTTGGCGTTTGCTGAACCAGCCCATGGTTGCCGTGCAGGCGAGGCTTATCCTTTGCTTTGACTGAAGTCGGATTACTTTGCCGCCGAAGAATCTGACTTAGTATTTTTGCAGCTCTTTTTGTGCTTGACTGCTAACCTGCTCCAATTTGCCTTGCAGTGAGCTATGCTTGCCAGTCTGGTAACTTGATGGAAGAAACCATGAAATCGCCTTATGCTTCCCGGTTGAAGCTTTACTTTTAAGCAGGAGGAACAATTCGGGGCAGCGAATGCGCGTCCCAGGGGCTGTTGGCAGCCTCTTACCCGAGATGATTCGTTCTGAGGTGAGGCTGGCCGCCGCTTCGTCGGAGGTGATCAGTGAGATCACTGACATCGTTGCCGACTTTCAACTCTGGTGGCCTTCGTCGGGGACGATCCACTTCAGGGGAGTGGGCCTCACACCCGTCAGATCCGTGGCATCAAAACCAGTTCCCATTATAGGTGATCTGACGTGTTGGCGGCGATAAGCTTTATTGCCAGGCTTCAACAAAAATGGCCTGGCAAGATCTGTCATTTTTGTGGAGAAAATGACCGTGTCCTTGTGGCACCACTGATTACAGCCTTATGCAGGAGGAAGGCCCTTCCTGTCCCGTTGGTCTGGCCTGGGAGCAGATAAAACCGCTTGTATGCACATGACCTTGTTAGGTAACTTGGTGTGTTATATAAAACACAACTTTGATGTAATATCAAATGTACCCTTGCTTTTGAATCAATGAAAGTTCACCGTCTGATCATCTGATTTTTGCTTGCTTTCACTGAGAGTTTGGCCATTGCTGGGCTAAACTGTGTGCGGAGCTAAGGACATAGTCTTTCCTTTGAATGATCTTCACGAGACTGGTGCGTACCGCGAGCAGCACGCTTTTTAGAGGGCTAAGGTAGGCCTTCCAGCGAAGCCCTTGAAGGATTGTGCGAAGTCCGCACTTTTGCACTAGTGCGAAGTTAACTCTCAGTAGAGTTGAACCGGCGCTTCTCGGGAAGGCGCTTCGGGCACTGTTTCGAATTAATTCGAAACGGCGGCATGGTCCCTTTTTTCGAGACCTCGTTTCAGGCGCTGATTGGCCTATAAAAGCCTGATTGGGCTGAATATGGAAAGGTCTCCCTTTTTTCAGAGAAATTTCTGTCTTTTCCTCTCCTTCTTCCTCCTTTGCTTCAGAGTACTTCGAGAACTTTTGCAGTTCTTAATGGCGCCCAAAAGACGAGCGGGAAAAGAAGTGGCGACTTCTGCGGCGGAGGGCGTTCCTCCTCCGGTCATCGAGCGACCTGTCGCTGGTAAGGAACTTTCCGATCTGATTAGAGAGTGGTCTCCATCCTTTGAAGCCGATACTCGGCTATTAGGACGATCAAATATGATCTGTCCTTATCAGGGAACTCGTTTCCCTTCAACTTCCCTATTTTGCTTGCACCAGGGAAATAAGAACTGAACAGTTCTTCTTTGGGCTTTCGCACGAAGCCATAACTTGGGCCATCTCCGTACTGTTTGAGGAAAAGGACTTGAATAAGTTCTCTCAGTCATGATGACTTTTGACCATAATGCCCCTTTGATGACGTCAGCCCTTAGGGCTATGTCACTTCCTGCTTTAAGCGAAGCTGGCGCTTTGGATATTTTCTACAAAGATGCAGTCTTATCCATGAAGTAAAGCTTTTTCAAAGCTATCGCCTTGCAGGCCCTGCTTGCTGGGCGAGGCTATGCCTTAGTGAATTTTTATGCTTTCGCATCCACTTGATTGGTGAACTAATCATAGCTCATTTCTGTTTTTACAGTACATTACGCCTCCGGCCTTCAGAACAGTCTGTTCGGTGTAGCCAGTCGAGCAGGCGGAAGCATCAGCTTGCAGTTCTATGGGCAGGCTTCATTGTTCAGTGAGCCGAGCTCCCTTGTACGGGATACGCTCATCCAGGAGGGTCGTCCGCAGGCCATGCGGAGCATCTTGACTACGGCTCCACTTGAAGATATCGACCGTCAGGCTTACAGAAAGCCTGACTTCATGTTCGGGGATGCTGCACCAGATCCCGATCGCCAGCTGCAGGCCGGTGAAGGCCAATGGATCTTCCAGTTGGACGGCAAGAGATTCTATCTCCCGTCCTCTAAGCGGCATTTTGCTTTGTCTTCCTTCGCGAGCGCGACTCAGGCTCGGAAGATGGCGTGGGGCGTGAGCCTAAACGCCGAGTCTGTAAGTGTCGGGAGGTTGACATTCCAGTCCGGCTACTCGAGGGCGGGCCATCCTCGTAGCATAATGGGACTATACCCTGGGAAGGTATCGCGGGACCTTCCAGTAGGAGAGAACCCAGCTGCGGCGCCGACCTTTGGCACTCAGTTCTGCGAAGTTGACGGGAACTATCCCGCCACCGATTTCAGGACTCCCGGTTGGGTCCACCCTCCTAGATCGTGGTGGGCGGAGTTGACCAACTATATCCTCACCCATTTTGAGGGAGACTTAGAGAGGTTAAACCTCCATGAGGCCGTCAGGGCGACCTGCTACGGCATCGAGATGAAGGTGGCGTGCTTCTACGCCATCCTTGAGTTGTATTGCCCGGCCTCGGGGACTTTCTTCACCCCAGTTGGTGAGTTGGGCATGGCCCTACATGAGATGCGGGAGATCTCTGCTTTGCCCTTCGGGTCTCTTCCATACGAAGAGTACTTTCCCTGTGAGGCGGAGCTGGCTATTCTGGAGAAGCAGGAGCCTGCTCTGCTCGAGACATATCGGGAATTGATGTGCCATTTGCACATTTGCTCCAGCATCCACACTGGTGGCAAGGGTAGCTCGAAGAGCTTGAAGAGCTGGGGGAACTACTTGTTCCCGGATATGACTAGTGCGCCTGAGGCAGCTCATTGCGGAGTTGCTGAAGAAGACATCTTGGTAAGGATGGAGGTGCATGCTGAAAAGGACATCGTCGTGGCAGAAGATGATGGTCCTCTCGGGAAGGGTGATGTTCTTCGGAGCTTTCACCATCAGGCCCGTCGGCCTATGTCTCGCAAGGCGTTGTTGGCCGGCTTCTTAACCATCTGGTTAAAGAAATGTGTCGTGCCTTCTTCTTCGGGTGACATCGTCCATCCGACTGTGCTGCTGCCTGCCGTCCGCTTGGTTCATGGCCACCGTCTGGGTCTTCTCCCGGCCATGGCGTGTTGTATTCAGAGGGGCCTTCGTGCACTGACGGAGGCTTTCTGCAGGCCAATGGCGTCAAGGCGGGGGAAGGGTGCCGTCCTGCCTTGTGACGGACCCAATCCTAGGGTAGGTTTACCGTACACCTACTTGATGGCGTGGTTCGCCTTGCACTGTCCCAGTTTGATTGGAGCTGGGGAAGACCCTCCGCAGGGTGTTCAAACGGCGCTTCTCCGTCGCTTTGCAGGCCGTTCGTGGCAGAAAACTTATGTGGCCGAGGCCCGTAAGTTAGTGCGTCGTTATGACGCTTATAGCCTGTTCCGTTGTTTTCCTCGCCTGCGGGGTGCAGGATACAACGAGGAATTCCATGATGTGGAGTCAGGTCGGTCTCCCATGAGTCGGGGTGTTTTCTAGTGGCTGGTCTGCATCTGGCCCTCGCATTTGCTGTACAGGAGTGGGGATACCTGCTACCTGGAGCCCTACGTCCCGAGCCGGTTTGCCCGCCAATTTGGGTATGACCAGTTGTATGTGGGCAACCCCAATCCGGACCTGGCTTTCATGGGGAGCCTCATTGATGGGGCTCGTGGTTGGCGGTTCTTTACCGCGAATGACACTGGAGCGTGGCTGCGCACGCCGCTGAGGGATCCCGGCCTTTGGACGACCCTGTGTTTCTGCCAATGGTATGCGGCTTCGAACTCCACGCCTGTTGGGTTAATGCCAACCGTTCGGGTGTGAAGTTAATTTCTCATCGGATGAGGCAGAAGGCTTCTGATAAGATGGAGGGCAAACGAGTCCGTGTTCCTGGCATAGAGGAGTTCATCGCTGTAGATGACAGCGGGGCTTCTGATGTGGGGAGCCCTTATTTCGAGGCAGAGACAAGGGCTGATGCCCACGAAGCTGATGCTCGTGAAGCCGGGTCTGGTGTAGTGGGGACAGCTCCCTCACAACATGTGGAAGAAGTAGAAGAAGAGGACTCTGATATCCACTTCAAGAGGAAGCGTGGGAGTGGATCCCGTAGGAAGTCGTCGGCGAAGAGGCCCCGTCGCCAGACTCCTACCATCGTGGTAGAGGGTGAGCTCTCTGTTGCGCCTCCTTCTGCTGCTCCATTAGTGGCTGAGCCGTCGTTTGCTGAACCGACTATTGGTAAGATTGGCCTCCATCTAATATGCCTTCAGCGCACTTTAAATAACTCATCATTTGCTTTTTGTTGCAGGAGCTGAGGAGCAAGGGGAGCAAGGGGACCAGTATGATCCTCTATTTGCTTATGGAGCTGCTGCTGGTTCCTTTACTCGCTTGAAGGAATCTGGAGGTGATGCGGCCGACATTGGCCCGTCGGCACTGGGACTTCTAAAGGAAGTCCTATGGCATCCAGCTCTACCGGGTGGTCTGCGGAGGAATCGGCGAGCAGGCCGGCTATCCGCGTTGATTCTGGCAAGAACTTCG
The DNA here is from genome assembly GCA_038442645.1 of Agave tequilana. Taxonomy (NCBI): domain Eukaryota; kingdom Viridiplantae; phylum Streptophyta; class Magnoliopsida; order Asparagales; family Asparagaceae; genus Agave; species Agave tequilana. The sequence goes on from JAVJIF010032183.1 coordinate 32,034, forward strand.
CGATGGAACCCCTAGAGACTGATGAGGCTGTCGAAGTAACCTCAGCCTTTGGTAAAATGACGACCTTTTGATCTCCTCTTGTTTGCTGCATCCGCTTTTTTTTTGACCATGGCTTTATTGCAGGTGTTCGGCCTCAAGATACGTCGGCTTTGAAGGAAGCGGAGGGCCCTCCTAAGAGGTTAGAGGGCGAGTCGAGTGCTTCGACCGCGGCGGATGCTGCTGTGTTGGACGCGCTGTATGGCGACTTGCCTTCTTATCAGCCCACGTCAGCTGAAAGGCGAGAGGCTGAAGGGGCGGCAGTCCCGGAGGTATCCTCACTCCCAATCACATCACCGAGTGAGGTGCCGGCAATTTTGCCCAGTGTGGGGCTGAGGGTGATCGCGGACCCTAGTTCCCCGACTTTGATTGTCGAGCCTGCTGTTCAGGAGGTGGTTGTCAGTCCTTCCTCCACGGTGGCTGGCGTGCTGGTGTCGCTGAGGACTCCGCCGAGGTCACCTTTGGCTTGCCCGCTGCTGTCGATGTTCCCGCTTCTTCTTCTGCGGCGGTGTCGACTGGGATGGTAGATTTCTCCGAGGTTGTCTCAAGGGTTGATGAAGCTGAGAATGACTTCATCGGTAATCTGGTCGACAGCTTCTATAACAGTTTGGAGCAGACTATCGGTCTAGTCTTGAAGGGCTCGCCTGTGCCATTCTCGAAGCTGAAGATGGTCCTCTCCCGTGGCATTGAGTGTATCCGGGACTTTGAGGGGTACCATCAAGCTGCTGCTCTAGAGCTCCTGGTAGACGACCTTGAGAAGGACGTGGAGGAATGGCGCCATTACCATCGTTCCGACGCAGCGTCTTTGGCTGATGAACGGCTCACACGTCTTGTCGCCCAGAGGCGCGAGGCTCAGCTCGCCGCTCAAGAGGCTGCTGAGGCTATCTCCTCTGACTTGAGGTCCTTGGAGACAGAGGAGGCAGAGGTTGGGAGTGCAATTGACGCTTCCAACAGTGCTCTTCTTGATGCTGAAGATAAGGTTAAGAGGGCTGAAGAGATGATCCGGAAGGCAAATCTCATCTTATCCAAGGCTACACAGATGCGTCATGAAGAGGCTGCGCGGCTTGAGCAGCTCAGGGCTCGGAGTGAGGAACTGGCGCGGCAGAAGTCGTCACAGAGGGCGACTTTGGCGGAGGTCGAGGCTCGTCTGGCTCAAGCGGTGGACTTCGATGAGGCTGAGCTAAGATCACAGGCGCTGGCCCAGGCTGCTGATGACAGGAGGATGAGGCTAGCTTCGCTCGGAGATCGGATCCGATCTTATCATGTACGCCTATAGGCTCCTCCATGTATCCCATCCCTTTTGGAATTTAATAAAAATTCATTCTTTTGTCGTCTTTGTTTGTTTGGATAATGAGGCATGGCTGTCTGTTGGTTCAGAGGTCGCAATGACATAACCGAATGGGACGTTGCCAGTCTCGAGGTCAGCCCTTTGCGGGGCTAAAAGGGGAGATACTTGCCTTTTGTAAATGTCAGCAAGCATCGAGATTGAGACTTAGCTGTCTGCTGGTTCAGAGGTCGCAATGACATAACCAATTGAGACGCCACTAAGCTCAATGGTAGATGAGACTTGGCTATCTGCCAGTTCAGAGGTCGCAATGACGTAACTGGTTGAGAAGCCACCAAGCCTCAAAATAGGTGATACTCGTCTTTGTAAATGTCAACGAGTATCGAGACCTGTCTTTTGTAAATGTCAACAGGACTCGGGATTGAGACTTAGCTGTCTGCTGGTTCAGAGGTCGCAATGACGTAACCAATTGAGACGCCACTAAGCTCAATGGTAGATGAGACTTGGCTATCTGCCAGTTCAGAGGTCGCAATGTCGTAACTGGTTGAGAAGCCACCAAGCCTCAAAATAGGTGATACTCGTCTTTTGTAAATGTCAACGAGTATCGGGACCTGTCTTTTGTAAATGTCAACAGGACTCGGGATTGAGACTTAGCTGTCTGCTGGTTCAGAGGTCGCAATGACGTAACCAATTGAGACGCCACTAAGCTCAACAATGAGTGATACTCGTCTTTTGTAAATGTCAACGAGTATCGAGACCTGTCTTTTGTAAATGTCAACAGGACTCGGGATTGAGACTTAGCTGTCTGCTGGTTCAGAGGTCGCAATAACGTAACCAATTGAGACGCCACTAAGCTCAACAATGAGTGATACTCGTCTTTTGTAAATGTCAACGAGTATCGAGACCTGTCTTTTATAAATGTCAACAGGACTCGGGATTGAGACTTAGCTGTCTGCTGGTTCAGAGGTCGCAATGACGTAACAATTGAGACGCCACTAAGTTCAATATTGCAATGGAGTTTGGGAAGAGTCTCGTTTTCACGGGGAGAAACGAGGGAATCACTGTCATAGGTTTAATGTTAACGTAACAGCGGAATATGTATGGTCCTACCATTCTATGGATGAGAATTGGTAAGTGACTTTGGAGGTCTCGCTCTCATGAGGAGAAATGAGGGGACTGCTGTCATAGGTTTAATGTTAACGTAACAGCGGAATATATGTGGTCCTACCATTCTATGGATGAGAATTGGTAGGTGATTTTGGAGAGGGAATCAAGTGGGAGCAGGTCCCTTGGGATTTTAAGCAAACCCCCAGCTATCAACAGGTTTGATATGCTTGGAGAAAGAGAGAGGCTCTCTTTGTGCGCATTCCGGACGCGCGGATCTCGATCAGAGGTGTAATGTTAACTTGATCGAGAGCAGGATCCTTGATTAAGGATAGTACTTTTTTAAGAACTTGCCATTGATCGGCATCATGAGGAGGTCGCCATCTGCAGTTGTAAGGCAGTATGCTCCGTTTGAATAGACTGTCTCTATCACAAACGGTCCTTCCCATTTAGGCTGAAATTTGCCTTTGGTCTTGTGCGTCATAATCATCGGTCGTCTGACGGCTAAGACTAGGTCTCCTTTGTGGAAGACTCTCTGCTTGACCTTCTTATTGAAGGCTTTTGACATCCGAGCCTGATATAGCTCGATGTGTTGCTGAGCTTGCAGCCGCTTCTCGTCCAGGGCTTCGAGCTCTTGAAGACGCAAGCGATCATTGTCTTCTGATGTCATTTTAGTAGTCAGGGCTACTCGCAATGATGGCACCTGGATTTCCAATGGGATGACCGCTTCGCACCCATATACCAGGGAGAAAGGCGTATTGCCTGTCGGTGTCCGAACCGTAGTCCGGTAGGCCCAAAGGCATTCACCGAGCTTTTCGTCCCAATCTCGCTTGTTTGAGGAGACAAACTTCTTGAGCAGCTTGATGATTGTCTTGTTAAATGCCTCTGCCAAGCCATTGGCGGCAGGATTGTAGGCGGTTGAAGTCACATTCTGAATTCGGTATTTATCGCAGAACCGATAGAACCCTTGGCTTACGAACTGGGGACCATTGTCATGGATGATCCGTCTGGGTACACCAAATCGATGGATGACATGGTGTTTGATGAAGCTAACCAGATTGGAGGTTTTAACTTCGGCCAACGGTGTGGCCTCCGCCCATTTTGAGAAGTAATCGGTTATTGCCAGGATAAACCGGTGACCTCTTGCCGAAGAGGGACTGATTGGCCCTACGACATCGATTCCCCATGCTTCAAATGGCCATGAAGCAACAGTAGGGTGGAGCAACTCCGAAGGTTGGTGTATGAAGTCTGCATGGACCTGGCACGCCTTACACCTTCGTGCATATTGGGTGGCATCGGCCATCATGGTCGGCCAGTAGTACCCAAGTCTGTGCAGCCTGTCTTTAAGCTTTGGACCCGGCTGGTGAGCTCCGCAAGTGCCATCATGTGCTTCTTTAAGCACTTCCTGTGCCTCTGAATGAGAGAGACAACGGAGGAGGACACCGTCATATGAACGACGGTAGAGTGTCTTCAAAGTGGGATCATAGTAGAAACGGAGCGACCTTCGTCTGATGGACGCCGCTTCTTTGGGATCGTCTGGAAGCAGACCGTGCAGAGCGTAGTCAATGAGGGGGAAGCGCCAATCCCTCGGCTCAAGATCCACGGAGATATTATGGACCTCTTGGATCCTTAGCATATGCTTGGAGCATACGAGATGCCGGGTTGCGACTGTGAGGTGATACTCGGTATCGGCCGGTAAGGCTAGCGTCGTCGCTAATGCAGCGAGAGCATCCGCCTTGGTATTTTGAGATCGGGACACATGCCCGATGTAGAAGCCTTCAAATAAGCTAGCCAATTCGATGGCTGTATGATAATAAGGCACCAAGTTTTCATGGCGGACTTCATATTCGCCTTTGACTTGACTGATGACCAGCTTTGAATCGCCGTAAGCTTCGAGGTAACGTACCCCCATTCCCTGGGCGAGCTGGAGACCGATGAGCAGAGCATTATATTTCGCTACATTATTAGAGCATGATTCTGTCAAGGAGAATGCTCTGGGAAGGATATGATTCTGTGGGGAGATGAACACAACCCCCACCCCGGCAATAATTTTCCCTTTGGGGCCCATCCGCGACGCTCCGTCGAAGAACATCTGCCACACTTCCTCTGCTGAGGTTGCATTAGACTCGAAGACTTCATCAGGGATGTCTTCGTGAAGTTTTGAATGTTCTGAAACTGGGTGAGCAGCTAAGAACTCTGCAAGGGCCTGGCCTTTAACTGCCTTCTGAGGAGTAAAGGTCATGTCGTATTGAGACAACAGAAGTGCCCATTTAGCCAACCTTGAATTCAGCGACCCTGGCTTCGTCATGAGAAGACGTAAAGGGTTCACCCTGGAGATGACATGTATGGTTTGGCCAACCAAATAATGTCGCGTCTTCTGAACAGCGAAGACGAGATCTAAACACTCTTTCTCGATAGGATTGTAGCGAGATTCCGCTCCTATGAGAGTCCTGCTCAGATAATAAATGGCCTGCTCGTGGCCATTGTCGTCCTTTTGAGCGAGGAGGGCACCGAGGGAATAGTCCAGAGCTTTTACATAAAGCAAGAATGGTTTCCCTGATGTAGGGGCCACTAAGACCGGAGGTTTTGTGAGATACCTCTTAATGTCTTCATAAGCTTCTTGACAGGCTTGGTCCCATATGAAGGCAGTACCCTTTTTCATGAGACGGGTAAAGGGCTGGCAACGGCCCGAAAGATTTGCTATGAATCTTCTGATGTAGGCTAATCTGCCTTGCAAGCCTCGGAGCTCTTTGAGGTTCCTCGGTGGATGCATGTCCTGTATGGCTTTGACTTTGTCTGGGTCCAGATGGATCCCTTTTGATGTGACAATGAACCCAAGGAATTTGCCGCTGGACACTCCCAAGAAGGATTTTGTCGGGTTCATTTTCAGCTGATGAGCCCGCATTATGTCGAACATTGTTCTCAGATCGCGAAGATGTTCATTTTTGCTGCGGCTTTTGACGGCAATGTCGTCAACATAGCATTCCACCGTCTTTCGGAGATGGTCGCGGAAGATCATGCTCATCGCCCGCTGGTAGGTTGCTCCGGCGTTCTTCAGTCCGAAGGGCATTACAGTGTAGCAGTATACCCCCAATGGCGTTCGGAAAGAAGTATGCTTCTCGTCATCAGGATACATCTTGATCTGGTTATACCCTGAGAAGCCGTCCATGAAAGACATCCTCTCGAATCCGCATGTGTTGTCGATCATGACATCGGTGATCGGCAGTGGGAATTCATCTTTGGGACAGGCCGTATTGAGATCACGGTAGTCGATGCAGATTCGTATTTTCCCATTCTTCTTGAGGACGGGGACTATGTTAGCCACCCAATCTGGATGTTGTTCCTCCCGGATGAAGCCACAAGCAATGAGCTTATGAATTTCGGCTTCAATAGCCTCCATGATGTTTGGGCGGAACCGACGTTGTTGCTGCTTGACTGGCTTAACGTCAGGCTTGATGTTTAGACGGTGCATAGCGACCTGTGGATCAAGTCCAGGCATGTCTTCATAGCTCCAGGCGAAGACATCTATATACTCTTTTACGAGCATTATCAATTCTTCCTTTTCGATAAGTGATAGGCTTTCACTTATGAAAATCGGTTTGGGATGATCTTGACTACCCAAGTTAACCTGGATCACCTTGTCTTCGGTAGGTGGCTCGCACAGCTCAAACCGCTTTTCCCATTGAAGACTCAATTGCTGGGCCCATGATTCCTCATCGGCAACCTCTGCGGGTTCCAACTGACTGCTTGAAGTCATGAGGCTTTGAATATCCCTCCTATGCTGACATCAGAATCCCATTCGGAGGATGAGGCCGACTGTGATGGGATCGATCCATCGCCTTTGACCGGAACTGTTGTTGATGATGTGGGTGTGACATACCCTAACCCCCTGCGTGTACTATCATAGTAATTTGCAGGTTTCCCTCTTGGGACGGAGTTACGCATCAAGCCGCGTCTTCCTTTTCTGAAGTTTAGGCCCGCTCCCTGCTTCAGGTTGTAACCCATCTTCTTCATAATATGGCGCGCTGATGGCGCGTAAGATTACCATCATCTGGCAGGACAGAGATGACATTGCAGGACTTGCCCTTTTTGCTGGAGTCCTTCGACGTCCGCTGTACGTCTTGGACGAGGTCAGGGTGTATCCACATAACTTCTCCTGTCTCCAACGTCAAAGGGACGAGACCCTTGCCATCTTTAGCTATGGTTGAAGAATGCTTGACTTCCAACCGCGGTGTGGGGGCTGGATAGGTCCCGTCGGGAACTGTGACCTTCTGAGCAGTGCCGAACTCAAGAGTCACCATATTGGCAGTGACTTTCTTCTGTTCCATCTTCAATGTGAGGACTCCGGCGTCGACCAAAGCTTGAATTCTATCCTTGAGAACATAGCACTTGTCAGTAGGATGGTGGATCATCCTGTGGTAGAGGCAGTATTTAGGGTCGTTTGTACGCCCTATCTCATTGGGACGCCGAGCATCCGGTAGCTTCATTTTGTTCCCTTTGTGGAGCAGATGGAATATCGTGACCACCTGGTCATCTCTGAAGGAGTACTGCTTCGGAGGAAACTTGGGCTCTTGGCTGTTGACGCCGCTCTTCTTGGCCTTTGACTGCATGTCCCCGGTCAGCTCGACGGACATAATTTCCTTCCCTTTAGCTTGGGAAGACTGCGGGAGATCGCTACGCCCTTTGTTGTTTGTGCCCCATTTGCTTCTAGGGGCGGATGGCTCGAACTTCTTAGCCGATTTCTCGGCTATCTCAGCTTGTTCGACCAATTCCTTCCAAGTATGGGCTTTGACAGCCCCCATGCGGACTTCTACTTGATCCAAGAAGTTGTGCCTGCATGTCTGTAAGAGCATGGGTAATGGCATCCCTGCTGGGCACATCAGAGATAGATTTCTGAACCGCTCAATGTATTCACGGACAGATTCGCCTTTCCTCTGTACAGTGAAAAGGAGCTTGTCCATGGTCACTTCGGTGTCATCCTCATAGAAGCGAGAGAGGAACCGAGTTTCCAGGTCAACCCAGGAATTGATAGAGTCCTGAGGAAGGCTTCGGAACCAGTCGAATGCCACCCCTTTCAAGGTGCCGATGAACAACCTAGCCATGATGGCGTCGTTGTTTAGAACATTACCGGTCTGGGACCGGAAATAGTAGATGTGCTGATTGGGCGAGCTCTTACCATCATACGTATGCAACGTTGGTGGTTTGAACTTTGGCGGATATGGCACCGAATCCCACTCCAGCGGATAAGGACGGATTGCCCCTACCTTCTTTAATTCATCCCTCTGAGCTAGGGATGCGATTTGAGCTTGAAGGCCTTTAAGGACTTCGGCATCCAGGGAAGAGCCTCCCTTAGATTTCTCCGTCTTGGGCGGATCATTGCTGAGATGCCCCTCCTCGTCATGATTACTCCCGGTATCATCATTCCGATTGCTGAGGAGCTGAGCGAGCATCTGTTGAATATTGTCCAGGGCCTCTTGCTGAGTTCTAGAGGTCTGCTCCTGAGCTTCCAAACGCTGACGAAGATCGTCATTGGCGTTATCGGCCATATTAACCGATGCTTTGTCCGTTCGCACAGAACTGACTGTTGCTGAAGAGGCATACCCGCTGTCTTCATCTTCTCCATCAGATGATTGGGGTGATCGTCTGGACTGTGGCGAGATTAGGGCCTTTGAGGAAGAAGGCTGCTCATAATTATAGGGTATCGCTACCCTGGATCTGGTGTTTCGGAAAACACCTTCTTCGCGCACCAAGACTTCACCTAAGCCCAGGCTATAATCTGGATCTGGGGAGCCGAAAGGGGTATCATCAGATGTATGACCTTCCCTGTGTCGCTCTCGTCCTCTTCCGGTCATGTTGACGGATGCGAAGGCTGGGCCTCGCGAAGCACTCCTTTCATGATGTTTCTTTATGGCACGTGCGGACAACCGGTCAAACACCGATTGACGGTGTGGAGGTGCCATCTTGATTGGATATTGCCGACAATGGGCTGAATGGATTGTCACAAGTCGGCATCCTCTTTGACAACAAGGGGAAGTGGTTTGGAGAGACTCCAATTCCCGCTTGTTTGCCAAGAATTGTCGCAGGTTAGGCTCAACAGAGCCTGAACAACCCCGTGGAGAGGCCTTTCTGGAGCGTACAAGGGATGATGCTCCGTTCTTCTTATCCCTGCAGAAGAGATTAGTACTGAATAGTACTTTGGCGCTAGCTTTGCCAACAGGTGCGAGCTTAGTGCCTGATGAATCGGGGAGCGGAGCACGCTGTGGTGCTTTGCCCGCTATTCTGCTGCGAAGGGGATCAACCTCAGATAACACTGCGGTTTTAGCCTTGCGGCCGCGAACCCAGTGAATTTGTTGTGATACAATAGCTTCGCTTGTGCGAGCGAGGCTAACAGGAGGCTTTGCTACCCTTGATTCAGGTGACGGTATGATTGCCGTCGTGACTTCATGGCTGGCAGCATCGTCAGGGCAGATGGGCATCTTACCCTTTTCTTCGCGGGAGAGGCGCAGTCTCGGCATGACTACTCCGGAAGCTTTGGTTGAAGACTCCTGTTTAGGCTTCCATATCAGCCTTGACAGGGGACGCCTAGGTTCGCAAGGAACCTGAATAGCCACAAGCGGGGCTGTGGGGTGCTGGCAAGATTCTGCCTCTGGTTTCTGATTTGAAACCTTGGTCATGAAGACCTTCCTGTGCTTCCGTGCTCGAAGCGTCAGGCCACCCCCAGAGAGGACTTCTTCAAATCTTCCTTGATCGATCTGGATAACCAGGTTCTCAAAAGTACAGGATCTGGGCTGCGGGCATGTTTCCTTGTTGCGCCAGAGAACTGCGGCAGATTCGTAGAGGACCTTTTCCGTCTCCGCAGAGACTTTGCTTGAAGATTTAGCCAGAGAAGATCTGGCTGCACCGGCTTTTCTGAATTCAGAGATAGACCCGAAGGTCTGTTCGTCGCATTGCGACACTTGATTCTCAGCAGAGGAGAATACAATCCCCAGCGGAGTCGCCATCTTGTTTTCCATTATGTTTGCAAAGGGGAAAAACTTACAAATAAAAGTTTGAGGAGCTAAATTACAAGTATTCTCAAAAGATTACAAGTAGATCTCCTCAGAGATTCTGGGAAAATGTGCCGATAGGAGTCTGGTCAGCGCGCGACCACTTTGTCCCTTTGACGATGCGAGCGATGAGATTCCCTTCTCGCCTGGTTCGGGAAATCAGAGAACAGAAGGTTGGTAGAACCCTCTTGCTGCTTCTCAAAATCGCCTTCGATAAGGAATTCCTTCTCGCCTGGTTCCGGAGATTCCTTGAGAGGAAGGACGACGTTAGGGTATCAACACCCTGGTTAGAGAAAGCAATTCTCTAAAAGGTCTCTGAATTTGGGAGCGCGCGGTGCGTCGTGAAAAGGCCTCTGCTTGTGGAGTCTTCTCTCTCTTTTTTTATCGATCGATCTCCCTATGCCTTCATCCCTCTTTCTCTTGTGCGATCTCTCCTCTCCCTTGTGCCCCTGACGGGCTATTTATAGGGAGAGCAAGGGTATAATCGTCCCCTTGAAGATATGGAAATAGATTGAACCGAATCTGTTTGAATCTGAAAAGTAGCCTTGCTGAGAGGCTAGGATAGCTTCTGCGGAGCTAGAATTGGCAGGTCGGTTGATCTGTTTTGATCCTTTCCATATTGTTGGGGGATTCTCCTTGATCCTCTTACTCGTTTCAAGAGAGTCAAGAGATTGCGGCAATCACCTGCCATATTTGAATCCCGATTGGATTTGATTAGATTGAATCCGATCTCATCAGGAGATTTTGATTGGTCAAAGGTTGACCATAGCAGGCTGATATCGGAGCTGCCCGCTTTGAAGCTCATAGCGGAGCTAGAGGCAATTCCTAGCGAAGTCCGAAAAGAGGCTTTTCGGCGAAGCTATCAGTCAGCTTCCTGGCGATGCTCTGGATGATGCTAGCCTCTCAAACGAGGCTATCCCCTTGGGCTAATGTAATGCTAAATGCTAGCATTTTAGACCTGCTGAGGTCTGTTTAGAAACAATCCGGGTTCACTGTTCTGCTTGCTGGATCAGTGGAGTCCAAACCGCTTCTTTGTCCCTTGGAGGTGGGCGAAAACTGGTCTTCAGCTCGTCTGTCCCTTGTCTTTTGTAAATGTCAACAAGTTTAGACATCGTTCGGACCAATGAGAATCTTGTCTTTTTTAAGTGTCAACACCCATCGAGGCAAGAGAAACATTTACTTGTTCACTTGGAAGGGCAAGAAAATTGTCATGAAACCTATTCCACCGCCGTCGAAGCCGATTAAAGAAGAAAACTCAAAGTTCATATCGATATGCAACCGAGGTGAATTCTTGGTGGAGTCCGAGGTGAATTCTTGGCAGCAATTTTCTTTGGTAGTCAAAGAAGAAATCGGTCCAGCAATTGAAATTCCTGAGAAGATGAAGCCAATGCTGAAAGAATTCCAAAGAATAATTCATGATGAGCTCCCGGACGAACTGTCGTCCATGAGGGATATCCAACATCATATTGATCTGATCCCCAGAGTGAGTCTACCCAACCTCCCACACTTCCTGATGAATCCAAATTAGAGTGAAGTTCTAAAGGAGAAGGTCGAGAAACTGATTCAGAAGGAGCACATTAGAGTGAGCATGAGTCCATATGCGGTGTCGGCCCTTCTGACGCCAAAAAAGATGAAAGTTGGCGCATGTGCATTGACAGCCAAGTCATCAACAAGATCACGATCCGATATCAATTTTTGATACCTCACTTTGATGATATGTTAAATCGATTAGGAGGGTCGTGCATGTCTTCGAAAATTGATTTGATGAGCGGCTACCACCAAATTCGCATTAAGCTGGGAGATCAGTGGAAGACGGCGTTCAAAACTCTAGAAGGACTGTACGAGTGGATGGTCGTGCCCTTTGGACTATCCAATACACCGAGCTCTTTCATAAGATTGATGAATCAAGTGCTTAAGCCTTTATTGAAAAAATTTATGGTTGTCTACTTTGACGACATCCTAATCTACAGTTCAAGCGAAGCCGAGCATCCCCAACATCTATGGGACGTGTTCACCATTTTGCAAGACAATGAGTTAAACATTAACCTGAAAAAATGCAGCTTCATGACTTCAAGCTTGATATTTTTGAATTTTGTTGTTAATTCATAAGGGATCCATGTAGACGAGGAGAAAGTGAGGGCAATCTAAGATTGGCCCTCACCCAAGTGTGCTACCGAGGTAAGAAGCTTTCATGGCCTAGCTACTATCTACCGGCGTTTCATTCGCAACTTCAGAAGCTTAGTAGCACACATGACAGATTATTTGAAAAAGAAGGGTTCGTTTGTCTGGACTGATGAAGCCGGAAGGGCTTCTAAACTTATCATGGAGAAGCTTATTAATGCCCCTATCTTAGCCTTTTCAAACTTTGACAAAGAATTCGAGTTAGAGTGTGATGCTTGCGGAGTGGGCATTAGAGTAGTACTCTCAAACGAAAAGAGACATGTTGCCTTTTTCAATTAAAAGTTAAATGAGGCATGGCAAAAATGGTCTACATATAAACAGGAGTCATGTGCAGTGTACCACTCATTGAAGTCATGGGAGAGCTATCTTATAACTAGTGACTTCGTGCTATTTTCAGATCATCAATCACTCGTACAATTCAAGAACCAAAAGCACATAAATAAGATGCATGTAAGGTGGGCATCCTACTTTGATAAATTCAATTTTGTGATCTGTCACAAATCTGGAGTAGATAACAAAGTTTTCAAAGCATTGAGTCGAAGAGTTTCACTGTTGATCTTATTACAAAGTGAAATCATTGGGTTTGAAAGCTTGAAGGAGCTATATAAAGAGGATGGAGACTTTTTGATATTTGGAAGAAGTGTATGTCACGACAGTTCACACAAGATTTTCATATCCTAGACGAGGATTTCTTCTCAAGGGAAGCCGTTTATGTGTACCAAAGGCTTCATTGAGGGAGAAAGTTATTAGGGACTTGCACAGAGGCGAACTTGCAGGTTACTTTGGAAGAGACAAGACTACGACAAGTCTTGAAGAGATATTATTGGCCCCAACTGGGAAAGGATGTGAATACAATTGTGAGGAGTTGTCCGGTTGGTTAAGTTGCTAAAAGACAAGCCCAAAATACGGGATTGTATGCACCTTTGCCCGTCCCCAAAGATAGTTGGGAGGACTTGAGCATGGATTTCATTCTAGGACTTCCTCGCACACAAAAGGGAGTTAATTCCATCTTCGTGGTAATTGATCGATTCTCTAAAATGGCTCACTTTATTCCTTATAGAAAGACTTCCGATGCACCACATCTAGCCAAGTTGTTCTTCCAAGAAGTTGTAAGACTACATGTCGTGTTGAGTTCCATTGTTTCAGATTGAAACAACAAGTTCTTAGCGACGTTCTGGACTACTCCTTGGAGGAGATTTGACACATCACTGAAAAACAGTAGCACAACACATCCTCAAAGTGATGGCCAGACTGAAATTGTAAACCGCACCTTAGGCAACCTATTGAGAAGCATATGTGGAGAAAAGCCAAGAGTGTGGGTTCAAGCTTTGCCACAAGCAGAGTTTGCTTACAACAGCTCAATCAATAGCTCAACGGGTATGTCGCCCTTTTCTATTACCTATAGGAAGGTCCCTCATCATCTCCTAGACTTAGCGAAGCTGCCAATTGGAGAGAAGTTTAGTAGTGCAGCTAGCATCATAGCAGAACGAATACTACATATTCAAGAGGAGCTTCGATTAAAGTTGGAGAAATCCAATGCGAGGTATAAAGCCTCCAACTGACAAAAAGAGGAGAGAAAAGTTCTTCGAAGAAGGGAATATGGTAATGGTATACTTAAGAAAAGAAAGAATTCATGTTGGGTCCTACAACAAGTTGAAACCAAAGAAGTATGGATCATCAAAATTGTAAGGAAGATTAATGATAATGCTTACGTTGTTAAATATTCCAAGCAGCATGGCAGTGTCCAAAACGTTCAATATGGTGGATCTCCATGAATATTACTCTACCAACCAACTATATCCAGATAATAACTCGAGGACGAGTTCATTTAAAGATGGATGGACAGATGTAGGAGATCAAGATGAGAATGGTCGATTTAAGTTACATGTCGACAGCTTCCTTCAACTATCGATAGGCTTTTACAGAAACTCAGAGGTTTACGGTCCCGTGACAGTTTCCTTCAATTGTCGATAGGTTTTTACAGAAAGTCAGGAGATTATAGAGCTGTCAACAGGCCTGTTGCGTATCAGAATTTTCTAGTTTGTTTAGGAGTTATTTTCTGGGCCCGTTTTGCACTTCAATTTGTTTTATTTCTATTTTTTTATTTTAGTTTTCTAGCTAGAGAAGTATTCTTCTTTTATTTTCCTATATATGGTCATTGTATCTTAAGTTTTTTATCATCCAATTTTGATTAATACAATTGAGTTTTTACTCTTCAAATTACTCGTGGATTCGAGTTGTTGTTTTTGGCTCGTAATTCGGATCGCTTGCTCGTGGATTCGAGTGATTATCCCTTACATGAAGACTTCTTTAGGGTTCGTCAGCGCTAGTATAATATCTAGCCCGCGTCGCTCGTCTTCTTTACTTCCGTCTGCATCACGATTTTGGCGAGTATGCTAGGTTTTGCAAACTAGAATCTTTTTCCCTTGAGAATAATGATCTCACTTGTGAGATACCGGCAAGTTAATTTGGGTAGTTTTTACAACATAGAATCATTTATCCATGTGAAGAATGATCTCACTGGTGAGATACCGGCGAGTTTGGGTGTGGTTCGGTTCATGTGTGTGAGCTACAAACACATATTATAAGAGGACCAATCCCGCGTTGACACGTGAGATTGACCCTCTTATAATATTATAATCGACGTGCCAACACATGATTGGCAGTCTTATAATATGTTTGTGTGCCTCACAGACATGATGAAGTGAATCTGTTTGGGTGGTCTTTACAACTCAGAATCTGTTTCTCTTGAGAGAGGTCGAAAATGACCAAACTAAAACTCAGTTTTCTGGTCGGATCCCGGCTAGTTTGGGTGGTCTTTACAACTTAGCCTCCTTTTCCCTTGAAGAAAACGATCTTACTGGTGCAATTCCTGCGAGTTTGCTGGTTTTTACAAACCAGAATCTTTTTCCCACAAGAACAATGATCTCACCGGTGAGATACCTGCGAGTTTGTGTAGTTTTTACTCCTTTGAATCATTTATCCATGAGAGCAATGATCTCACTGGTGAGATGCGGCGGAGACAGCAGCAGCCTAAGAGCAGACTTCCATGGCCGCCGTCCGCCGCTCGTTCAGGTAGACGACAACGTCCATAGACGACGAAACTACAGTTTGAGTGAGAGAGAGAGAGAGAGAGAGAGAGAGAGAGAGAGATTACCTGATTCTAGGAGGGTTTTCGGAGCTTCCGTGAAGAGGCCGGTGATTCCTCTTCCTGGCTGCCGCGACAAGTCAACCAGAGTGTCATGTAGAGCTCCGATGATTTGTCCCTCATCTCCACTGCACCACCCCGCCTCCTCATCTTGGGTGCGTATATTCTGACGCCACTACTTGCTTCACTCCCCGTTTCGCTCTCGCCAGTGAAAGCGTGCGTGGGACTAGGCTTACCCCATTATTTGCTTTAAGTCAATAGGAAAGCTCTACGTTGATCCAACGGCAGAGAGAACTGCAAGAATCATTGGAATCTGTTGATGTTCCTCCCCCAGTGGACAGGTGTACGTAAGGAGATTCTTGATCCGCATTGCAGTAAAAACTGTTCCTCATGGATGGTGTCAGTCACAATACTCCTTCAATGACAAGGAAGAATATCGGGGGGGCCAAGAGTTTGTATTTGTCTTTTGCGCTGCAACGTGCACGTCAAGTGATAATGTTATCTTTTCCTTTTTTACGTTTTGCAAAAAAGTTGTTTTAAAAAAAATGACATGCTCATGATTAGCAAAAATAATTAAGAAAAGAAATAGATAAATGTTTAAGCCCTTAATAAAAAATAGTTTTTTTTTCTATTTTTTGGAGAATTTATTTGTCAACGCACAGAAATGTGAAAAAAAAAAACTAAAAAAACTTATAACAGTTAGATGTAATTTTAAAAATGTCTAAGAAAAATATGGCAAAAACCATTTTGTATTTGAAGACAAAACAAAAGATAATACTTGAATGCATATTTCAAAGGTTAAGAGTGTGAGAACTTTTTATACTATTTGATTTGGCTCTTTGTATTATAAATATGTTCAAGCATAAAAAGAAAACTAACACAAAAAAAGAAAACCATCTTCTTCAAGGCAAAAATATACTTGTAAAAGATGATTTTATATAATTTATCTTCGAAATCTCATACAAAAAAGTAAATCATCTTCTTCTTTAACTATATTCTTTGTGGAAAAATAATCTTCCCTTTTTGAATTGACATAATGCAAGTCTTTGTGTTAGAACAAACTTTCTGTGTTATTTCTGTGTTAGGGACTGGGGTCAATCCATCTTGGACAGTCGTCTTCGAGAAGGTCCCGAAATTGAGAGTCACCATGTTGGCGGTGACTTTCTTTGTTCTGACTTGAGAGTCAGAACTCCAGCATCTACTAATACTTGGATCTTTCCTTGATGACAAAGTATCTGCTGGTGGGATGATGCACCATTCTGTGGAAGAGGCAGTAGTTAGGATCATTTGTACGCCCTGCTTCGTCTGGTCGTCGGACTTTCAGTAACTTGATCTTGTTACCTTTGTTAAGTAGGTGGAAGATGGTCACCACTTGTTCATCTTTAAAGGAATATTGTCTCAGTGAAAACTTGAATTCCTGATTATTGCTGGAACCGCTCCTTTTTTGCTTTGGTGGAGCTTTTTCTGACAACTCGACTACCATTGTTTCTTTCTTTTGGATTGAGAAAATTTGGCTATTTCTATTGATTTCTCAGCCATTTCTATTTGTTCAATGAGCTCCTTTCAAGTATGGGCTTTGAAAACTCCAATATGAACTTCTACTATATTGAGAAAGTTGTGCCGGTATGTTTGAAGCAACATGGGTAAGGGCATGCCTGCGGGGCACATGAGAGAGAGATTGCGGTCTCTCAATATATTCCCACACGGATTCTCCTCCTTTCTGAATCGTCGAGAGGAGCTTATCTATGGTCATCTCGGTGTCATTCTCATAAAATTGAAAAGAAACCGAGTTTTCAGATCAACCCAAAAATTGATGGAGCCGTTAGGAAGGCTCCTAAACTAGTCAAAGGTTACCCCCCTTAAGGATGCCGATGAATAGTCTAGCCATGACAACATCATTATCTATCATGTTGCCAATTTATGACCAAAAGTAATAAATGTGCTGATTTAGCGAGCTCTTACCATTATATGTGTGCAACATAGGTGGCTTGAACTTTGAAGGATAGGGAACTAAGTCCCTACTTTCTTCAGTTGTGTCTTCCCTACTTTATTCAGTTCATCCCTCTGAGTCAGGGATGCAATCTGAACTTGGATGCCTTCGTTAACATTGGCATCAACTGTGGAACTTCCTTTGACTTTTCAGTCGAGGGTTGTTGACACTCTAAAAAGACAAAACTCTCAGACTTTCTTCAACCGGTCTGAACATGCCTAACTTGTCAAATTTACAAAAGACAAGTCGCAGACAAGCTGACGACCAGTGTTTGCTCATCTCTGAGGGACAAAGCAGCAACTTAGACTCTATTGATCCAGTGAAGCAGACAGTAAGCCAAAGTTGCCTGTGAAAAGGTCAAAGCAAGTCTATGAAGCTAGATCTGATCAAATACCTAGCCTTGCAGAGATCCAAGATCGCTAAAAGGCCAAAGCCACTAGCTTCGCACGAAGCTCCCATTAGCCCCGCCAAAGGCTAACCTTAGAGTTTCGCTACAAGCTTCATCCCCAACTTCGTTGAAAGAAGGAATGGTCCAGCTCTGCTCTGACCCGAACTCCTAGCTTCGCTAGAAGCTGCATCCCCTGCTTCGCTGGAAGAAGGAATGGTCCAGCTCTGCTCTGAGCTGAACTCCTAGCTCTGCTAGAAGCTGTATCCCCAGCTTCGTTGGAAGAAGGAATGGTCCAGCTCTGCTTTGAGCTAAACTCCTAACTTCACTTGAAGCTTCACCTAGCTCCGCTACGAGCTAAGTTCTAGCTTCGCATGAAGCTTTGAAGGTAACTTCGCTTGAGGAGAACTTCTCACTTAGCTCCGCAGCGAGCTTTACCAGGTCATCAATTGACCGTTTCAAAATCCCACGAGGGATTAACGGGCGAACCCCGCTACTTTAGTGGGGTTAATGCCACTTTAAGTGGGCGGTTATACCTGCCCACTACGTCCCACATTAAGTGGAGACAATTAAGCCACGATGGCTATTAATAGTTCGCATGAACTTACTAGCTTCGCCGGAAGCTTGCAGTTAGCCTCGCGGCAAGGCTAATTTTAGCCTTGCGTGAACCTAATAGACTGATTCAGTCTTGCTGAATTCAAGGGGCAGTTACACCCCTATTTTTGCTATAAATAGCTCCTTGCTAAGAAAGGAGGGGGCTGAAAAAAGGGGAGAAAAGATTAAGAAGAGATCTATAGCAAAAGGGCCCTCTTGCCTTCTTACTTCTAAAACCTCAGAGATTCAATTCTCTTTCATTCAGGGTTCCAACACGCCTTCCATCCTCGAAGATTTTCAGAACCAAGCGAGAAGGAAATCTGCTCGATAAGGCTTGCATACCTGACCGATTGTATCGTCAAAGGGATAAAGTGATCGCGCGCTGATCAGATTCCTACCGGCATACTTTCCCAGAAATCTCAGAAGAGATCTACCTGTAAATTTTTTTAAGAGTTACTTGTAATTTTGCTCCTCAATATTTTGTAAGTTTTCTCCGATCAATTTTCTATGGAAAACAAGATGGCGACTCCGCTGGGGAATAAGGTTTTCTTCTGCAACAAGGAGATGATGTCGCAATGCAACGGTCAGAATCCTGAACTCGTTTCTGTCGAACACTTGGTAATCCACTTTGACCAAGTTAAATTCGAGGAACTCCTCTCTGGGGGTAGCCCAGCACTCCATGCACGGAAGCACAAGAGGGTCTCTGTAGCTAAAGCTCCAGTGGCTACAGAGCAGAAATCAGCCTCACTCATGCGTGTAAGTGGGCGAACCTTGCTCTAGCTTCCCTCAGTTTCAACCGAGCCTAAAGGTGTCTCACGCGGAGCCAAACAGGTTTCCCACGAACCTAAAATTGCTCAGGCCAAGCAGGTGTGGAAGGCGAAGCAAAAACCCTCTCCGCGCGAAGCTTTTGGCGAAGTGGAAGCGCAACCTCGCCTCTCACATGAAGACAAGGGCAAGATGCTCTTAAGTTTTGAGAGCATCGCTGATGCTAGCTGGAGGCTGACTTGGAATCACAAGGGCGTGAATTTCCACTGACTTCGCATAACCCAATAGCGCTGATTTCCAGCGCTAACTCCGCCCCTATAAGCGGAGTTAAGGGGGTGTCCCTAAGTGCTGATAGCATTGCTTATGCAACTCTAGTGCCTAAGGGTACTATTAAAGTTCCTAGTCGCGAGGCTGGAATTGAAGCACCCTGCAGTGCTAAATACCTTCGCAGCAAGGTAAAGAACAAAGCACTACTTTGTGCTAAAGGTGAAGTCACCATAACTTTGCTCCCAAAGTCTTCTGGCGCCCTTGGGGCGGAGCTACAAGTATAGCTTCGCCAAGTGAAGTTAATACTACTGATAAAGTGATTTCCAAATAACCTGTAGTTAAAAACAGGTGCCTCAATGCTAGAGTTCCCTAACCTGAACAATCCAGTACACGATCGCCTCGAGTTTCTGTACAAGATCGTGTAAGCTTGGTTAATACCGATCTACGAGAGTTCTTAACTAACAAACGAAAGTTAGAACTACTCCATACCTCTCCCTTCTACTGTGAACAAGTAGGATGCCAATTGGTGACGGTCCATTCAGTCCATTGCCGACTATGGCCAGTTCCCGCCACTCTTCTAGCTCGACAGTCAGTTTTCGACCGACTATCGATTCGAGCCCCTGTCAAGCCTCACAAAAAGAGCAAAGCACGAAACCTGCCAGATCTTCCCTCAGCATCCGTCAACATGATAGGGAGGGGAAGTGAATCGTTCAGGGGCAGATGAGGGAGACGAGATACCAACTCCCCTTTATTCAGTTCTCCAGATACAGATTATAACCCTGACTTGGGCCAAGTCTTAGTAGGACAAGAAGGTACGTTTTGAGGCACAAGATCCAGGATAGCAATACCCTATAATTATGAACAACCGTCCTCTTCAACTGGGGTGATGTCACCAGAACCATTGAAAAGTCTCTTCCAATGGTCTGATGATAAGGGAGAAGCTAGTGGATATACCTCTTCAACAACAGTTAGCTCCGTGCAAACAGGCAGAGTGTCAGCTAATATGGCCGATAGCAGTAATAATGACCTTCGCCGACGGATGGAGGCTCAAGAGCAGACCTCCAAGGCCTAGTAAGAAGCCTTAGACAAAATCCAACAAATGCTAGCTCAACTCCTCACCAAATGGAATAATAATGATACCGGAAGTAATCATAACGAGGAGGAGAATAACGATGATGGACAACCTAAGACTGAGAAGTCAAAGGAAAGCTACTCCATCGATGCTGAGATTTTTAAAGGCATCCAAACTCAGATCGCATCTCTAACTCAGAGGAATGAATTAAAGAAGGCAGGCATGACTCCTCCTTACCCACTTGAATAGGAATCAATGCCATTCCGTCAAAGTTTAAGCCACCTACGTTACATACATACGATGGTAAAAGCTCACCAAACCAGCATATCTATTACTTCCGGTCCCAGACTGGTAATGTCAGGGCCAGATTATTTATTGATACTCTCAAAGGAGTGGCCTTTGATTAGTTCCGAAGTCTTCTACCGGGTTCCATTAATTCTTGAATCAATTTAGAGACTCGGTTCCTCTCTCGCTTCTATGAGGACGACACTGAGGTAACTATGGATAAACTTCTTTCCACCATGCAGAAGAAAGGAGAATCGATCCTTGATTGCATTGAACGATTTAGGAACCTATCTCTGATGTGTCCAGAAGGGATGCCATTGCCTATGTTGTTACAGACATGTAGGTACAACTTTCTGGACCAAGTAGAGATTCGCATGGGAGCTGTTAAAGCCCATACTGGAAAGAATTGGTTGAGCAAGCTGAAATAGCCGAGAAGTCGGCTAAAAAATTTGAGCCGTCCATACCTAAAGGGAAATAAGTATGAATAACAAAGGATGCGGCGAAATGACACAGTCTTCCCAATCAAAAGGGAAAGAAACCATGTTTGTGGAGTTGTCGGGGGAAACTCCTCTGAAAATCAAGAAGAACAGCATCAGTAATCAGGAGTTTAAATTTTCTCCGAAACAGTACTCCTTCAAAGAGGACCAGGTGGTTACAATATTCTATTTGCACTAAAAGGAGAATGAGTTGAACCTGCCAGAGGCTCAACGCCCTAACGAGGTGGGACACACAAATGATCCCAATTATTGTCTCTTCCATAAGATGGTTCATCATCATACCAACAAATGCTTTGTTCTCAAGAACAAAATTTAGGCTTTGGTTGACGCCAGAGTTCTGACTTTAAAGTCAGAACAAAAGAAAGTCATTGCAAACATGGTGACTCTTGAGTTCGGCACTCTGCCAAAAGTTACAGTCCCTGATGGATCTCCTCTAATCCCTAAGACACAACTGGAGATAAGTAATCCTTCAGCAAAGTAGCAAGAGGCTAAAGGTCTCCTTCTCCTGACATTGAAGACTGGGAAAATCATGTGGGTGCACCCAGATCATGCCCAAGATAAACAATGGGATTCAAAGAAACCCAAGTCAAGAGAAAAATCCTGCAATGTTGTCTCTATTTTGCTAGATGATGACAACGTAACAATAACTTTTCTCAGCGATTCTGAAAATGAGAAGCATGCTTTCACAGCACAGGGTGCTGCACCCCAACCAACATGTACTCGATCTGGACAATCATACCTAAGACAGTACGAGAAACCTAATGACGAGACACAGTATCCAACGACGTCAGCAGAAGTACCTGCTCTGGCTTCAGTCCCGACGCCAGGAAAAGAAAAGCAGAAAGAAGTCCGATTTGACCGCGTCTTTAAGAGACCTTCAGGCCCGGGCCTTGACGTTCCTTTCTGCTTTAATATATTGGCATAACTAGCCAATATTTCAGCTCGGATCACGATACACGAGTTGCTTCGCCTCTAGAAGGAGACAAGAGAGGCACTCAGGGATGCACTAGCTAATTCAGAATTATTTCTAACACATATGTCGGAGGCCTATCAAGTTGATATTCAAACCTTGTGTCCTGAATGTCATCATGTACAGCAAAAAATAGCTGCTATCACTTTCACTGCTGAGAACAAGCTCCTTAAGAATAATAAACATGATCGACCTCTATATTATACATGATACATCAGCTCGACGTGCATCGAGAGGGTACAGATTGATTCAAGGTCTGCACTCAACATCATCCCCAAAAGGCTCCTTTACATCCTTAGGATACTACTTCACAGGCTATCAACAACAACTACTACGATATACGATTTTAATGCAGGAAGTAGTCACCCACTGGGAAAGATTTGGCTTCGCTGCCGAATTGGAGACTTAAAATCAGAACTGACATGTTACGCCATCGACGCTGACACGTTATATAATTTATTGCTTGGACGGCCTTGGATTTATACTAATTGGATCGTTCCCTCCACTCTGCAGCAGTGCTTTAAGTACGTGAAAGATAATGCAACAGTACGAATGGTGTTTGCTGAAAAATAGTCGTTCAAAGGAGTGAAAAACTACTTTACTGGTACTCTCCTCTACCAAGAAGATAACAAAGTGGCTAAACAACAGTTGCTTGAAGACGATGATAGTGGCAATGAAACAGATTCGGAGTCAGAAGAAGACACGCCAGCTACTCTTGCTTTTAAACCAATTGTAGCATATCTTAACGATCTTCAATGTAATAATCCCATTATGGATGATGACGAATGGGTAATTAATTAGAATGTCACTTTTAATTATCCTGTGAGTATTGATCTATTTAAATCTATCGACAGTAGCTCCCTACACATGCCTTTGTTAATGCTAAGCATGACAAGTACGCCTGTAGAGCGTGAAGAAGGCTCAGTATTTGTGATCCCTCTATCCAAAAGAAGTTAATCGCCTATAGTATTCGGTAGGGTCCAACCACGAATGTCTATAATTACAGATTCAAGTTCAGACTTAGAGCCCCGATAATTTTTTCATTATGCACGATCAACGCACCTTATGATGCGAAAAATGGGATAAAATTTACAGTGTGAGAAAGGTTTGAACTTCAGAAAAGGACGGCGTGGTCTTCTACGAACTTTCATGCCAAAAAGGAAGCTAGCAGATTATTACGATAAAACACACAGGAGGTTGTGATATGTTACACCTCCTACCCCATTTCAATCTGAAGATGACGAATCTCTCCCGTGACAATCTGCCACTTCATCTGAGTGGGAATCAGATGTCAGTGTGGGGATGTTTTTTAAGAAACTCTTTGTCAATATGACTTCAATCGATCAATTGGAGTACGAAGAGGCTATCGAAATGTTTGACACTGAACGATAGGCTCAGCAACTCGATCTCCAGTGGAAGACGCGATTCGAACAACATGAACCGCCCACTGAGGATAGAGTAATTCAGGTTAATTTGGGTAGTCGGGATCACCCTAAACCCATCTCTATAAGTGAAAGTTTATCATTCACAGAAAGAAAAGAATTGATAGCACTTATACCAGAGTATGTCGATATCTTTGCATGAAATTACGAAGACATGCCCGGTCTCGATGCACAAATAGCCATGCATCATTTAAACACTAAGCCTGACGTCAAATCAGTGAAACAACAACAACAGCAGTTTCGCCCTAACATTATGGAAGCTATTGAAGCTGAAGTCCATAAACTCATCGAATGCGATTTCATATGAGAAGAGCAACACCCGGATTGGGTTGTTAATATTGTCCTCCTTCTTAAAAGAATGAAAAAATCTAGATCTGTATTAACTACCGTGATCTTAATGCAGCTTGCCCTAAAAACGAGTTCCCACTGCCCATCACTGACGTCATGATTGACAACACCTGTGGGTTTGAGAGAATATCTTTTATGGATGGCTTCTTAAGGTACAACTAGATCAAGATGTACCCAAAAGACAAAAGGCACACTTCATTCCGGACACCGTTGGGGGTATACTGTTATATTGTGATGCCATTCAGATTAAAGAATGTAGGAGCAACTTACCAACTGCAATAAGTACAATTTTTCGTAGTCACCTCCGAAAAATGGTAGAGTGCTATGTTGATGACATTGCTGTCAAAAGTCACAATAAAAATGATCATCTTCGTGACTTAAAAACAATGTTCGACATAATGCGAGCTTACCAATTGAAAATGAATCCAACAAAGTCCTTTTTAGGCTTTTCAAGTGGCAAGTTCTTGGGATTCATTGTTACGTCAAAAGGAATCCATCTTGACCCGGACAAGGTCAAAGCTACTCAGAGCATGCAACCATCTAAGAATCTCAAAGAACGTAGGGGTCTGCAAGGTAGGTTGGCCTATATCCGAAGATTCATTGCAAATCTCTCGAGCTGTTGTCAACCATTTACCTGGCTTATGAAAAAGGGTGTTTTTTTTTGTATGGGATAAAGCCTGTCAGGAGGCTTTCGAGGATATTAAAGAATACCTCACTAAACCTCCAATCCTGGTGGCTCCCATATCAAGAAAATCATTCTTACTTTATGTAAAATCCATGGACCATTCCCTAGGTGCTCTCCTTGCTCAAAAGAATAACGAAGACCAGGAACAGGCCATTTATTATCTGAGCAGGACCTTGATAGGAGCTGAGTTCTGATATAACCCTATTAAGAAGGAATGTTTAGCTCTTGTCTTTGTCATTCAAAAGATGCGACATTACTTGGTTGGCCAAATCATACATGTCATTTCCAGAGTTAATCCCTTAGGTATCCTCATGACAAAACCAGGATCGCTAAATTCAAGGTTGGCTAAGTGGGCCATCCTCCTGTCTCAGTACGACATGCTCTTTGTCCCTCAAAAGGTAGCCAAGGGTCAGGCCCTTGCAGATTTTCTAGCCGCTCATCCAGTTTCAGAAACTCAAAGCTTCATGAAGATATTCCAAATGAGATTTTCGAATCTAATATGATCTCGGAGGACAAAGTGTGGCAGATATTCTTTGACGGAGCATCAAGAACAGACCCCAAAGGCAGGATTATTGTTGGTGTGGGGATGGTATTTATCTCGCCGCAAAATCATGTCCTTTCTCGGGCATTTTCATTGACGAAGCCTTGTTCTAACAATATTGCAGAATATAATACTCTACTCATCGGCCTTCAGCTCGCTTATGAAATGGGGGTACGCTATCTCGAGGCTTACGATGATTCAAAGCTGATTGTCAACTAGGTTAAAGGAGAATACGAAGTTCGGCACGAGGACTTGATACCTATCGCCATGCAGCTATCAAAATGGCTAATTTATTTGATAGTTTTTACATCAGTCATGTGTCTCGTTTCCAGAAAACTAAGGCAGATGCTTTGGCTGCACTAGCGGCTACATTAGCCTTGCAGATTGACACAACTTATCATCTTACAGTGGCCACTCGACGCCTTGTCTGCCCTAAGCATGTGCTGAAAACTAATGAAGTCCATGTAACCTCAATAGATTTTGAGCCTAGAGATTGGCGGTTTTCCTTCATTGACTATGCTTTGCATGACTTATTATCGGACGACCCTAAGGAAGCAGCTTCTATCCGATGAAGGTCTCTCCGCTTCTACTATGATCCGATAGTAAAGACACTCTATCGCCGCTCATATGACGGTATCTTACTCCGTTGCCTCTCTGATTCGGAAGCATAAAAAGTGCTTAAAGAGGCACATGATGGTATATGCGGAGCTCATCAATCAGGTCCGAAAATCAAGGATCAATTGCACAGACTCAGTTATTGGCCAACCATGATAGTTGATGCAATTAAATATGCACAAAGGTGTAAAGCCTGTCAAATCTATGCAGACTTCATATATCAACCTCCAGAGCTACTTCACCCAACTATTGCTTCATGGCCATTTAAGGCATGGAGAATCGATATCGTAGGACCTATCAGCCCCTCTTCAACGAAAGGTCATCGGTTTATCTTAGCAATAACCGACTATTTCTCAAAGTGGGCAGAAGTCATACCACTTATTGAAGTCAAAACTTCTAACGTGGTTAACTTTATTAAACACCATGTCATCCATAGATTTGGTGTCCCTAGGCGGATTATTCATGACAATGGTCCTCAATTTTCAAGCCAAGTATTCTATCGGTTCTGTAATAAGTACCAAATTCAGAATGTGACTTCAATTGCTTATAACCCTGATGCTAATGGTTTAGCGGAAGCGTTCAACAAGACAATTATTAAGCTACTCAAGAAATTCATTTCGTCAAGCAAACAAGATTGGAATGAGAAGCTTGGTGAATATTTTTGGCCTACCGAACTACGGTCCGAGCCCCGACAGGTAACACACCTTTTTCTCTGGTATACGGATGTGAGGCAGTCATACCATTGAGATCCAGATGCCGTCTCTACGAGTCGCTTTAGCAACCAAGATAACTAAGGACGAAACGATCGTCTACGTCTTCAAGAACTCGAAGCCCTGGATGAGAAACGACTATAAGCTAAACAACACATTAAGTTGTACCAAGCTCGAGTCTCGAAAACTTTCAATAAGAAGGTTTTTGGAAAAGGTATTCCAGAAAGGAGACTTGGTTTTAACTGTCAGACGATCTATGGTCATGACATACAAAATCAAAGGTAAATTTCAACCCAAATAGGAAGGGTCGTTTGTGATTGAAACAGTCTACTCAAGTGGGGCCTGTCGCCTTGCTACTCCAAACGGTGACGTATTCATGATGCCGATTAATGGCAAGTTCCTAAAAAAAATACTATTCTTGATCATGGCATCGAGTCAAGTATTTTGGATGGTTGCAGCAGATACATTTTCCTCTACAATGTCCTCATCAATCGATGATAGATGACTATGTTTCCGCTCAACACGAGCATAATAGTCCTTATCGATCGATGATAGATGATCATGTTCCCGCTCAACACAAGCGTAATAGTCCTCATCGATCGATGATAGATGACTATATTCTTACTCAACACGAGCATAATAGTCCTCATCGATTGACGATAAATGACTATATTTATGCTCAACACGAGCATAATGTCCTCATTAATCGACGATAGATGACTATGTTCTTACTCAACACGAGCATAATAGTTCTCATCGATCGACGATAGATGACTATATTTATGCTCAACACGAGCATAATAGTCCTCATCAATCGATGATAGATGACTATGTTTATGCTCAACACGAGCATAATAGTCCTCATCGATCGACGATAGATGACTATGTTCATACTCAACACGAGCATAATAGTCCTCATCGATCGACGATAGATGACTATGTTCCTGCTCAACATGAGCATAATAGTCCTTATCGATCGATAATAGATGACCATGTTCCTGCTCAATAAAAGCATTATAATCCTTATTGATCGATAACTATTCGACCATAGGCGGGACTACCATCAACGATCAAACATTATTGAAAGCCAGCAGAGTATTACTTTGTGACTATCAAAATCCAACACCGCAAACGGCTAATGATAGAGAAAAATATTGGCTATTAAGTCCAATAGAAATTCTCGATAACTCACCATGCTGAGGGGAATAGCATGGCTAGCCCAACTCAAATGATAGTTGGTAAAGGCATATCAAATCCGTTAACAGCTGAGGGTTTCCTAAATATCCTAAGGGACCTGATCCCATTTAATTGCTCTCCAAAATCGCTTACCAATTCTTGTCCATGGAATGGTAGGACCACATAAAATAATATTCATTTCCTCTGTAAAATAAATCACAAGTCAAACCTATCATGTTAATATTAAACCTCTGGTAGTAAGACTCTGACATATTTCCTGGCAGATAAAATCAACATTCCCGACGAATCTTACTAAAATCCCCAGCAGATCAAGCTCCACTTGCCATTCTCTTAAATAGAATGACATGCCCACTCAAATTGTTGTTATGTTCGAACACCTCTGACATGTTACTTTACAAATCCCCTTTTAAATCCCCCATGGAGTTCTTTTTGCTACGTTAATAATTACATCTGACATAGAATCTCTTATAGAAATTCAATTTTTAGCTCCCTAGTGAGTTTCGGTAGATTCTCTTCAAAGTCTATTATTTTCCTTTTCAGTCCCCAGTGGACTCTTTTGGTTGTCACATTAACAATATACCTCTGACAATTTCTTTCAAAATACATCCGAGGGAGATACCAATTTCTCCACAGAGTTTGTGATGAAATCCTATTTCCCCCGGTGAAATTCTTTCTTTTTACCGTCATATCCAGTTTGTCACCTCTGAACGTTAGATATTTTGAGCTTGGTTGTTTCTCAATCGGTTATGTCCATATTATCTCTGAATCGCGAATAGCCAAGTCTCATCTTTCAGTCCAGTAGGGACTACTTCTTTGCCATTATGTCTAACTCGCCACTTCTGAACGGCAGGGCTCTGAGTCTAGCAACTTCCAATCAGTTATGTCCAGTTTGTCACTTCTGAACCGGCGGATGCCTAGATCTCTCCCCTTTGTGATTCTCAAACTGTCAAGTCCAGTTTAACACCTCTGAACAAATGAGTCCATAACTTTATTCTCCTTTCCTCCATGAACGCCGGAGTTCTTACTATCATGTTAACAGTAAACCTCTGTATAGCGGATTGAAAGCCTGGTATTTTTTAGTTGGTCATGTCTATGTTACCTCTAAACCAACAGGTGTCCAGACCCAATTCACCTTTTGCAGTCCTCTGTTGACTAGTTGCAAAGTTAATACGACTACCTCTGGTAGCGGATTCGAAATTTAGTGTGTCTTAGTCTATCATGTTCAGCCCATAACCGTTGAATAGACGGGTCCTTAAAACTGGATTCACCCTTTTTATTCTTACCATCATGTCCAGTTTGTCATCTCTGAACGGCAAAAATTCCTAAGTCTGGTAATATTTAACTAGTTTCAACTAGTTTTGACTTCATCATGTTGTTGTGGTGCCTAGTTCGTCACAACCGATTCATAACCAGATGGTCTTTGATCTGTTATATTAATATTTACCTCTGAACAGGAAGTCGTCAAATTCGCTTTGTCCTTTTTTTATCCCCAAAAAGATTTGAATTGAATCATCACTCAAACTTATTGGTGATAATTTATCAAATAACTAATTCTATCACGTTGTCGACCTCTAAATAGATTAGTCAAAATTCTTATGGTATAAGTTGGAAGACTATACCGTTATCTCGTTTCTTTTGAGAGTTATAATTTAACCTAAAATTATTGCAAACTCAGAAGATAAAATAAACAGAAAATATAACAAAAAGAGTCAAATAAAATTATTTTTTATTGATTCAAAAAGAAAAGGAGATACATGGATTACAAGCTACGATGGTGTTTCGTAGGACTTGATCTGTTTTTCAAGGATGGCCAACCTGTTCTTCCTCTCTTCAGCAGCTCTGATAAATGCCTGCAATCTCAACTCAACTTCATTGAAGTTCGCCGTTTGGGACAAACAAGCCTCAATTTCAGCAAGAGTTGCCCTTGTGCCATCTCTTTCTGCAGGACTTCATTGTTTTGAGCTCTGAGCTGCTCCAACCGAGCGATCTCCTCAGACACACCAGTTCAGTCTTGGATAGGAGAAGATTGGCCCTCTTGATCATCTCTTTGGCCTTCTCAATCTTATCTTCAGCATCAAGAAGAGCGCTGTTGGAAGCATCAATAGCATCTCCAATCTCTATTTTTCTTATTTTCAAGGACTTCAAGTCTGAAGATACCGCCTTGGCTGCTTCCTGCGCCTCCAGATGAGCTTTTTGTATTTCAATCATGAGATGCTCAAGCTCTTCATTTACTGAGGAATCCAAGTCAGAGCTGCTGAGATGACGCCACTCACCCACGTCCTTTTCAAATTTCTCCACCAAAAGCTCCAATGCAGTAGCTTGATCATCCCCTCTGAAATCTTAAATACTCTCAATGTTTCGAGAGAGGACCACCTTTAGAGTTGCAAATGAAGTGGTCGGACCCTTCAAAATTAAGGCAATAGACTGTTTCAGGCTTTTGTAGAAGCTGTTGACCATCTCCACCACAAATTCCTTCTCAGCTTTAATTACTCCTGGTGAGCGCGTAATCCCTGAAGATAAAATTTTCATCGGTTTCACTGTCATAATGGTGGAAGAAGTGACAGAAACACTAGTTAGAGAACGATGAGGAATCGCCGACAGTCGAGGAGGAGTCTTCATTGATACCAGTATACTGGTCACGACAGAGGTAGGACTGGTGACTACTCCAGGAAGAATTGGCTCGACAACCAATGTCGGGGATGTCAGGCTGGTGATCACCCTGAGGCCAGTTGTTACCAAGACTGGCAGCATCAGGGAAACCACCATCATCTCACCAACCGTTTCAGCTGGGAATGTGATTGGTTCCGTGGAAGGAAGAGCAGCTCTCATCTCCTCAGCTGCCATAACATCGCCAGTAGGCTCTGGTTGGTAAGAATGCAGGTCGCGATATAAGACGTCCAACTCTGTGACATCCACAGTAACTGAAGTACTTATCTTCCCTGACTTTCTCAGAAAGGCCCGCCGGCTCCATTGAAGCTGATGCACCAGAGGCGGAATACCTGTAAGAGTACTTTGTTAGGACAAAATAATAATTAACACCGAACAAAGTCGCTTACAAATTACTATAATATTACCAGGAGCTGAAGTCATGATGGACATCGCCCCCAACCACCTCTGCGACCATGTCCTCCGGGACTCCCTCAGCGATGGTGCTGACTTCTAACAGTTCCATAGAAGAAACCTTAGCAGTGGCAGGAGAAGCACCAGAAGTGATCTCAGGGAGAACTTCATCGGTCCTAGGGCCTCAGTAGCTGGAGCAATGTCCAGTTCTCCTTCACTTGCTGCTGGCTCCGCGAATTATTACCTGGAGCTTGAAGCCATAAGACTCTCCTTGTCCTCACCAGCACCGGAAGGACCGACATCAGCTGCACCACCCTCAGATTCGTCAGAGATGAAGAAGTAGCTGGCTTCGTCACTCTCCTTGTAGGTAAATAGAGGATCATAATAATCCCCTTGTTCCCCTGCGAGTTCAGTTCCTGTATCCTGAATTAATAAGTTAGCTGCATAATAAGGAAGAATATATTAAAAGAAAAAGTTTTTGTAAAGAGGAACTGGTCTTACCCAAACCTGCAGCGGCTTTTTTAGCTGCTTGTTTTTGCACCGATGTTTGATAACTAATGGGCAGAAGAAGGAACAACCGCAGCCGATTCGCTCTCTGCAATAACGGGAGTATGGCGGCGGGGCTTCTTCACCACCCTCTTGTAAGATCACCTAGAGGGGGGGTGAATAGGTGATGGCTAATCTAATGGTCACTTGTGAACAAATAATGCGGAATTAAAACTAAGATGACCAAATAAAACTTCTTTTAATTAAACACTTATGTATAACACAAGAGTGTTACCGAATTCCCCTTGCGAGGCTCTGGACAAGCTCCTCTAGATTCCCCTTGAATGGGTTGAGGTGCCGCGTTGGCTCTCTTGGTTGAATACAAGTGTTAGACAATCAATCCCAAGCAATTATATAATAATTAAGCACAAGGGTATATCAAGCATGTAAAGTAAATACAATGTAAGTAATGCAAGATATAATAGAGACAAAAAGAGTAAGAGAGCAAGAGTGAGCAATCGCAAACACAAAGGGTTTGTTTCGAGGTTCGAGCACACTTGCTCTACATCCCCGCCTTCGACACACGAAGGATTTTCACTATGCACGATCCAACCGGATCTCTCCTTGGTGCCGCAACACCTACAAGCCCTCGGACTCCCAAGTCCCTTACACACCACAAGCCCACCGGCTCGTCGAGGCCGCACCTCAAGCTACAAGAGTTCGCACCCGAACCCTAAACAACCACGAGCACACTTGCCCGTCTCCTCAAAGTACAAGATGAAATCTTGGTGATCTAAACACTTGATCACCTACAAAAACTCTCACTACAACACCTATAGGATGAATAGCTCAATGGATGCTCAAGTGTAGTGTGAGAAATCAAGGAAAGAACTTTTGATGGAAAACTCAAGAAATCACAATAAAACACTCTCTTGATAAAAATCCCTTTTGATAGGAAATATTGGCACTCTATTTTGTGGAGAAAACTCTGCTAAAAGAATGGAAATAACTGGACAAAAGCTCTCCTAAAATCTTGGCTCAAAACAATGACAAAACCCCCTTTTATAGAGGTCAGAAAAATCTGACCGTTGGGGTCTGTCAGAGCTGCCGGTCGACCGCCCGGTCGACCGGTAACGGTCAAAAATCTGACCGTTACAGCCTCCGGTCGACTGGCCCGGTCGACCGAGAAGAACAGAGAGCACTGCTCTCAGTTCCGGTCGACCGGCCCGGTCGACCGCACAAAACTGCTAGACGTGCACAGTTTTGTGCACGTCGGTCGACCGGCCCGGTCGACCGACCTCTGTGCAATGGGTTAACTTGGAGCACAGTTTTGAGGTCTAAAACGTTCGAATTTGGGAATAAGTATATAGTATTAATTTGTAGATATTGAAGTCTTCTTTCTAATTCAACTTAAATCAAATCAATATCAATTCGGAATTTAAAGTTATCAATAAAATACTAAAAGGTATCAAATACGAAACTGAAAACTGTTTTTCAGACTTCAACCCAATATTTGACATTCTTAACATTTAAATCAGAAAATGATTATTGAATATTAAATGTAGCTCTGAAAGTCATCTTTAAAATGCAATATAAATCATGTTAATTGAATATAGGAATCAAAAGTTATGACTAGAAAACTAAAAGTGTGTCGAGCAGATCAGCAGGACGGACGAGAGTTCTAAAAAGGTTTTGGTTAAAAACACATGTATATTTGAAACACCAAAAACTAAAACGGTATTTTTCTAGAACTAAAAATCTTTTATGAAAACACATAAATCAAGAGTGTGTGTGTGATATGAACTTGAGCAATCCACCAACTATCTATCCTTTACATTTTAACTAAAACAAACAAAAATCTTATACCTAGACACAAGTCTTCATCTTCTTGAAGTCTTCCCTTGAAGTCTTCTCATCTTCTTGACTTGGTCCACATGCAATCCACCGAGCTCATCTCTAGATGTGGTCTTGATGCATAGGCTCGTGAATCGACCGTGCTAGCTTCCAACTTGACATTTTATCCTTTGTTGAAGCTCCACACCTACTAAGATCTTGATAAGGAATCTGTCACTAATTAAATACAAGATCATTAGTAAACATAACTTCATGAGTTGATCATCATCAAAACTAGGGTGATAGGCCTTTGGGCCAACAATCTCCCCCTTTTTGATGATGACAAAACTCATGGAGTTATATATGCATGGATTAAAGTAAAGCTTCAAAGAAGCTCCCCCTTAACTCATGCATAACAAATAAGCAATAGATATTCAATGAAGCACATAAAAATGTATGCAAATGAATGCATGTAAAAGCACAAGTATAAAAACTCAAAATCATCTCAAAATCTTCTCAAAATCTTTCTCTCCCTTAAGTAAGGAACACATACGTCTCCCCCTTAAGGAAATCATGCATATAACTCAAATACTTCTCCCCCTTTTTGTCAATTATCAACAAAGGTTCAAAGTTCAAATCATCAAACAAATTTTCTCCCCCTTTTTGTCAAAAATAAGGAAATCAAGGAGGGTAATCAAATCAATCAATAAGATTTATATGCGATATACATTCATGAAGAGGAAGACGCTAAGTTAACTTCCCTACACATATGCATTACATGAAGAAGGGATGACAAACCCTAACTCACATAACACATATTATGTAATGCATAAGGAGATGTGAAGCTCCCCCTACATACGTATATCATATAAAGAAGAGTTGTCAAGCTCCTCAATTTATGATATACTCAACATGAATCCATATGTAAGAGAGATGTTAAGCTCTCCTTGCATATAGGAGATACAAATCAAAAATTTTGAATATTTCAAAATTTTGAACTTTTCTTATGAAAACAAAATTTTGAAATATCTTAAAATACACAACTTTCTTTTAAGGTACCAAATGTAGAACAATCAAATTTTGAATTTTGATACCAATTTTGAAATACAATGCATAAGCTTTAAATAAATAAGATTTGAAGTAAGCTTAGCATTAATAACTATTGTGCTTTCAAATATAAATCCATTTTAATACAAGCACACAACAATCATATATATGTATGAAAGAGTATACCAATTTAAGTAGATGCATACATACATGAAAGAACAAAATAAGAGTATATACAACAAGAGGTCATATTGATACCAATTGAAACTATCCAATGATACCAATTGAAAATTAAGCTTAAGTGTATATATCATAAAATCTACCACATGAAGAATTCGAACTAGTTAAATGAAGGTGTTTAACAACTAGTACGGAATCCTTCAATCAAGGAATAAATCAAAAGGTTTTTCACAAGTAAATCACATGGCACTAAAAACACTCTATCCATAAAGTCCATATCAAAAAGAAGTGAGTGTGATAGTGTTATGTGGAACATGGTATCATGAAAAATAGCAATAAAACTCAATATTCCTTAAAATTTTGAAATCATGAAATCCATCACAAAAATTTTATTGAAAAATTACAAAATTTTTATTAAAAACAAGAATTTATATTTCAAGATATATGTATGTTTTGACAAGACATTAAGTATACATACATATCCTTAAAACACATTTGAGTCTATATATAGATTTGCATGAAAGGCAAATGACTCAAGAGGTATCCATGTATATCTTAATGTTTTGGCAAGACAAACATATACATGAAAGCACACGATCATAGCATAAATCCGAAATGGGAATACAAGTTTAAAATGTAATAATCATCAAAACTTAGGCTATACTAGCACACCTAATGGGCACAATAAGCATTCAAACCCAATCATATATAGATTTATTTGTGATCCATAATGTGTATAAGTATAAATCCAAGTGTTGACAAATGCTAACATTTAAACTAATATTCAAATCATGAAGCATCAAATAAATTTTGAAAATACAAAAGAATTTATCCATATGAATAAAAATAAGATCATGTGAATCAATTTGAAGAATAGATAACTAGTTTAAATGGATTTTTGACAAACTAGTTAAAGATCCTTCAAAAATACAAAGTCAATGTTTTCTATGAATAATACTAAATACACAAAAGTTCAAGCACTCATAGTCCATAAAGCTCAAAAATATTTTGTATCATAAAGATGAGTGTTCAAAAGATCATGTAAATAGCATTTTTATGAAAATAGTCATTCAAGCTCAAAAAGATCATAAATCACATTTTGTTGTACAAATCAAAAACATGAAAAAATCATTTTTTTTTATTATTATTTATTTAAAATACTAATCTTCATGGTATATGTATGATTTATCCAATTCTAACAATATGCATACATATCCCAAATATGAAAAGAGTCCAATATATATTGCATGAAGGGAAATGACTCAAGGGGTATACATGTACATTTATTAGATTTGAATTAACACACATATACATGAAGTAAGATCAAAGATAGGCATAACAAGTATAAATGACCGAATCATCAAAACTAGCCTATACACATGCATATAGTGGATACAAATGAGCATGAAGTTCAAATATATATGAGTCAATTGTAATTCACTATTCATATATGTATAAATGCAAGTTTTGACATATTCTACATTTAAGCATGTAAATGCCACATGAAGCACATAAAATCTTAAAACATGAACATGCTATGAATGATATTATGAAAATAAAAAGCATGTACATAAATAAATAGAAGTTTAGAAATTGTTACCAACTCCAAAACTCCAAGCATGGTGGTTGACCCACCAAAATTTCTTGATAGCGGTGCTCCAAGTATGTGTCATTTTAGTTCAAATGCACCCACCATCAAGGCACCAAATCTCTCACGTTTTGAGAGATTCCTCACCTACATCAAATACACAAGGTGGGGATTTTGGTACCCATATTTTCTTGGGTCCTATAGGGTTAGTCTTGTAAGGAACCCAAGCATTTTTATTTTTATCAAAAATAAGAACATTTAACCTTTCATAACAAAATTTTGCTAAATGGCCTTTGCGGCCACAATGTGTACATATGTACACCTTAGCATACTTATGAGTGGGAGTGTGAGCATGATGTGCATCATAAGCATGTGCATGATGATGATGTGCATGAGTATGAGGAACTTGTTTCTTTTGAAACAAGGATTCCAATCTAGTATGATTGAATGCACATGAGCTCAAATTAGAGCTCAAATTATCAATTTCATTTTCAAATTTTTAATCTCATTTTGATCAATGTGTGCATGAGAAGCATGATGAGATATAGAATCACTTTTCTTTTTCTTTTGTGAAACAAAATCTTTTTCTTTTTCACAAATATTTCTTTTCAAAGATTTATTTTCTTGAAAACATCTTCCTTTAGTTTTTCCACCAAATCAATCTTATTTTTCAAAATAGTGTTCCCTTCACATAAATCATTCAATTTTGTAAGCAAGGAAGCATTCTCATTTTTTAAATCCTCATTTCTTTTTCTAAACATGCAAGTTTATTTTTAAAGAATCATTTTCTACATGCATGCAATCAAATTTCTTTTTCAAATTTTTATTATTCTTTTTAATCATGTCATATTTCTCAAGCAATAATTGGCAAAATGTATTAAGCTCATCATATGACATATTAACATCCTCATCCTCGGATTCGGAGTTTACCTCAAGGGGTTATCCCCTTGGACCATGTAGCATACGTTGGAGATGTCGCTTCCAACGTCCGAATCGCTCCCCGCATAGTATAGGTCTTTTTCGCCAAGGGAGGTGATGATGTTCCAAGCTACAAAAGCCGATTCAACATTAGAAACCCTAGATAAATAATCATCATTTAGGGTTGACTTGATAGCATGAAGGGCTTTTGCATTAGCCTCAATGTTCTTACCATTTAAGCAATATTCTTTATTAGTTGTGGCAAGATATACACTAAGGCCAAGTCCTTTGAGGAACAAAGACATCTTAACCTTCCAAATTTGGATGTTAAGAATGTCAAAGGTGGGTGGTGACATGAAGTCCATGGTGTGTACAAAATATTGTGATTAGCCTAAAGGAGGATCTTTAACTCTAGGTTGTTAGACCCAATATCAAGAGCACTTGGCTCTGATACCAATTGTAAGATCACCTAGAGGGGGGTGAATAGGTGATGGCTAATCTAATGGTCACTTGTGAACAAATAATGCGGAATTAAAACTAAGATGACCAAATAAAACTTCTTTTAATTAAACACTTATGTATAACACAAGAGTGTTGCCGAATTCCCCTTGCGAGGCTCTGGACAAGCTCCTCTAGATTCCCCTTGAATGGGTTGAGGTGCCGCGTTGGCTCTCTTGGTTGAATACAAGTGTTAGACAATCAATCCCAAGCAATTATATAACAATTAAGCACAAGGGTATATCAAGCATGTAAAGTAAATACAATGTAAGTAATGCAAGATATAATAGAGACAAAAGAGTAAGAGAGCAAGAGTGAGCAATCGCAAACACAAAGGGTTTGTTTCGAGGTTCGAGCACACTTGCTCTACATCCCCGCCTTCGACACACGAAGGATTTCCACTATGCACGATCCAACCGGATCTCTCCTTGGTGCCGCAACACCTACAAGCCCTCGGACTCCCAAAGTCCCTTACACACCACAAGCCCACCGGCTCGTCGAGGCCGCACCTCAAGCTACAAGAGTTCGTACCCGAACCCTAAACAACCACGAGCACACTTGCCCGTCTCCTCAAAGTACAAGATGAAATCTTGGTGATCTAAACACTTGATCACCTACAAAAACTCTCACTACAACACCTATAGGATGAATAGCTCAATGGATGCTCAAGTGTAGTGTGAGAAATCAAGGAAAGAACTTTTGATGGAAAACTCAAGAAATCACAATAAAACACTCTCTTGATAAAAATCCCTTTTGATAGGAAATATTGGCACTCTATTTTGTGGAGAAAACTCTGCTAAAAGAATGGAAATAACTGGACAAAAGCTCTCCTAAAATCTTGGCTCAAAACAATGACAAAACCCCCTTTTATAGAGGTCAGAAAAATCTGACCGTTGGGGTCTGTCAGAGCTGCCGGTCGACCGCCCGGTCGACCGGTAACGGTCAAAAATCTGACCGTTACAGCCTCCGGTCGACTGGCCCGGTCGACCGAGAAGAACAGAGAGCACTGCTCTCAGTTCCGGTCGACCGGCCCGGTCGACCGAGAAGAACAGAGAGCACTGCTCTCAGTTCCGGTCGACCGGCCCGGTCGACCGCACAAAACTGCCAGACGTGCACAGTTTTGTGCACGTCGGTCGACCGGCCCGGTCGACCGATCTCTGTGCAATGGGTTAACTTGGAGCACAGTTTTGAGGTCTAAAACGTTCGAATTTGGGAATAAGTATATAGGATGAATTTGTAGATATTGAAGTCTTATTTCTAATGCAACTTAAATCAAATCAATATCAATTCGGAATTGAAAGTTATCAATAAAATACTAAAAGGTATCAAATCAGAAACTGAAAACTGTTTTTCAGACTTCAACCCAATATTTGACATTCTTAACATTTAAATCAGAAAATGATTATTGAATATTAAATGTAGCTCTGAAAGTCATAAAATGCAATATAAATCATGTTAATTGAATATAGGAATCAAAAGTTATGACTAGAAAACTAAAAGTGTGTCGAGCAGATCAGCAGGACGGACGAGAGTTCTAAAAGGTTTTGGTTAAAAACACATGTATATTTGAAACACCAAAAACTAAAACGGTATTTTTCTAGAACTAAAAATCTTTTATGAAAACACATAAATCAAGTGTGTGTGTGTGTGATATGAACTTGAGCAATCCACCAACTATCTATCCTTTACATTTTAACTAAAACAAACAAAATCTTATACCTAGACACAAGTCTTCATCTTCTTGAAGTCTTCCCTTGAAGTCTTCTCATCTTCTTGACTTGGTCCACATGCAATCCACCGAGCTCATCTCTAGATGTGGTCTTGATGCATAGGCTCGTGAATCGACCGGTGCTAGCTTCCAACTTGACATTTTATCCTTTGTTGAAGCTCCACACCTACTAAGATCTTGATAAGGAATCTGTCACTAATTAAACACAAGATCATTAGTAAACATAACTTCATGAGTTGATCATCATCAAAACTAGGGTGATAGGCCTTTGGGCCAACACCTCTTTCTACGGGGTCGCCCTTTCGGTTCCGCTTGAAGTGGACGTCAGGATCTTCCTCTTCCGCTTCCATTTCCTTCATGGGGGCCGTGCCTACCCCACCAGGAGCATCCCGTGGTAACCCAGCACCGCCAACATCTTCAAAGCAAGGGTTTTTCCGAAGCTTCACTGTCAGTTGTAGCAATAAACTCCAGATGCCTGACACCCAGATTCTTTTGCCTTCTTCTTTACAAGTTACCTTCTGCTTCATCCGTTGAGAGATCCACTTCAAGCCGAAGGAGTTGATGACGAATCCGGTTGGCCCAGAGTTAGAAATCTTGTACCATTGGCAGAACCTCAAAGTCATCAATAGGTTTGAGGTCCTCAATGGCATGCACAGCCGGCCTCGGTACAACCTGCAATGAAGTATCGCCAAGCGCCAACGCCATCGATCAGGCTCCCCATAAAGGCCAGGTTGGTATTCGGATTGCCATCGTAGAGTTGGTCATATCCGAACTGGCGAGCAAAGCGACGGGGACATATGGTT
This sequence comes from Agave tequilana, assembly GCA_038442645.1. Taxonomy (NCBI): domain Eukaryota; kingdom Viridiplantae; phylum Streptophyta; class Magnoliopsida; order Asparagales; family Asparagaceae; genus Agave; species Agave tequilana. The sequence continues at coordinate 71,339 of JAVJIF010032183.1, forward strand.
CCAGATAGCAGATGTCTCCGCTCCGGTATACCAAGTGGGAAAGCCTGATGCTGACCAATCACTCGAAGAATCTACGGCTCAACAATATCCTACCGTCCCTGACATCCTTGAACTCCTCGCCATATCCAGTGTCTCGGATGTAGGGGAAACATCGGAAGAGGTTGTACACGTTGTGGCGGCACAATAATTTATGGACTGCGGCCATATAGATCCGCGCCCACGAAGACCCTTCGAACTGGCGAAGGTGCGCCATCCAAACACCCTCTGAAGGCTCCTCTTCGGGTTGGATGATAGCTGGACAATGTAGAGCGAACCATACCATCAGTTAGATGTATGGCAGTTTAATTCTAGGGTTCGGTCCGTCGCGAGGTAAGATTGTTCCTTTACCTCTATTAGTGGTAGGTGGTCTGCAGAAGGCCTCCGTCAATGCATGAAGACCTCATTGTATACAACACACCATGGCTGGGAGAAGCCCTAGAGAACGGATGTGCACCAAGCGAACGGCTGGTACTAAATCCATCAGGAGAATAGCGCCGCTAGAGGGACGGCACTACACATCTCTTCAGCCAAACTGATAAGAACCCGGCCAAAAGCGCCTTCCGGGATATGGTTGACGGGCCTGGATGGAAGCTCTTGAGACTGTCGCCCTTTTCGTAGATGCCATCGTCTTGTTCTAGAACAACATCTCCGTAGGCCTGCTTCCTAATCCTTCGGAGGATATCCTCTTCCACAACCCTGAATTGAGCCTCTTCAGGGGCATTCTCTAGGTTGGGGAACAAATAATCCACTTAACTCTTCAAACAAACTGTTCGAACCTCCCTTATAAGTACCATGCACATCCGAGCAGATGTAGAAATAGCACATCAGCTCCCAGTAGGTCTCGAACATGGCAGGCTCCTGCTTCTCCAGTAGCGCTAACTCCACTTCACAGAGAAAGTATTCTTCATAAGGAAGAGATCCCATTAGCAAAGCAGAGACTTTCCACATCTAATGCAAAGCCATACCCAATTCACCTACAAGAGTGAAAAAAATCCCTGTAGTTGGGTAGTATAACTCGAAGATGGCGTAGAAGTTCGCTACACTCATCTGAATATCATAGCAGGTGGCCCTGACAGCTTCGCAAAGCCCTAGCCTCTCTAGGTTATATCCGAACTGGCGAAGAAAGCGACAGGGGACATATGGTTCCAGATAGCAGATGTCTCCGCTCCGGTATACCAAGTGGAAGGCCTGATGCTGACCAACCAGTCGAAGGCTCCACGACTCAACAATATCCTACCGTCCACGACATCCTTGAACTCCTCGGCATATCCAGCATCTCGAATGTAGGGGAAATATCAGAAGAGGTTATACACGTTGTGGCGACACAATAATTTATGGACCGCGGCCATATAGATCCGTGCCCACGAAGACCCTTCGAACCGGCGAAGGTGCGCCATCCGAACACCCTCTGGAGGCTCCTCTCCGGGTTGGATGATAGCCGACAATGTAGAGCGAATCATGCCATCAGATAGGTGTATGGCAGTCCAATTCTAGGGTTCGGTCTGTAGAGTTGGTAAGACTGTTCCTTTACCTCTCTTAGTGGTAGGTGGTCTGCAGAAGGCCTCCATCAATGCACGAAGACCTCATTATATAGAGCACACCATGGCTGGGAGAAGCCCTAGAGAACAGACGTACATCAAGCGAATGGCTGGTAGCAGAGCCGTCAGGAGAATAACGCCGCTGAGGGAGATGACACTACACATCTCTTCAGCCAAACTGATAAGAACCCGGCCAAAAGCGCCTTCCGGGATATCGGTTGACGGGCCTGGATGGAAGCTCTTGAGACTGTCACCCTTTTGTAGATGTCATCGTCTTCTTCCAGAACAGCATCCCGTGGGCCTGCTCCCTAATCTTTCGGAGGATATCCTCTTCCACAACCCTGAATTGAGCCTCTTCAAGGGCATTCTCTAGGTTGGGGAACAAATAATCCGCTTTACTCTTCAAACTGTTCGAACCTCCCTTATAAGTACCATGCACACCCGAGCAGATGTAGAAATAGCACATCAGTTTCTGGTAGGTCTCGAACAGGGCAGGCTCATGTTTCTCTAGTAGCGCCAACTCCACTTCACAGGGAAAGTATTCTTCATAGGGAAGAGATCACATTGGCAAAGTAGAGACTTCCCACATCTAATGCAAAGCCAGGTCATATCCGAACTGGCGAGCAAAGCGGCAGGGGACATATGGTTCCAGACAGGAGATGTCTCCGCTCCGGTATACCAAGTGGGAAGGCCTGATGCTGACCAAACCACTCGAAGACTCCACGGCTCAACAATATCCTACCGTCCCCGACATCCTTGAACTCCTCGCCATATCCAGCGTCTCGATGTAGGGAAACATCGAAAGAGGCTGTACACGTTGTGGCAGCACAATAATTTACGGACCGCGGCCATATAGATCCGCGGCCACGAAGACCCTTCGAACCGGCGAAGGCGCGCCATCCAAACACCCTCTGGAGGCTCCTCTCTGGGTTGGATGATAGCCAGACAATGTAGAGTGAACCATGCCATCAGATAGGTGTATGACAATCTAATTCTAAGGTTCGGTCAATCGCGAGGTAAGACTGTTCCTTTACCTCTCTTAGTGGTAGGTGGTCTGCAGAAGGCCTCTGTCAATGCACGAAGACCTCATTGTATACAGCACACCATGACTGGGAGAAGCCCTAGAGAATGGACGTGCACCAAGCGAACGGCTGGTAGCAGAGCCGTCAGGAGAATAGCGCCGCTAGAGGGAGACGGCACTACACATCTCTTCAGCCAAACTGATAAGAACCCGGCCAAAAGCGCCTTCCGGGATATCGGTTGACGGGCCTGGATGGAAGCTCTTGAGACTGTCGCCCTTTTTTTAGATGCCATCGTCTTCTTCCAGAACAGCATCTTCGTCGGCCTGCTCACTAATCCTTTGGAGGATATCCTCTTCCACAACTCTGGATTGAGCCTCTTTAGGGGCATTCTCTAGGTTGGGAAACAAATAATCCACTTAACTCTTCAAACTGTCGAATCTCCCTTACAACTATCATACACATTCGAGCAGATATAGAAATAGCACATATTCTCCTCTTCTTCTATCTAGGTTAGGAAAAAGAAATCCTTCTCCCCTATTGGGATTAAGATTGGCCATCCGCTGAGGGCCTCGCCCAAAAGCCGTCCTTCCATTATAACCTTCGTATTTGAAATCATCTTCGAGATAGAAGGTATTACTGAGTTCTTTCTCGTCAATAAGATCTTCATAAGGAAGTTGTCGTAAAGGGCGTCTTGGTGGTGGTGATGGTTGACGTGTTGTTGACGCGTGGGTGGTAGTTGGAAAGGAAATTGCTGTGGTGGAGGTTGTGGATGCTGATTACCTAATAGTGGTGGGGTGGTGGAGGTAGATTGTTCGATGAACGTTTATGCCCGCTTCTGTACGCACCATCTGCTAGGCCAGCAGTGTCTACCCTCGCGGAGAGGCTGGACTGCTCGTCGTCATCTCCAGCCATCACCGGAAAGTTTGTCGAAGTTTTGATACTACTTGATGTAGACGAAGAAGCGAAGAAGACGAGCGACGTGGGTTAGATATCGTACTAGCGCTGACGAATCCTGAAGAGGCCTTCAGGTAAAGGATAATCACTCGAATTTACGAGCAAGCGACCTGCATCCACGAGCTAAAGAGAACAACTCGAATCCACGAGTAATTTGAAGAGAAAAAACTCAATTGTATTAATCAAAGTTGAATGATAAAAAAACCTAGAATACAATGGCCTTATATAAGTAAATAAAAGAAGAATATTTCTCTAACTAGAAAACTAAAATAAAAAAACAGAAATAAAATAAATTGGAATTCAAAACGGACCCGAAAACAATTCCTAAACAAACTAGAAAACTCTGATACGCAGCAGGTCTCTTGACAGGTGAAGAGTTTTATCAACAGGTCAGTAACCCCTGACTTTCTGTAAAAGCCTATCGACAGTTGAAGAAAACAGTCGACAGGACTGTAAATCTCTGCGTTTCTTTAAAAGCCTGTCGACAGTTTAAGAGAGACAAGTAACGTAAATTAGTTATTCTCATCTTGGTCTCCTACATCAATCGCCCCAGTAAGATAGTTTTTTTCAAGGGAAAAGGAAGCTAAGTTGTAAAGACCACCCAAACTAGCCAGATCCGACCAGAAAACTGACTTTTAGTTTGGTCATTTTCGACCTCTCTCAATGCCGGTTTGATAATTTCATAAAACCATTGCTAAAAAGTATCTGCTACTACATGATTTTTAGTTTGTCTCATAATTAAAGAATGGCTATTACATATTGGAAGAGGAGCCGAAATTAAACATTCATTGTTGTGCTGCTCATCAAGTTCTAAAACTGTAGGAAATTAAGAGTTGTTGTGTAGTTGTTGTTAGTGACAGTAGCTCTAAAACTGCATTAAACCTACATAATTTCTTAATTTAACAAGTAGTGTCTTGATCTCCAACACAGTACTCAAAAGTCTACAATTGATCTTCACAAAGAAAGTCAGGCCAAATTAAGATCCCTTTTGTTTTTGGTTTTCCAGAGTCATTAATTCTTGTCATCTCTAAAACCGCAATAAATTTATGTCAGATCAGATCAAGTAATGAACCTTAAGAGATTTAACTAATTAATTACTCTAACAAAACTCCAACTACCTATATGATCATAGCATATATAATTTCATAAGTAACAGTTTTGCCATGAAATTAAATTCTCAAATCTCTTTATGTCAGCTTCAGGTTTGATGCATAAGCATATATGTATATATGCAGTGACCTCAACTGAACTTTTGGTCTGTGCACAATATTAACGTGTGTGTATATATATTGCCTATAGTTGCTACACAAGAGGGAGCGGTTAGCACAGAGGTCTGGTTTGTTAATTCTTATCCCAAGTACTTGATCGAAAAAAAACCACAGCGCACAAGTGATCACGGAACCTGGCATTCAAGAGAAACAACGAAGATCTACAACGAAGGTGGGAACCAAATCATTGGTTACAAGATCAAGTACGATTACAGGCCAAGAAGGATGGAGGCCGTGAACAAGGCCCAAATTTGGGCTTACAGGAATACACATGCAATCCCCGGGGTGTAAGTGCCATGAACATTGCCATCTTTAATTCATTTCTGTGCTAAATAAATCAAGAAATAAATTATCTTGATCAAGATCTCCTAGTGTTGGTACCTTGATATGTAATTATTATATATAATTTCCTTCTGATGTTAACATGCAGCTTAATGAGCATTCTCTGTGTATTATCTATGAGAAGAGGCCGAAGAGGAAATCTAACCGTAATGGGGAAGGAGTTGATCAAGTTCAATCTGAGCCTGATCATGAGGAGGCACCAGTACTAGTTCAAACTGCAGGAGCTGCGAACCCAAATTATGGTGCCTCACCTCCTAACCCTATTTTTGTTGTTGCACGCCCATTTCCAGCAGAACCAGCAATCAAGTCTTTGGAGGAGGTCGAGGAGGCTCGGGATTCTGACGAGGATGCCTCAAAGTATGGTTGGTTCGGTTTTGAAGACATGACTACATATGATTTGGGGAGTTTGGATTCCAGTGAAGGAGGATGTAAGGTGATCATAGATATGATTGAAGAAGATTTTAGTGACACCAATCTTTCCGATATTATCATGTAGCATTCACATTAGTGATTTCTACAGTAATTAGGAGAAAACTAAGGAGAAAAACTATGTATATGCTACAAATTGATTGCTGGTTGTTGTTTAAAATTCTTCAAATGTACCTCGATATATACTGACAATTTCCTTTTGATGTGCAGCATAACGAGCAGTCTCAGTGTATCATCATCAATGAGAAGAGGCCGAAGAAAAAATCTAAACGTAATGGGGAAGGAGTACTTCTGTTTCAATCTAGGCCTGAGGAGGCACCAGTACTTCAAATGGCTGCTGCAAACCCTAATTATGCTGTGAGAGGTCCATCTACTGCAGCAGCACTCGAAGGTTGGGATTCCGCTGATGATTTCTCCAAAAATGATTTCGTGATCTTGGATTTCAGTGATGAAGGATGGAAAGACAGTCGTTATGATCAGAACAATGATCATAACATTGCTACAGTAATTAAAGAAAAGTAAGGGAGAAAAACTATGTGTTAGATATCTAATGATTGTTACTGTTTTGTACTTTTAGTTTACCTCCTAAATTTCGTTTTGAGAATAAAATGGAAACTATATATATGACCTTCTTCATGCTTGATCTGATCTGATGACATTTTTTGGGATTTTAGGGAATAACTGTGGAAAACCAAAACAAAATAGAAAAGGGATCTTAATTTGGCCCGACTTTCTTTGCGATGATGATCGATTGTAGCCTTCTGAGTACTGTGTTTGAGATCATGACACTAGTTGTGAAATTAAGAAATTATGCAGTCTTAGAACTTCTTTCACTGGACAACAACTCTTGATTTCCTACAGTTTTATAACAGGATGAGCAGCACAACAACGAACGATTCCAGCCCTTCCTCCAATGTGTGTGTGATAACCATTCTTTAATTCATGAATGATCTGCTGGACTTAATAACATAACTCAGCTCTCTCATCGATCTCATGTTTGTCGCCCCATTTTAAAGGACGATGGCTGACGTAATGCTTCCCGCCAATTCGACCCATTCTTCTCTCATGAGGTGGGGGTCAACCTTCAGCCTCCCACACGAAGCTTCCTCATCCCAAATTTTTAACACGCAAAAAATAATAATAAAAAAAATATATAAATGTCAGTTTTATGTCACACTCACTCTCTCCCTCTCTCTTCCCTCGCTCGCCCCCGCAAGATGATTTGATGGTGACTTCCTCTCGTCTGCTGTTAACAACGGTCTGTTGTCAAAGGGAAGAACTTTTTGCTCACCCGCGCGGGTGGGCCCAACTGGGTGGTCGGTGGTGGACGGGGCCACCCAAATCAACAGCGCACCGTGCTCACGGGGTTCGGTTCATGTGTGTGAGCCCCACACACATACAATAAGAGGACCAATCCGACGTTGACACGTGGACTAGTCCTCTTATAATCCCTTATAATATGTATGTGAGGCCCACACACACAACATATTATAAGAGTACCAGTCCACGTGTCAACGTCGGATTGGCCCTCTTATTGTATGTGTGTGTGGCTCACACACATGAACCGAACCCGTGCTCACGGCGGTGAGTCAAAAAAATTTCACCAAGGGGAGCTAGTATTCTGCGTGGAGCATGAGCATGGGCCCCACATATTTGGAGACAGCCGCGAGCTTTGACTTTGGAGAATTACACATATGGTTGATGTCGAAATTATGTTACACTTTTAGAATAAATTAAACTTCTTGCTCATATACGGTTGATTCGACTTTGTTTAGTAATGATAAAAGAATCACGCAGAATTATCATTACTCGGCCAAGATAATAGGCAGAGACTCTTACTCAGATAGAAAATAATTACACAGAAAATAGAATAAAAACTTGAAGAAATATGACAGGAAAAGAAAGAAAATGTATCTGTAAATCTCAATTTTTGGTGATGTGAGAATGAAAAGAGAGAGACCCCATAAATAGGCAAAGGGCTCTATCCGTTAAAAAAAATCCCGCACAAATCAAACGCACATACAGATTTATTACAATTAATGTTTCCCGCTGAGACTTCATTCAAATCAATATAATAATAATAATAATAATAATAAACTGAATATAAAAGTGAGTAAAATGGTGGAGATTGCAAGGTTAGTCATTTATTTGGTGTTACAAAACTGGAGGGGATCTCATTGCCTCTCTTCTCTCCCTCCGGCTCTCATCTAAATCCATGTCAATCACTTCGTCTCTCGCCGACCTCTCTCTCTCTCCCCCCAACCACCCCCACCCCCCGCCCCTCCCCCAACTGGCAGCTTGGGCTGTCTCCGTCCGATTCCACGGTCTGCCCGGTCGGCAGAGGTAAAGGCCCTTGCAGAAGAGGTATCCACCCATTCCCATGTGAAGTTTTGCTTGTTTGCGTTCTTTGAATTTGAGATGTCTTAATTTGCTACTCATATTTGTTCTTCTTTTTGCTCTTGTTCTCCTTTGTTCTTGAAATATCTTAGGTGCTATATTGAAACAAGCATAAGTGAAATTGGGTTAACTGTGATATTCGAACTGACTTAAAAGACTTTTAGAGTGTAAACAAATCGAATCTGCCCTCAGATCAACTCGATTACCCGTCTCGAACTCCACCCGTAGTTGTGGGTTTGGAGCGACATATATGAGTTTGGAATCGACACTTCGATTGCAATAATCCGTTGTTTCATCTCCTTCTTCAAGCAAGTGCCTCAATATTTCATCTTCCAAACTTCCATCCTGTCCATAGTTTCCGAAATCTACACTGAACCACGACAAAGCCCCGAGATATACAGTCATGACAAAGACAACAATGATAAATAAACAACAGGTGGACCTGATCATGCTTGAGGGAATTGGAGTCCCCTCATCGAACCATGAACATGGGTCTGCTTCGACCATCCCAAGACTAGAGCTTTAGGTCAGAACAACCCATCTTAAACACCCTTAGCTCGAATACGTTGGAGCTGTTTTCCGCGAGAGAGAGAGAGAGAGAGAGAGAGAGAGAGGGAGTGACGCAAGCGTGGAGAATATCTACACACAAGGTGAGGAGCAGGCCGGGTGGCGCAGTGGAGATGGGGGACATGGAGATCATCGGAGCTCTACATACCATTCTAGTCCACTTGTCGCGGCTTCCAGGAAGAGTAATCATCGGCCTCTTCATGGAAGATCCAAAAATCCTCCTACAAGCAGGTAATCTCTCTCTCTCTCTCTCTCTCTCTCTCTCTCTCTCTCTCTCTCTCTCTCTCTCTCTCTCTCAATCTCTGTAGTTTCGTCTTCCACGGCCGCCGTCGTCTACATGAACGAGCGTCAGAGATGGCGGGCGACGGCCACGGAAATCTGCTCTTAGGCTGTCGCTGTCTCCGCGGTACCTCACCAGTGAGATCATTGTTCTCATAGATAAATCATTCAAAGGTGTAAAAACTACCCAAACTTGCCGGTATATTAGTGGCACGAAAAGGATCAGGTTCGATTCGCCGATTAGTAAGACCCCGGTCGAGTTCTGGTCCGAGATGCAGTAGCTGAATCGGCGGGTGGCGGTCTGGGTTATGAAGGAGAGGGCGCCGCGGTTCATCCCGAGCAGACCGGCTGTGACCGGATCCTCGCCGGATGAGGAGTAGGTGGAGCCGAAGACGGTTCTGGAGGGCGGGGAGTCGCCGATGTGGACGAGGGTGCCGGAGGAGGATGACGCGTCAGCGTAGGAGGGACACGTGGCAGTTTCTGGTGGGGCCGCCATCGCAAGTGGGGAATGGGCAGGTCGCCCGCCTGGGACTGGCACGTGCGGGAGGAGCAGAGGACGGTGGAGTAGGAGGCGCGGCGGCGGGGCGGATGGTGGTGGCGTTGTAGAGGAGCCAAGAGAGCTCGCTGCCGGTGTCGAGCACCATGGAGACGTTCTGCGGCGGCGTGCCGACGGCAAGGACGGTGAGTCTGACGTTGTGGTGGAACCGGAGCTTGTTCGCCAGCTGCCGCGGCAGCGATTTCGCTGGGATTTTCTGTGTTCGAAGAGGCAGAATCAGTGAATCCTTGGATTCAGATTGGACGATTTGAACCACAGAGATCAGGAACAACACAACCCCCGCCGATTCAGCTACTGCATCTCAGACAAGAACTCGACCGGGAAATAGATTCTACTTTGTAAAAACTAGCAAACCCGGCACCCTGTAAAATCATTTTTTTTCCCCCGGGGAAAGGAAAAGGAAACTAAGCTTTAAAGACCAACCAAACTAGCCAGAATCTGACCAGAAAACTCATTTTTAGTTTGGTCATTTTCGATCTCTCTCAATTCCGGTTTGATAATTTCATAAAACCATTGCAAAAAAGTATATTTTACTACATGATTTTTAGTTTGTCCCATAATTAAAGAATGACTATTACATATTGGAAGAGGAGCTGGAATTAAACGTTTGTTGTTGTGCTGCTCACCATGTTCTAAAACTGTAGGAAATTAAGAGTTGTTAGTTGTTGTAGTGACCAGAAGTTCTAATTTAAACTGCATTAAACCTACACAATTTCTTAATTTCACAAGTAGTGTCGTGATTTCAGATATAATACTCAAAAGTCTGCAATTGATCTTCACAAAGAAACTCAGGACAAATTAAGATCCCTTTTCTATTTTGTTTTTAGTTTTCCACAGTCATAATTCTTGTCTTATCTAAAACCGCAATAAATTTTCATCAGATCCAGATCAAGTGATGACCCTTAAGAGATTTAACTAATTAGTTACTTTCACAAAACTCCAACTACCTATATGATCCGAGTATAATTTCATAAGTAATAGTTTTGCCATGAAATTACATTCTCAATCTCTTTATGTCAGCTTCAGGTTTGATGCACAAGCACATATGTATATATGCAGTGACCTAAACTGAGCTTTTGATGTGTGCACAATATTAATGTATATATATTGGCTACAGTTGCTACACGAGAGGGAGCGGTCAGCACAGGGGTCTGGTTTGTTAATTCTTATCCAGAGTACTTGATCGGAAAAAATCCGCAGCGCACAAGTGATCATGGAACCTGGCATTTAAAACAAACAAAGGAGATCTACAACGAACAAGGGAACCAAATCATTGGTTACAAGATCGAGTATGATTACCGGCGTAAAAAGAATGGACGTGAACAACAAGGGCCAACATTGGGCTTACGGGAATACACATACAATCCCCGGGTGTAAGTACCATGACCATAACATTGCCATTTTTAATTCATTTATGTGCTAAATAAATCAAGAAATAAATTATCTTGATCAAGATCTCCCAAGTGTTGGTACCTCGATATGTAATTAGTTATATATAATTTTCTTCTGATGTTAACGTGCAGCTTAATCAGAATTCTTTGTGTCTTATCTATGAGAAGAGGCCGAAGAGGAAATCTAACCGTAATGGGGAAGGAATTGATCAAGTTCAATCTGAGCCCGGGCATGAGGAGGCGCCTGTACTACTTCAAATTGCTGGAGCTGCGAACCCTAATTATGCTGCCACAGATCCATCAACTGCTCCGCTCGGGGCGTTGGAGGTAGTCCCAAAGGCACCCCCTAACCCTATTTTTGTTGTTGCAACTCCATTTCCAGCAGAACCAGCAATCAAGTCTTCGGAGAAGTTCGAGGAGGCTCGGGATCCTGACGATGATGCTTCAAAGTTAGGTTGGTTCGGTTTTGGAGACATGACTACATATGATTTCGGGAGTTTGGATTTCAGTGAAGGAGGATGCAAGGTGATCATAGATATGATTGAAGAAGATTTTAGTGACACCAATCTTTCCGATGTTGTCATGTAGCATTCATACAGTAATTAGGAGAAAAACTCTATGTTTGATATCTAATGATGGTTACTGTTTTGTACTTTTAGTTTACCTCCTCAATTTCGTTTTTAGAATAAAATGGAAACTATATATATGGCCTTCTTCATTGCTTGAACTGATCTGATGAAATTTTATTAAAAGGGATCTTAATTGGGCCTTACTTTTTTTTTGTGAAGATCAATTGTAGACTTTTAGATACTGACGCTATTAGTGAAGTTAAGAAATTATGTCGGTTTAATGCAGTTTTAGAACTGGTGTCACTACAACAACTCTTAATTTCCTGCAGTTTTAGATCCATGATGAGCAGCACAACCATGAACGTTTACTTCCAGCTCCTCTTGCAAACTAAAAATCATGTAGTAGATATACTTTTCAGCAATGGTTTTATGCCGGCATTGAGAGAGGTCGAAAGTAACCAAATTAAAAATTAGTTTTCTGGTCGGATTCCGGCCAGTTTGGGTGGTCTTTACAACTTAGCTTCCTTTTTCCTTGAAAAAAATGATCTTACTGGGGCGATTCCAGCGAGTTTGCTAGTTTTTACAAACTAGAAGCTTTTGCCCCGTGAGATGCCGGCAAGTTTGTGTAGTTTTTACTCATTTGAATCATTTATTCATGGAACAATGATCTCACTGGTGAGATACGGCGGAGACAGCGGTAGCCTAAGAGCAGACTTCCATGGCCGAGATCCGCCGTCTCCGCCGCTCGTTCAGGTAGACGACGACGGCCATGGAAGACGAAACTGCAGTTTTGAGAGAGAGAGAGAGAGAGAGAGAGATTCCTTTATCCCAATTTGATACACAAAAAATAATAATAAAATAAAAATATAAGGGCCAGTTTTTTTCTCTCTCCCCCCTCCCTTTTGCGAGATGTTTGGTGGTTTCTTCCAATCGTTTGTGTTAGTCAACGGTGAGTAAGCATAAAGAGTGGGGGCCCGCATATTTTTTTTATTTTTATCTGTTGCCTTTGTTGTGAAGAAAGTCGCAGACTTGGGCCTGTTGGGATTGGTGGGACCGTGGGAGAGTGAGAGAAAGCTAGCAGTATCTCTCTCTCTCTCTCACTCGAATTTTTTTTTTGTGAAAGCTCACACACATCAGTTTTTACCTTTTTTTTTTCCTAATTCGGTTGGAGAAAATCACAGAGCGTCTCATCCGCTACTTTTTGTGGGCTTTGTGGACAATTTTTTTGCTTCTAGAATTTTGGCATCCGAACACACTGAGTGAGAGAGGGTGAGACTGACTCCTAAAACTTAGCAAAAAAAACATGCCCTTAGAAAATTGTGTGTGGTTGACTCTTCTCCTATACACGTTAGATGGGTTAACCCAATTATGGACGAAACCGTAAGCATTGACGCAAACCCATAAGATCATGTTAGAGCTGAATAATTGGGTCGGGTCATACTTTCAGGAAACCGATTCGTACCCAACCTACATGGCCTGTGAGCAGTGATGAGAATGAGTTATAGGAAGTCTCAGGCTCAAGTACCACCTGCAATCTTTGTTCTAAACAAAAAAAACCAGCTTCGAATATTACAATTGGTCAATTTCATTTGTGCTATGTCTTAACACAAATTAAACCTAAAATAGTAAATAATATTTTAGTTTATAAATCTTACACACCCCCCACTATGCAGCAAGAGAAAAAAAAGAAGGAAGAAGAGCAACAAAGCCCTCTCAAATTCAAAGAACTCAAACAAGATAAAAAAGAACTCAAACAAGAGCAAAACTTCATATTGGCATGGGTGTACCTCTTCTGCAACGGCCTTCTTCTCGTCTGAACGGTGGGTAGGCCGTGCAATCGGCTGGCGACGGGCGACTGGTTTGCATACACGGATGCCGATGGGGGCCGGAGTAGTAAATGAACTCTGGAGGCACTAATTGGGGGACCATAGTTCGTGAGGATTATGCGAGAGCAACACCAAATGAACGAAGCTCTCCCACCAATTTATTCAGTTTATTTTTTTTAATTTTGTATTATTATTGTTTTGAATATAGTCTCCGCGGGAATATTAGAATAGAACCAAACTGCAAAATTCCCAGAATTTGTATTTGTTTATGTACCCCCAACAAAGACGTTCAATCTGCAAAGCGATATAAATTTAATGCTTTTGTCACTAAACTGGCCAGAAATTGCATTTACAGCTTCTTGTTAGCTTCTTCTCACGCGAAGGATGTTGTGAAATAATCTGTATGCTCTGATACCAATTGTTGTGATTTTGAGGACGTCCCCACGACCGAATCGACTAGGACGATGCAGCAAAACTAAGCATAAAATCTACTAAGACAACTTGAAGAAGAGAAGAAGAAGATATTTCAAAGTACATGGAAAGCTAACATCCAACATAATGTAGTTTCACCGATCACACAGATTTGTGTGTACGTCCACGGGAGAAGGGAAAAAACTTTATTAAAACTTTGAGGGAGTACAATAAGAATTACTTACACCTCACGTTGAAAAGATTACAAGTCCTTGATGGTCTCCAAGTACAACAAACCCTTGAGGCTAAACTTCTCTCACGAATCTATCACCTAAATGAATTACACCCTTAGGAATTACAAATTCATTGGATTCTTGTAAAATACATTGAAGGTTACCCCTAAGGGCTATTTATAAATCATAAAACTATCCTAGTCCTAAACAAACTCCATCAATACTAGCAATCACCGCCTCAGAATAAAAGAATCTCGAATCCAACTCGGACTCAAAACAGATCCAGAAAAAGAAATTGCCAAATCCGACATTAGACGACTAGGCCAGGGCATTAGTCAACTAATACATAGTATTAGTCGACTAGTACCAAATCCTAGTCGACTACTCTGACAAATCCTGAGAACCCTAACTCTCTGTTGGCCAAACTTAGTCAACTATACAATGTATTAGTTGACTAATCTAGGTGATTAGTTGACTAATCTAGGTGATTAGTCGACTATACCCTGTATTAGTCGAATACTCCTGTGCATAGATTCTTGTACACGTTCATTCTTTGATCTTTGAGTTTTTGTCTACCTTCATGACGTATTCACGTCATAATCCTAACAATCTCCCTTTGACTTGAATAAGTCCAAGTCCGAGAATAGCCACCATATTCCATGTGCTCGCATCCATGTATAATTGAACAAAATTAATTTCATCTCCATCTCACTCCCTCTTCTCCATAACCCTCTTATGGGGTTCACAACTTGATTAGGTCGAATAAGTTCAGGCCCAACCTGAACTTTATTACCCAATGATCTCCTTAATCCACACAGGATTTATGAGAATTTGCTCCACCATAGGAGCAACGATCCGAACTACCTTGTTGCGCGCCTAGTCCCAATCTCTCTTCGAAGTACAACTGAAACACCCGAGCTCGAATCATTGGGACTTCAGTAGTTCAGTAGCGACTAAACAGAATAAGAAAAAAGAGGGCTATAAGTTGGCCGTTTGGTTTGCTATTGCTATAAGGAATGCTCGTCTTTTGATTTGACGGCTTGGTCGCTCCTATGGCCCTACAAGAAGTCTTCCTACCATACCAGAATGCCTATGTTATAGTGCGTGTCAATCTTCGCCAGAAGCAAGCAAGACGAGGAAGCGAAGCTTCGTAGACAAAGCTCGTTCCGTGCTTGACTTACGAGCACGTGTAGTAAGGCGCTTTCCAGCCCTACTTCAATAAGGCGTTGTTGCTGCGCCCTCCACTCGATGTCTACTAAACGAGCTTCAGAGCGAATTGAGGGAGCGAAGCCTTCCTTGAGCTTCCCCCTTTCACAACCACCGCTTTCGAAATCGAGGATAACTGCAACCCACCAACTGTAACTTCTGAATTTTGCAACATATACACATTGCCAACACGTTCAGCTTGAAACATCACATGGGCCTCTTTGAAAAATTTCATAAGATCACCTTCAAACTGAAACAGAACCCTTCCCCTTGTAGGGCTCCAAGAAAGATGAATTGTACCTTGATTCGGGAACATGACGAACGTCTTGAAGAGTAGTGATGCATCCATCATGAGACTGAAACCTGATTGTTCTTTCGCCAATTACCTTGCTTGTAGTAGAGTTCCCCATGAAGACTTCTCCCCCTTGAAGCAAAGTGTATGAAGAGAACATCTTCTTAGTGGAGCTAACATGTTGTAAATATCCAGAATCTATGACCCATCTATCTTTTTACCAACTGATTTATCTGTAACAGATAGAACGTCGCACTGTTCTTCATCTTCTCTAACCAGTTCAGTGACATTAACATTTGGTTGTTTCTTCTTTTGAAGCCAACACTCAGATCTAATGTGTCCCTTCTTGTGACAATAGTTGCACGTCAAATTCTTGTATTTTGAGTTACCCGGAAACTTCTATTATTACTCTTCTTCCTTAAAAATGAACTTGCCAGGAATTATCATGATGAGACTCACTCGTCAATTGGGTGTCAATTTTTTCCTTATTAAGCAGATACTCCTTGACCTCGTTGACCTTGATTGTTGACTTGCCTCCATAGATGATAGCTTTCCTAAATCTCTTATATGAAGAAGGTAAAGAACACAGTAATAGAAGTGTTTGATCCTCATCTTCGATCGTAACCTCTATCTTATCTAGATCATTAATAATAGAGAGAAATTCTGCAATATGAGATTTTATAGGTGTACCTTCCTGCATGCGGAGAAGAAAGAGACACTGCTTTAGATCAATCGATTTGCCAACGACTGAAATCACCTAGAGGGGGGTGAATAGGTGATATGCTAATCTATAAACTAAATGCGCTAAATGCGGAAGCTTAAAACAATTTTGTAACACACTTAGTACAACTCACAAGTGTAGCCGAATTCCCCGTGAAGGGCTCTGGACTAACTCCTCTTGATTCCCCTAGATATGGGTTGAGGTGCTATATGAAGTTCTTGTGGTTAAGTACAAGTGAGGCACACACATAAGCAAGCCAAGCATATAAGAATGAGCAATATGAAATAATGCAAGGCACAACACAAGTATGAATGATATGGCAATATGAATAATACAATGCACAATTAAAAGAGAGAGAGTTAGGAGACAATGGATCAAACGCTAACAACAAGATGTGTTTCGAGGTTCGAGCCCCTAGCTCTACATCCCCGCTTCACCACCGTGAAGGATTTCCATCCTGTAACAACAAAAATTTTATTTTACCTAATTTCTCCTCATCTTAATTATTAAGAATTTTTGTTTAAGGCATTACCTAGAAGTAGTCACCCTCCATATTTCAATGTCAACAACTTGAGCTTAATTAGTTGACCCACTCCCCTTTATTTTTAAAAGTTTTTATTAACTATTGAATTGTGGTGACCATGAATGAATGGCATGAAGGCTTAGGTGCATGTGTTTTTGGGCAAATTAATGACTTAGCAATGGTAAAAGATGATTTCAACCTAATCCTTCATTTTTCCCCTTAATAAACCAAGCTTACCCTAAGTATGTTATTAGTGGTAGGTGTGCATGCAAGGGGGAGATTAAGGGCTATGATCTCATTGAGATGTGGGAGTCCATGTGGCATCATGAGGGGGGACTTGGCCAAGTGGCAACATCAGAAAAACCCCACCTAGTAACTTGCAATCCAAAGGGTTGACTATCAAGTTTGCCTTCTCCCTCATCCTCTCCCAAATTCTGCAGATTTTTCCTCTCCCAAATTCTGCAAATTTCCCTCTCATTTGTGAAGAACTTGAAACCCTAAATTCCCCATTTCATCTCCTCTCTAAAACTTAAGGTAAGAAACTAGGACAACCTCTCTAGCCTTAATCCCAGTTTCTGTAGCTCTGGGTCAAGACTCCACAAGAGGGAAGGAAGTGACACGCGCGCGCAGCAAGCAGAGCCGCAGCAGCACGCGGGGCGCTGCTACATTGCCGCAAAACCGCGGCAAAGGATAGGTTTTTGCGGCAATTCTGGGGAGGGAGGACCTGATCTTGGAGGGGGAGATCCCTGGTGAGTTGGGGGAAAGATCTAGCACGTCCAAGCAGTATTTTCTCGAGGCCCAACTCTCTGTCTCAGAGCTTTAAACCATTGTGAGTAAATCTAACTCTTAGGGTTATATTTTTCTATCAAGATTTGAAAAATCAGAATTTTAATTTTGTATGGGTGACCCATAAGTGTGCTAATTTTTGATATATTGCTGTTTTATTGTGGTTATCCTCAACTAAATGAAATTTATGGGTATCACCTAGTTGTGGTGTTTCCATGTTAGGTTGTGATGAGATGCATGGGTAATGTACATGCTCTAGCTTAATAATCATGCTTAAATGAGAGGGTTTAGCATATTAATTCGCTGTTTTGGTGATTAGCTTTAGGTCAATTGAAATGCAAGGAGTATTACATGATTGTTGTGTCTCTACATTACATCGATATGATATGCGTGTGTAGAATACATGTTCTAGTATATTAATTATGCCTAATTGAGCCAATTTAGCAATTTATTTCGCTATTTTTCTTGATCAACATCATGATAGTCGATTCGATATAGATATGGTATAACCTTGACTCT
The DNA here is from genome assembly GCA_038442645.1 of Agave tequilana. Lineage (NCBI taxonomy): Eukaryota > Viridiplantae > Streptophyta > Magnoliopsida > Asparagales > Asparagaceae > Agave > Agave tequilana. The sequence continues at coordinate 89,207 of JAVJIF010032183.1, forward strand.
TTATAAAATAGAAACAATGTGATGCATATGTGAAGCATACGATTCATACTAAAATCACCCCATAGATGCCGATTATTTGACTTGAAGCTTACTTTATGTTCACTAAAGTACACGGGGGATAACCCCTCTTTATGTCATAACATTGTGTTGTGTACTAGTGAGTACATGTGTATGATGCATATATTCATGCGGGGTTGGAGGTGGCGCGCTATGGCGTTACCATGATTTTGGTAAACCCAAGTACATGTTTCTTTATTGTTGCACATCATTTCGGATATGACGTGTAAGTTAGTTTTCAATTGCTTGTTATGAATATTATAACTTAACCTTGTATGGTGCTTTTGTGTTATTTGGAGGAAGGGGCGGGTGGGAGCCGGTAGGAGGGGGGAAGACGGGGATTTGCCCTACACATATATGTATATATATAAAAGGAGGAAGGGGCCGAGCGGAAGCCGGTAGGAGGGGGAAGACGGGAAACATATATGTTTTATATGAATATTATAAAAGGAGGAAGGGGCCGTGCGGGAGCCGGTAGGAGTGGAAGACGGGGGAATTTCATTAGATTGAATGGCATGTAATAGTGAACTGTCAAGTTGCATTCATGATTGATAGTACTTATGTTAAACTAGAATGTCACTTTATGTATATAACGAGCCGAGTTGATGTGAGGGACTAATCCACGAAAATTTCATACATACGCATACAATTATCTCTTTTGTGTCATGATATAGCGAAATGCCACTTTTGATAGTGGAATCATGTAAACCACATATGTATGGAGCCTGGAACAAGTAAGGTAGCTTGAACAAGTTGTTGTTTATGGGACTCATTGTAATTTACCTCTTCTAAACTGTTATCTTATGAAATTATTATATCATTACCCTATGGCATGGTTTACTCATTGAGCTGTCGAGCTCATTTTATTTCTTTCCATCTTTTCAGGTTTGGATAAGGGTAAGGGACCTCTCTAACTGGAAAGTTAAGTTATGGATCGCATGACATGTTGTGGTATCATTTTGACTTGGCCTTGTTATATTAAATGTGTATATATGGACTCTATTGAAGTCTTTATGGAAAACCTGTTAGGATGTACTCGAGGTACATTTTGTCTTTATAATATTTGAGACCATGGACTTGTATGTGATATAATGTTCTGGACTGTGAAATTCCTTAGATATGTATGTTCTTGAACTTGGAATGATGGCCATGTGTGGGAATGCTATTCGTTGGGAAGTTAACTCTTGTAATGTTTTATGAAAAGATTTATGCTTGAAATGGAGGAAATCAAGTTATGGTATATGTTTATGGTTAAGGTTTGGTGTAATGTGGCATGATAAGTAGGCCGAGTGTGCCGAAATCCTTGGTGAATATAAGTAGGCCTTGGAGCCGAAATTTTTGGTTTTTGTAAGTGAGAAATAAAGGAAATATTAAGGATGATGCTGCCAAAATTTTCTTATTTTAAGAGTATTGGAGATAATTGGTGTTGCAGGCCTAATCTTGTTTATTAGAACCTGGGACCGTTACAGTTGGTATCAGAGCCTGGTTTAGGCAAGGTTAGCCTAGATAGATGTAGTATGTAGGACTGATTATGAAATCATGTGAAATTTGTATGTGTGCTAGAGTAAGTTAGATATGGGGTATTAGGATGATGGTATAGTCTTAGAGTATTTAACCCTGAAATGTAGGATATTTAACTGTTCTCTACATTTGAATGTGGGTACCCGCATACCTTAGTTCAAATGGATCTTGCAAGGGGTGCGGGCCCTTCTGTAAGAAATTCCAGTGTTATGGGACACCGAAAAGGGAGAACAATCAAAATATCACATAAGTCAGGGTTAAACCTATTGGAAGGACAGTTGTGCATAGGAAAAATTTATGAAAAATCGGCATGGTTAAATAAGTGATGATTTTCTATCATGTCTTGATTATATATACATGCAAATTATCGCTTTGGGGAGAATTGGAAGATACATCGTCTAATATAAATGTCTTACTTCTACAGATGGGAGATTCTGAGATGACTGGATCATCATCTGACGGTCCGGAGTCGGAAAGTTTAAGTTTAAGTTGGATTGCGGACCAGATGGACTGGGAATTTGAATCTGATGAGACCGATCCAGATGTCATTCTGAAAGGTCCCCCAGACAGTTCGGATGCAGGGATTCGCTTGGGGCAAAATGAGAAAGATGACATTAGTGAGGCAGAAAGTGCCATAAGGAACACACCAGAAGCTGAGGACCTGGAAGTCCTGCCTAATGATGAGATGAACCCTGACGGAAGGATTTTCGTTGGAGGTATTGGTGGAATTCCAGTTGGGTAGAAGACATGGACCTGTACGATGATAATGAAAATTGGGGATGTGATCTTGATGCTGTCCTGAAGGAAGTAGAAGAGGACCTTGAAGAAGAAGATCCAGAAGAAGAAGATCCAGAAGAAGAAGACCCCGAAGAAGAGGAACCTGTAGGGGACGACCGGGAGGAAAGCTCCTCGGGTTCTAACATTACCCCTTGATAGGAGTTTAGATGGGTGACATTTTTGTTTTTGTTGTCTTTGTTTTTGAAGAAAATGAATGTTGATTCACATAAGTGATATTTTTTTTTTGTAAAGAAAGTGGTTGTCAATAGCAATATGTATGAACATGTATCCCTTTATGACTGCATTGGTATGTTTTGAATGAATGCAGTCATGCTAATGTATATGTTACCATGAAAACATTTTATGCATAAATGAAATCAGTATTTTGTTTGTGAACTATTCTACTTGTTATCATTGAGTTACCATTGATTAAGTTCAACTATTCTTCTAGGTATTAAATGGACTTAAATTTTCCTCCACCCGATGCCAACTCGGAGGGCGACGTCCCATTGCACAGCGCAATCGGGAGCGTCCATCCCCCGGCAAGTCAAGAATTTCTGAGTGGGCAATCTAATGCCAATCGGGGAATACCAGACAGAATACAAGATTGGCTGTTGCAGCTGACAAGTGTAAACAACCCCCGTAGAGCCCTTGAGCAATTTCAAAAGCTAAACCCACCAGCTTTCAGAGGAGGAGTTGACCCTATTCAAGCTGAAGAATGGCTCCGTCAAATTGAAAAGATACTGGATGTAATGGAATGTACTGAAAACCAGCGGGTATCTTTCGCCTCCTTCATGTTCCAAGGAGAGGCTGAACGCTGGTGGGAGATGGTAAAAGGAGGAGCTAGGACATTGGGAAGGGAGATCTCTTGGAACTTCTTGGTGGCAAAGTTCAATGAAAAGTACATCCCTGGAGTGGTGAAGGACCGACTTGCGATGGAATTCCAAGATCTAAAGCAGGAGCAATGGACAGTGAGTCAATATGAAGCGAAATTTACTCAACTGTCCAGGTATGCTGAGAAACTGGTGTCCGATGAGGAAGATAGGACAAAAAGATTCGTTAGGGGCTTGAGGCCAGAAATCAGGAGTAAGCTGATCCCTTTCCAACTGCAAGTTTATAGTCAAGCTGTGGAGAAGGCAATGGAAATTGAAAGGGACATGCAGGAGAATCAGGAGATAAGGACCAGGGAACTGCCCTATATGAAGCGCCCCCGGTATAATAATGCCCCGAGTTTTGGAACTCAGTCCTTGAGGCCCGACAGAGGTACTGGATCTTCCTTCATGCCCGCCCAGGGAAACAAGATGAACACATGGCCCAAGAATAGGGGGTTGCCCCATTCGGCATCACCAATGTCCTCCCAACGCTCCAACTTTGTAGGAAACCAGTGGTGTCCAAGGTGCAACCGAAGTCACACTGGCAGTTGCGCCGCTGGTAAGCAATGCTTTGTATGCGGCAGGATGGGTCACATGAGGAGGGACTGCCCAAACTTGCAGGGATACCCAGGAGCTAGCAAAGGAACGGGAAGACCAACCATGGGCATCGCCCCTACAGCAGGAGGACAAGCTACCGCCTATCGGCAACCTTTCAACAGAACTCGATCGGCCATGACACAAGCATCAGTACAACAACCCAGAGTGCAAGAAAGGATGAATGCAATCACTCAGCAGGAGGCTCGAGCATCCAATGCCGTGGTGGAAGGTACCGTCTGTGTATCCGATAATATTGCTCGAGTATTGTTTGATCCCGTTGCTACCCACTCTTTTATTTCTTCATCTTTTGCTGCAAATATTAACAAGGAATCCGAACCTTTGAGCTATCAACTAGTGGTGTCAACCCCTATAGGCGCCAGAGTGACCACTAGCGAGTATTATAAGGGATGTAAAATCATCATAGGTGAGATGAAGATACAGGCAGACCTGATTAAACTAGGAGAAATGGAATTTGACATCATCCTAGGAATGGATTGGTTGTCAACATATCGGGTTCATGTAGACTGTTACCAGAAGAAAATAATTTTTAAGTTAGAGGGAACTCCCGAAAGAGTTTATGAAGGGATGAGGAATAAAATTTGCACTCCAGTCATTTCTGCCTTAAAGGCCACTAAGTTATTGAGGCAAGGGTGTCAAGGATTTTTGGCAACCCTTATTGGTGAAGAAGACATGAAGATTAAGATTAAAAACATAGAGGTTGCAAGAGACTATCCTGATGTTTTTTCGGAGGATCTACCCGGCTTACCCCCAGATAGAGAAGTAGAATTTTCCATTAGTCTTCTGCCTGGGACAAGTCCCATATCCAGGGTACCTTATAGAATGGCACCCGCAGAAATGAATGAATTGAAGGACCAGTTGCAAGAGTTGCTAAGCCTCAGGTTTATTCGGCCGAGTGTATCACCTTGGGGTGCTCCGGTATTATTTGTTAAGAAGAAAGATGAGAGCATGAGGCTGTGTATAGATTATCGAGAGCTGAACAAGGTCACTATCAAGAATCGATATCCATTACCAAGGATTGATGACCTCTTTGATCAACTTCAGGGTGCCAGCATATTTTCCAAGATAGATTTAAGATCAGGATACCATCAATTAAAGATCAAGCCGGAAGATGTTTTTAAGACTGCCTTTCGGACCAGATATGGCCATTATGAGTTTTTAGTAATGCCATTTGGCTTGACCAATACTCCAGCGGCATTTATGGATTTGATGAATAGAATTTTCCAGCCATACCTAGATCAATTCGTAGTGGTGTTCATTGATGACATACTGATCTATTCAAAGAGCAAAGAGGATCATGAAAGACACTTGAGGATAGTGTTACAATTATTGAGAGAGAAGCAACTTTATGCAAAGCTTAAGAAGTGTGAGTTCTGGCTAAATGAAGTTGGGTTCTTGGGTCACATCATAAATGAGGAAGGAATATCAGTGGACCCTGCAAAGATCGAGGCGATAAAGGGGTGGCCTCAACCTACCAATGTCTCAGAGGTGCGAAGCTTCCTAGGATTGGCTGGGTATTACCGGAGGTTTGTAGAAGGATTTTCCAAGATAGCTGCACCCTTATCCCAGTTACCAAGAAAGGCCTCAAATTCCATTGGGGAGATGATCAGGAGAAAAGCTTTCAAGAACTAAAGGATAAGCTAACATCGGCTCCAATCTTAGCCATGCCCATTGGAAACGAAGGTTATGTTGTTTTCAGTGATGCGTCAAAGTCAGGCCTGGGGTGTGTATTGATGCAGCATGAGAGAGTAATTGCATATGCTTCCAGACAACTAAGGAACCATGAGAAAAATTACCCAACCCATGACCTTGAGTTAGCTGCAGTCATTTTTACTTAAAGATTTGGCGGCACTACCTTTATGGAGTATCATGTAATATATATACAGATCATAAAAGTCTGAAATATATTTTCACCCAAAAGGAATTGAATATGCGCCAAAGAAGATGGTTGGAGTTGATGAAGGATTATGATTTGGACATTCATTATCACCCTGGGAAGGCCAATGTGGTGGCTGACGCGTTGAGCCGGAAGTCTGGAGGATCCTTAGCAGTATTGTTAACACAGAAATCGGAGCTGTTAAGAGAGATGGAAAGGATGCAACTTGAAATTCACATAAGAGGGCCCCGGGATGGAGTGAACCAGATAAATCAAGTTAGTATTGGTTTCGACCTCTATGAAGAATCAAGAAGCTCAAAGTAAAGATGTTCAGACAGCTAAAAATCTGGGAAGAGTGCAAAGAGGTGAAACCCAAGAATTTACCATTTCTAAGGATTTGTTAAGAAAGGGAAGCCGAATAGTTGTACCTCCAGATTTTAAGCTCAAGGAGCGAATTTTAACTGAAGCCCATTGCACCCCTTACACCGCACATCCTGGAACAACCAAGATGTATCAGGATTTACGGGCAAACTTTTGGTGGGAAGGAATGAAGAAGGACATAACAAATTTTGTGCAGAGATGTTTGATATGTCAACAAGTTAAGGCCGAACACAAGAAGCCTCCGGGACTCCTCATGCCCTTACAAATTCCTGAATGGAAGTGGAGCAACATTACTGGATTTTGTAACAGGGCTCCCTAGATCCCCTCAAGGATATGATGCCATATGGGTGATAGTCGATCGACTTACAAAGTCCGCTTATTTCCTACCCATCCGAATAAACTATTCGATGGATAGATTAGCCCAGATCTACCTCGAGAGATAATCAGGATTCATGGAGTTCCTGAGACGATTGTGTCAGATCGTGACCCTCGGTTTCAGTCAAGGCTATGGATCAGTCTATCCTAAGCTCTGGGCACAAGCTACATCCAAGTACAGCTGCTCACCCGCAAACCGACGGACAATCAGAAAGAACTATACAAATACTTGAAGATATGCTGAGAGCATGTGTTTTGGATTTTGGAGGTAATTGGGAAAAATACCTACCATTAGCAGAGTTTGCATATAAAAATAGTTATCAATCTACTATTGGAATGCCGCCATTCGAAGCCTGTACGGCAGGAGGTGTAGATCTCCGATTTGTTGGGAAGAGATAGGAGACCGAACATATTCGGAGCAGATATAGTGGAGATACCACGGAGAAGATTCGGATAATAAGGAAGAGAATGAAGGCGGCCCAGAGTAGACAGAAGACATATGCAGATCGGCGCCGAAGGCCCTTGGAGTTTGCAGAAGGCGACAAAGTTTTCTTGAAGATATCACCAATAAAAGGAATGGTACGGGGTGGCAAACGGAATAAGTTAGACCCCTGGTATATGGACCCTTTGAAATACTGGAAAGAATTAGACCTCTGGCTTATCGGTTAGCCTTACCACCAGAGATTGAGAGAGATACATGACGTATTTCACGTGTCCCAATTGAGAAAGTATGTACCAGATTCGAATCATGTTCTTAAAACTCACCACTGCAGCTCCAAGAAGACTTGTCATATACTGTGGAGCCGGTTCAAATCCTAGACAGGAAGGAGAAGCAACTGCGAAACAAAGTAATCCCTTTGGTAAAGGTTTTATGGAGAAGTAAAGAAATTGAAGAAACTACCTGGGAACCAGAGGAAGAGATGAAGCATATTTATCCACAACTTTTCCAAGGTACGTCAGGCTTCGGGGACGAAGCTCTCTTTTAGGAGGGGAGAAATGTAACAACCAAAATTTTATTTTACCTAATTCTCCTCATCTTAATTATTAAGAATTTTGTTTAAGGCATTACCTAGAAGTAGTCACCCTCCATATTTCAATGTCAAAAACTTGAGCTTAATTAGTTGACCCACTCCCCTTTATTTTAAAAGTTTTTATTAACTATTGAATTTGGTGACCATGAATGAATGGCATGAAGGCTTAGGTGCATGTGTTTTTGGGCAAATTAATGACTTAGCAATGGTAAAAGATGATTTCAACCTAATCCTTCATTTTCCCTTAATAAACCAAGCTTACCCTAAGTATGTTATTAGTGTAGGTGTGCATGTAAGGGGGGAGATTAAGGGCTATGATCTCATTGAGATGTGGGAGTCCATGTGGCATCATGAGGGGGGACTTGGCCAAGTGGCAACATGAGAAAAACCCCCACCTAGTAACTTGCAATCCAAAGGGTTGACTATCAAGTTTGCCTTCTCCCTCATCCTCTCCCAAATTCTGCAGATTTTTCTCTCCCAAATTCTGCAAATTTCCCTCTCATTTGTGAAGAACTTGAAACCTAAATTCCCCATTTCATCTCCTCTCTAAAACTTAAAGGTAAGAAACTAGGACAACCTCTCTAGCCTTAATCCCAGTTTCTGTAGCTCTGGGTCAAGACTCCACAAGAGGGAAGGAAGTGACACGCGCGCGCAGCAAGCAGAGCCGCAGCAGCACGCTGGGCGCTGCTACATTGCCGCAAAACCGCGGCAAAGGAAAGGTTTTTGCGGCAATTCTGGGGAGGGAGGACCTGATCTTGGAGGGGAGATCCCTGGTGAGTTGGGGGAAAGATCTAGCACGTCCAAGCAGTATTTTCTCGAGGCCCAACTCTCTGTCTCAGAGCTTTAAACCATTGTGAGTAAATCTAACTCTTAGGGTTATATTTTTCTATCAAGATTTGAAAAATCAGAATTTAATTTTGTATGGGTGACCAAGTGTGTTAATTTTTGATATATTGCTGTTTTATTGTGGTTATCCTCAACTAAATGAAAATTTATGGGTATCACCTAGTTGTGGTGTTTCCATGTTAGGTTGTGATGAGATGCATGGGTAATGTACATGCTCTACCTTAATAATCATGCTTAAATGAGAGGGTTTAGCATATTAATTCGTTGTTTTGGTGATTAGCTTTAGGTCAATTGAAATGCAAGGAGTATTACATGATTGTTGTGTCTCTACATTACATTGATATGATATGCGTGTGTAGAATACATGTTCTAGTATATTAATTATGCCTAATTAAGCCAATTTAGCAATTTATTTCGCTATTTTTCTTGATCAACATCATGATAGTCGATTCGATATAGATATGGTATAACTTGACTCTTTATAAAATAGAAACAATGTGATGCATATGTGAAGCATACGATTTATACTAAAATCACCCCATAGATGCCGATTATTTGACTTGAAGCTTACTTTATGTTCACTAAAGTACACGGGGGATATACCCCTTTATGTCATAACATTGTGTTGTGTACTCGTGAGTACATGTGTATGATGCATATATTCATGCGGGGTTGGAGTGGCGCGCTATGGCGTTACCATGATTTGGGAAACCCAAGTACATGTTTCTTTATTGTTGCACATCATTTCGGATATGACGTGTAAGTTAGTTTTCAATTGCTCGTTATGAATATTATAACTTAACCTTGTATGGTGCTTTTGTGT
>JAVJIF010032184.1:0-66764 GCA_038442645.1 Agave tequilana
AAAACATAGAGGTTGCAAGAGACTATCCTGATGTTTCCGGAGGATCTACCCGGCTTACCCCCAGATAGAGAAGTAGAATTTTTCATTAGTCTTCTGCCTGGGACAAGTCCCATATCCGGGCACCTTATAGAATGGCACCCGCAGAAATGAATGAATTGAAGGACCAGTTGCAAGAGTTGCTAAGCCTCGGGTTTATTCGGCCGAGTGTATCACCTTGGGGTGCTCCGGTATTATTTTTAAGAAGAAAGATGGGAGCATGAGGCTGTGTATAGATTATCGAGAGCTGAACAAGGTCACTATCAAGAATCGATATCCATTACCAAGATTTGATGACCCTTGATCATTAACTTCAGGGGCCAGCATATTTTCCAAGATAGATTAAGATCAGGATACCATCAATTAAAGATCAAGCCGGAAGATGTTTTTAAGACTGCCTTTCGGACCAGATATGGCCATTATGAGTTTTAGTAATGCCATTTGGCTTGACCAATGCTCCAGCGGCATTTATGGATTTGATGAATAGAATTTTCCAGCCATACCTAGATCAATTCGTAGTGGTGTTCATTGATGACATACTGATCTATTCAAAGAGCAAAGAGGATCATGAAAGACACTTGAGGATAGTGTTACAATTATTGAGAGAGAAGCAACTTTATGCAAAGCTTAAGAAGTGTGAGTTCTGGCTAAATGAAGTTGGGTTCTTGGGTCACATCATAAATGAGGAAGGAATATCAGTGGACCCTGCAAAGATCGAGGCGATAAAGGGGTGGCCTCAACCTACCAATGTCTCAGATGTGCGAAGCTTCCTAGGATGGCTGGGTATTATCGGAGGTTTGTAGAAGGATTTTCCAAGATAGCTGCACCCTTATCCCAGTTAACCAAGAAAGGCCTCAAATTCCATTGGGGAGATGATCAGGAGAAAAGCTTTCAAGAACTAAAGGATAAGCTAACATCGGCTCCAATCTTAGCCATGCCCATTGAAAACGAAGGTTATGTTGTTTTCAGTGATGCGTCAAAGTCAGGCCGGGGTGTGTATTGATGCAGCATGAGAGAGTAATTGCATATGCTTCCAGACAACTAAGGAACCATGAGAAAAATTACCCAACCCATGACCTTGAGTTAGCTGCAGTCATTTTTGCCTTAAAGATTTGGCGGCACTACCTTTATGGAGTATCATGTGATATATATACAGATCATAAAAGTCTGAAATATATTTTCACCCAAAAGGAATTGAATATGCGCCAAGAAGATAGTTGGAGTTGATGAAGGATTATGATTTGGACATTCATTATCACCCTGGGAAGGCCAATGTGGTGGCTGACGCGTTGAGCCGGAAGTCTGGAGGATCCTTAGCAGTATTGTTAACACAGAAATCGGAGCTGTTAAGAGAGATGGAAAGGATGCAACTTGAAATTCACATAAGAGGGCCCCGGGATGGAGTGAACCAGATAAATCAAGTTAGTATTGGTTTCGACCTCTATGAAGAAATTAAGGAAGCTCAAAGTAAAGATGTCCAGACAGCTAAAAATCTGGGAAGAGTGCAAAGAGGTGAAACCCAAGAATTTACCATTTCCAAGGATTTGCTAAGAAAGGGAAGCCGAATAGTTGTACCTCCAGATTTTAAGCTCAAGGAGCGAATTTTAACTGAAGCCCATTGCACCCCTTACACCGCACATCCTGGAACAACCAAGATGTATCAGGATTTACGGGCAAACTTTTGGTGGGAAGGAATGAAGAAGGACATAACAAATTTTGTGCAGAGATGTTTGATATGTCAACAAGTTAAGGCCGAACACAAGAAGCCTCCGGACTCCTCTGCCCTTACAAATTCCTGAATGGAAGTGGAGCAACATTACTATGGATTTTGTAACAGGGCTCCCTAGATCCCCTCAAGGATATGATGCCATATGGGTGATAGTCGATCGACTTACAAAGTCCGCTCATTTCCTACCCATCCGAATAAACTATTCGATGGATAGATTAGCCCAGATCTACCTCCGAGAGATAATCAGGATTCATGGAGTTCCTGAGACGATTGTGTCAGATCGTGACCCTCGGTTTCAGTCAAGGCTATGGATCAGTCTATCCCAAGCTCTGGGCACCAAGCTACATCCAAGTACAGCTGCTCACCCGCAAACCGACGGACAATCAGAAAGAACTATACAAATACTTGAAGATATGCTGAGAGCATGTGTATTGGATTTCGGAGGTAATTGGGAAAAATACCTACCATTAGCAGAGTTTGCATATAACAATAGTTATCAATCTACTATTGGAATGCCGCCATTCGAAGCCTTGTACGGCAGGAGGTGTAGATCTCCGATTTGTTGGGAAGAGATAGGAGACCGAACATTATTCGGAGCAGATATAGTGGTAGATACCACGGAGAAGATTCGGATAATAAGGAAGAGAATGAAGGCGGCCCAGAGTAGACAGAAGACATATGCAGATCGGCGCCGAAGGCCCTTGGAGTTTGCAGAAGGCGACAAAGTTTTCTTGAAGATATCACCAATAAAAGGAATGGTACGGGGTGGCAAACGGAATAAGTTAGACCCCCGGTATATTGGACCCTTTGAAATACTGGAAAGAATTGGACCTCTGGCTTATCGGTTAGCCTTACCACCAGAGATTGAGAAGATACATGACGTATTTCACGTGTCCCAATTGAGAAAGTATGTACCAGATTCGAATCATGTTCTTAAATACTCACCACTGCAGCTCCAAGAAGACTTGTCATATACTGTGGAGCCGGTTCAAATCCTAAACAGGAAGGAGAAGCAACTGCGAAACAAAGCAATCCCTTTGGTAAAGGTTTTATGGAGAAGTAAAGAAATTGAAGAAACTACCTGGGAACCAGAGGAAGAGTTGAAGCATATTTATCCACAACTTTTCCAAGGTACGTCAGGCCTTCGGGGGACGAAGCTCTCTTTTAGGAGGGGAGAAATGTAACAACCAAAATTTTATTTTACCTAATTTCTCCTCATCTTAATTATTAAGAATTTTTGTTTAAGGCATTACCTAGAAGTAGTCACCCTCCATATTTCAATGTCAACAACTTGAGCTTAATTAGTTGACCCACTCCCCTTTATTTTTTTAAATTTTTATTAACTATTGAATTGTGGTGACCATGAATGAATGGCATGAAAGCTTAGGTGCATGTGTTTTGGGCAAATTAATGACTTAGCAATGGTAAAAGATGATTTCAACCTAATCCTTCATTTTCCCCTTAATAAACCAAGCTTACCCTAAGTATGTTATTAGTGGTAGGTGTGCATGTAAGGGGGGAGATTAAGGGCTATGATCTCATTGAGATGTGGGAGTCCATGTGGCATCATGAGGGGGGACTTGGCCAAGTGGCAACATGAGAAAAACCCCCACCTAGTAACTTGCAATCCAAAGGGTTGACTATCAAGTTTGCCTTCTCCCTCATCCTCTCCCAAATTCTGCAGATTTTTCCTCTCCCAAATTCTGCAAATTTCCCTCTCATTTGTGAAGAACTTGAAACCCTAAATTCCCCATTTCATCTCCTCTCTAAAACTTAAAGGTAAGAAACTAGGACAACCTCTCTAGCCTTAATCCCAGTTTCTGTAGCTCTGGGTCAAGACTCCACAAGAGGGAAGGAAGTGACACGCGCGCGCAGCAAGCAGAGCCGCAGCAGCACGCGGGGCGGCTACATTGCCGCAAAACCGCGACAAAGGAAAGGTTTTGCGGCAATTCTGGGGAGGGAGGACCTGATCTTGGAGGGGGAGATCCCTGGTGAGTGGGGGAAAGATCTAGCACGTCCAAGCAGTTATTTTCTCGAGGCCCAACTCTCTGTCTCAGAGCTTTAAACCATTGTGAGTAAATCTAACTCTTAGGGTTATATTTTTCTATCAAGATTTGAAAAATCAGAATTTTAATTTTGTATGGGTGACCCATAAGTGTGCTAATTTTTGATATATTGCTGTTTTATTGTGGTTATCCTCAACTAAATGAAATTTATGGGTATCACCTAGTTGTGGTGTTTCCATGTTAGGTTGTGATGAGATGCATGGGTAATGTACATGCTCTAGCTTAATAATCATGCTTAAATGAGAGGGTTTAGCATATTAATTCGCTGTTTTGGTGATTAGCTTTAGGTCAATTGAAATGCAAGGAGTATTACATGATTGTTGTGTCTCTACATTACATCGATATGATATGCGTGTGTAGAATACATGTTCTAATATATTAATTATGCCTAATTGAGCCAATTTAGCAATTTATTTCGCTATTTTTCTTGATCAACATCATGATAGTCGATTCGATATAGATATGGTATAACCTTGACTCTTTATAAAATAGAAACAATGTGATGCATATGTGAAGCATACGATTCATACTAAAATCACCCCATAGATGCCGATCATTTGACTTGAAGCTTACTTTATGTTCACTAAAGTACACGGGGGATAACCCCTCTTTATGTCATAACATTGTGTTGTGTACTAGTGAGTACATGTGTATGATGCATATATTCATGCGGGGTTGGAGGTGGCGCGCTATGGCGTTACCATGATTTTGGGAAACCCAGTACATGTTTCTTATTGTTGCACATCATTTCGGATATGACGTGTAAGTTAGTTTTCAATTGCTTGTTATGAATATTATAACTTAACCTTGTATGGTGCTTTTGTGTTATTGGAGGAAGGGGCCGGGCGGGAGCCGGTAGGAGGGGGGAAGACGGGGATTTGCCCTACACATATATGTATATATATAAAAGGAGGAAGGGGCCGAGCGGGAGCCGGTAGGAGGGGGGAAGACGGGGAAACATATATGTTTTATATGAATATTATAAAAGGAGGAAGGGGCCGTGCGGGAGCCGGTAGGAGTGGAAGACGGGGGAATTTCATTAGATTGAATGGCATGTAATAGTGAACTGTCAAGTTGCATTCATGATTGATAGTACTTATGTTAAACTAGAATGTCACTTTATGTATATAACGAGCCGAGTTGATGTGAGGGGACTAATCCACGAAAATTTCATACATACGCATACAATTCTTTTGTGTCATGATATAGCGAAATGCCACTTTTGATAGTGGAATCATGTAAACCACATATGTATGGAGCCTGGAACAGTAAGGTAGCTTGAACAAGTTGTTGTTTATGGGACTCATTGTAATTTACCTCTTCTAAACTGTTATCTTATGAAATTATTATATCATTACCCTATGGCATGGTTACTCATTGAGCTGTCGAGCTCATTTTATTTTCTTTCCATCTTTTCAGGTTTGGATAAGGGTAAGGGACCTCTCTAACTGGAAAAGTTAAGTTATGGATCGCATGACATGTTGTGGTATCATTTGACTTGGCCTTGTTATATTAAATGTGTATATATGGACTCTATTGAAGTCTTTATGGAAAACCTGTTAGGATGTACTCGAGGTACATTTTGTCTTTATAGTATTTGAGACCATGGACTTGTATGTGATATAATGTTCTGGACTGTGAAATTCCTTAGATATGTATGTTCTTGAACTTGGAATGATGGCCATGTGTGGGAATGCTATTCGCTGGGAAGTTAACTCTTGTAATGTTTTATGAAAAGATTTATGCCTTAAATGGAGGAAATCAAGTTATGGTATTGTTTATGGTTAAGGTTTAGTGTAATGTGGCATGATAAGTAGGCCGAGTGTGCCGAAATCCTTGGTGAATATAAGTAGGCCTTGGAGCCGAAATTTTTGGTTATTGTAAGTGAGAAATAAAGGAAATATTAAGGATGATGCTGCCAAAATTTTCTTATTTAAGAGTATTGGAGATAATTGGTGTTGCAGGCCTAATCTTATTTATTAGAACCTGGGACCGTTTCAGATTACTTAATAAATTGGAACTCTTATCATTTTAATAAAAATAATTATTGATGAAGAAAAAATTTGTTTCGGCGTAAGTGTAATTACTGTTTTAGGGGGACAATTTAGAATTTTGTCTTAGGCATTGGATTTTCCAGACCGGCCCAGCTTAATCCTAAAATCCACAAACAATGCGACTTACATAATTCCAAAATCCTGCCTACAATATGATAATATCTGAATAGTTCTTCCAAAGGAAAGTCAACTTCCTAATACTACAAAGTACACTCTATAGGGATCCAATGCTCCAAAAGGGCTAGGATTGAAGATATGACACCGCACCCCAAGCTACATGGTGTCAAGCCGTGTAACTGTGTTGGTCACCTGGTGAGTTTTGAGCCATCATTATGCGGGCATTTGACGTTTAGATAGATTCAATCATGCAGGCCCATTGCAAACTTCATCACCAAATCATAACAAAAATCAATAAAAGATGAGAATTTGGAACTTTCTTCAAGGCAATGGTCAAGATTTCCGAACAGCTCTTATTTGCATTATTTTTTTGATATTTTCCTGTATATTTAGGAACTAGAATCAATATACTCCCAGTGCCAATCATCTTACCTTAAACCAAGTTCTAGATAGTCAGTTAGATAGTCCTATACTACAAAACACACAACCATGGTTTAAAATCTCAATATCACTATCGATATTGGTATCAGTGGTTTTTAGTATCAATATCACCTATATTGGTCGTCAATATCGGAATGTCAGCAATATTAGCAATATTGATCGGCCGATATTATGACCAATCCCAAATGCTAGCTCATAAAATCATGGAGAGTCAGAGACCAAATGCAAATGCGACCTATTGCATCTAGAGAAGTTACAATTACAATGTTCTTGCTTGCAAAAGAAAAAAGGGAAGAGTCACCATTACAATAATCATGTAGTAAGCTCTTACTAATACTACCAAACTATTTGACCCTAAAAGTGGCCGCTAAATAAGTCTAGCTTTTGATGTTGTTGCCGTCGTTGTGAAGAGGACACACCGACATTTACTTTCAGAAGACAACACATGAAATAAATACACGAACTCGAAAAAGAGAACAAGGAGACAACATAATAACTCTAGCTAGAAAATAGAAATTCATGAAAAACGACGAGCTCGGAATATGTATGCAACAAATTTCTACCATTTCACTCGCTGAACTGTTTATAATTTTATTTATCCACGGGACAATTCTCAGAGGCAATTAAACAAACACGTAGAGTGCGGAATGGGGGTCGGTAAAAATTTAGGCAATTAAGTAGCAATAAATTTAATACAACCAATCTGATAGCGACCAAGTAACTAAATCTTGAGTAACAGATCTCACCTTTGAGATCCTGAGACCAAATAATTCAACGGACAATCTTGGACCGGCGGTGGTTGTGACGCCAAGCCCGGCCGATCTCTACCTTATCCTTTATCGCTTTATTCCTTTTTTTTAAATTAATTAGGTAAAATTTATTTAATTATGTGCGGGTTCTTTCTACCGGCTGGTCCTCGCCCTGACAATTTGTTTAAAAGCCCGCAGCTAGAGTCCACTGGGCTTCCGTCCAGCGAAGTCAGATCCACGTAGTGGGGGCCCACCTCTTTCTCCGCATTATCGCGAGAATACTGTCGGGGGGAATGCTCTTGCGGCTTGCCTCTTGGCGCGTTGGTAAATTACCCAATCTGCCCTACAGAATTCTGCAGCTGCGGAGGGCATTTTGGTAATTGCAGTTCCGGATGCGGTGGAGACGCGCGGGCAGGGGGGGGACACGGGCTCCCCGACGTGTCATCCACTTTCTCCTGTCGTGTTCCGCCCCCACTCTTCACCGTCCATCTCTTCTAGACCTCTCCTCTGATCGCCACGCGGACTCACGGCTCACTGTCCCCAAATTAAATAAATAAAAAAAAAAGATTATTCTCATATTTATCACCTAAGTTTTCGTATTTTTAAATTTACTTTCAAATCATCATAATTGCCCAATTACCTCCTAACGTTTTTTAAAAAAATCAAATATATTTTAATAGTCAACTGCTGGTAGTTTTTTAACAGTTTAGAAAGATGATCACTAAATTACCCCCACCCTTCTCTCTCTTCTCTGACTCTCGCTCTCTCTCAAACTCTCGAGCAACTCCCCTGTCGAGTTTTGGCAAAACCCTACCCTCTCCTCCCTCTCCCTCACCGACAACTTCCTTAAAGGCACTCTCTTCCTCCATCTCTCTCTGCTCTTGCCTCTGCAATCTCAACCTCTCCTCCAACTACTTCGCGGCTTACCAGACTTAAACTTTACGAGCACGATCGTCCTCGACCTCTCGCAAAACATGGTGGAGGAAGAGGGAAAGGCAACGGGGTTACAGTCTCCATCGAATTCGAGGGCTTGAAGAGATCGCAGGCAGCGTCGATGGTGGGATCTAGACGAGGATCGAAGGGGCCCCTCGATGAGTGATCGGTTGGGGATGCAACTCTTGATCGCGGGGGTGGGGGTGGCTGCTAGGTGTTCAATGAAATGCCTAGATCTGACGGAGGTTGGAGGAGTTATGAGCGGGCGAGGTTAAAGAGATGGTGCTTCTGACAGTAAGACTTATCAGGGAGGCGAGGGAGGTGGCACCGTCAACTCGTGCCGTTAAGGGGCACCGGTGATTGTTGACGAGGTGGGCTAGCGGAGAAGAGAAATTACAAGAGTAATTCTGAGATTTCATAAAAATTTTACAGAAATGCTGAGAATATTTTTTTTTTTGATTCTACAATGGCATAATTTTATATTCAAATCGAGCGAAGTGAGGTTTCTTCTGTAACTCCTTGGACTTTGTCCGTCCATCTGTCACTCAAAAAAGAGCCCCCCTCTCTTCCCCCCTCCCCCCTTCCCCCTTCCCCCTCCTTGCTGCTTTCTCCTCTCTTTTCCTTCCTCTCCTCTTTTCCCACTCCTTCTTCTACCTCCCTCTCCTCTTCGTCGCTCGGTTCCACCGCAAGCGGTAAATCTTGTAGCATGAGAAATATGAAAAGAACCGAGAGGTAATTGCACAATTATTTGGGGGTTAATTTAGAAATATAAAAATTTAGGTGAGTAATATATGAGAATAACCCCAAAAAAAACGTTAAAAAAATTGCCTAAAATTTGAGAAACACGAAGGAAGAAGACTAGTGAAGAGAGAGGGAGAGATCAAAGAAAGCCTCCTCGCTATTGAACGACGAGCCTCTCTCTAAAAGGCGCCAGCGATCTTCGATGAATTGATCGAAGGTATCTTTTCCTTCTCTATACTTTCAAGATCAATTTCTTTTTCTGCTGATTTCCATAACTTTTGTCTGGTTATTTTGGGTTCAAAAGCTCTGGATCACTAAAAAAACTCGCCGTCCTGCCGTCGATTTTGTTGCATTTTCCTTATTCCGTGCTGAGTGAAATCTGTCATTTTCTTGGTTTTCTTCCAAAATTTGGCTGTGCCCGTAAATCCTGTGTACAAGTACCTCAAATTACAAATAGTTATCCAAAATTTATGATAATTTCTCGTTTTTTATACGTCTTTATTTCTGACCTTGCATTAATTCATCCTCTAATCGATGCTATCACTGTTAACTATTGAATTTCGTAGTTTCCAGCAAAATTTCAGATTGTGTTGTATCCGTAGCCCTAGAATTCGTTGAGGTTCTCAGTAAACTAAAACAGAATATGTGGTATTTGATGTTGACAGGTCTAGCGAATGCAATCACTTGAGGTTGGTATTAGACTTGGGTTTTTCTTTGAATAAATTTGGCGTTAACAATCTAGAAGGGGCGCATTGATTGGACGGTTTAGGGAGAGGAATCATGGCGTGCCGAGGGTGCCTTGAGTGGCTTCTGAAGCTTCTCAACTTTCTCTTGACGGTCACCGGATTGGCGATGGTGGGATATGGAATCTACTTGCTGGTTGAGTGGAACAAGATTTCTGGTGACGGTGATGATCCAATCTCACCCGTGAGCAGTAATCCTGAAATTTTGGCACTCGGGCGGCCCATGCTTCTTGTTGTGTCATTATCCGAGAGTATCCTTGATAAGCTCCCAAAAGCTTGGTATGCTTCTTCTCAATTTGCTCTCTCTCTCTCTCTCTCTCTCTCTCTCTCTCTCTCTATATATATATATATATATATATATATATATATATATATATATATATATATATATATATGTTGAACTGGATGGAAGTTTGTTATGTTTGATTGCTTCATGATGTGGGCACGTTTCAAATGAAAGAAGAAGAGGAAGGAAGTTTTATTTTTCACTGGATAATTCTGGATCCTTGATGGGAATTTGTGTTGCATGTTGGCCTTAAAAATTGTGGAAGTGGTGTGCCCTTGATTCATACAAAACATGCTCAGTTGCATTGACTGCACAAATAATTTTAATGTTCTTCCTTTCATTGTTTGGTGGGGGAAATTTTAATCTCATTTTCACCAAGTTCCTATGGAAATGCCAGGATTCAATCACATGCCTCTTTCTTTTTCCCCTTTCTGTTTTTGGCATTGCTTCGTTCTTGTATGAACACTAATATTCATGTGAACACAATGATGGACATGCAATATGCGGGTCATGTTTTTTGCAAACAATTTTGCTCTTTTGTAATCATGATTTCCCGGTTAATGCCGAGTTTTGGGTAAAGAAAATTGTAGTCCTGAGGTATATACAGTCTAGACACACATGTTAGGTGAATATGTAGCACTAATTAAGGTTTACACTTTTATACTCATGCCTCGTGGTTTGCTTCTTGCTTGGACAAGCTTAAACAACAATAATATCACTGAGTCTTTATCCTAATTTGTTGGCTTGGCTACATGAATTCTGTTTTTTCTATTCTCTGCTGAGGTCACCTTTGCTGCTAACTTAGCAACTCCCCTATCTTTTTTCCTTTAATTTCAAATCCTTGGTCATTCTTGTCTACCCTAGTTACCTAGTTTTAGTCTTCTTTTATCATGATTCTATCACACCCCCCGATTGATGCACTCACTGGTTCCCATTTTATTTCTCTCAAGAACTTCTCCCTAATGATATCCTAAGCTAATTCTATCTCGACTTCCTTGGATATGCTCCCTTTTGATTACCTGACTTGGTTGGAAGCCACTGCTTTCAACCCGTAGTTCTCTTTCTACTTTTAATAAAATATTTCTGATTAGTAGGGATTTCAATGTTTATTACTTACTAGAATGTGTGATATGTGTGCTACAGACACAATGGTTGTGCTGCCATGTCCGAATATCCTTCTTTATAAAGATTTGTCATGTAGCTGGGTTTGTGTTGTGTGGTTTTTGTGTCTATTTGTGTTCATACTTCGTGCTAAGTTACCATTCCAATCACTAACCAGTTTACTTTGTACCTTCGATCAGTTGGAACTTATCAAGGTTGAAATGTACCCTTTTCCATTAAATCTGCAGCTTGAATGCACTCTTAAAAACCTGGTTATGTGTAAACTAGCCCAATGAGGAGAAAGGGAGAAAAAAGGAACTGAAAGCTAATACCCTGAGGTTGGTTGCCTAGCTTGTCCCTTCTCATCCATGGTTTTCTCCTGTATTCTACCCCAAAACTCTTCCAAGACCACCCTTTAGCCTCCACCCTCCTCTTCAACAACCTGGAAACTCTCTTTCTCTCTCCAAAGAGGCTATGTATTGCTGTGAGTTTGACTGTTGGCTGGACTATGGGCGATCAAGTTTGTTCTCAAATGCTCTAGGAATCATCTGTAAGAAGCTCACTATTGGTAAGATCGTTTCTATTTCCTACTTCAAGACCTTTTCTTCTTGTTGATTGGACATACTTCTCAAATATTCACCTACTTTGATTCTCGATGAAGACCAGGCAGAGAACTTTGTACTTGTTTCTATTAGAACTTCTAGTGAGTTATTAATCAAAATTTTGCTTGAAACTTTGTAGGCTATTGTTAAACTTGTTGCTGGTTATTATCTAAAAAGTTTTAAGTTGTGATGGATGATTTCTGCTTTTACTAAAATTTTCTTGTTTTAAATAGTTTTTATGTTTTTTTTTAGCATGCAAAAAGTAGGGCTCATCACATGGCAGCAAGACCTATTTTTGCTCATAACTGACTTTGCAGCAACTTATATTGTTGTTTAATCCTAAAGTGCATGGGAACAACTCTATGCCAGTCATCGCCCAAGACACCAACAATATTTGTGCATTCAGATAGAGTTACCTTCATAGGGAGTAACAGAGTATTATTCGAATGGCAGTTCCAAGTTTTGAAGCAATTCTCTATATATTTATTACTCGAGAGAAGCAGGGCACCCGGAAAAAAACTTTTTTTGTTTATTCTAGCAAAGCCAACAAGGCATTATTTTCTGAAATTTGATAGTGCTCTCTACACGGTTACATTTAAAATTGTTTGCATTATAGGGTTCGCCGTGTTTGTGAATAGTTTCGTTGGGTGCTTCTATATTTTAAATTCAGCTGCAATTTGAATCTTTATGATGTATGCAACCACAATAACACATATATAAGTTTGGACCTAAAAATCAGTTTTGGTTTCGCATTTTAGACTTCTCTTTCCAAAGTTCATGGAGGTCAGTCATAGTCATCATACCAACTAATTGATATTTTGCAGGTTCATCTATATGTTCATTGGTATTGGAGTTATTCTGTTCATAATTTCTTTCTTTGGCTGTATTGGAGCAGTGACTAGAAGTGGGTGCTGCCTATCTTGTGTATCCTAAAGTTTAGTTGTTGCTATTTCAGTATTTTTTCTGTTTATTGTGATTAACTTATCTCTAATTGTTCTAGTTTTTTTCCTAACACCTGCATGCTCTTTGTTCTTCATGAATCAGTAATTTGAGTAGAACTCAGTGTTTCTATTTGGCATAGCATGTTGTTTCAGAGATATAACTGTTTCGATTGTCTTAGTATTGTCATACAAGCCTGTGTAGTTGCATGTTAAGTTTTCTTCTATGAAGTTTCATTTACTATTTCATTGTTTACAAAAAGAATTCTCCACTAGTAATCTCACATGAAAGTTCCCTTCCCTATCAAGGAAAATTTTCATGCATTTGACAAATTCTATTAATTTTGTCAAGTTGAGTTAGTGCCCTGGGAGATATATTGGACTTGTTTGGGTTGTTGTGCCCTGAGTAATTGAACAGATATAGATGGCTAATTTTGGGGCAGTTACTTTCTTGGGTGGCGTAGCGGTGCCAGTGCCAGATGCCATTTTATTTGGAAGGCTTTTATTAACATTTCATTTCAGGTCAGCCTGATGATTGTAAGATCAGAATCACCTGATGTAGTGCAACTTTTTCTAGATATCCAGCTTAAGCTCAAGACACTCTACACACAGGAACACGTGTACAGACTTAAAGTGTGCGTGCTTGCTTGCTTGCTTTCGCTAATACAAACTTGGGCTCTTAACTCATGTATAGGAAATAAAAGTCTGTGAAACGATATAAACTCTTTATAGAGTGTTTAAAAGGCATTACCTAATGTTAAAATTTCATTAGTTTAAAATTTTAAAATAATTTAGGGCTAATTACTCGAAATCCCCTCAACATTTTATGTCCCCCACCTGACTTTTATTTCATCACTAACCCCCCTTTGTCGTAATCCTGACTTACTCTGTTAAAATGCAATTATTTAATGTCCAATTTACCCTTTTAAATAAGTTTTGATATGCAATACAAATTCCATTTATTTCTCTTTAGTTCTTTTCTCTTTTTTATCTCTCTAGAAAAGAAAATCCATCACATCTTTCCTCTCTCCCCCATGAATTCAGCAAGGATCAAGAGAATCTCTCCTCTTTCCCTTATGAACTCATAGATCTCTCCTCTCTCTATCCCCCTCATGAACCTAGCAAGGATCAATGACATCTTTCTCTCCAATGAACCCATGAGATCTCTCCTCTCTCTTCTTCCTCTCTCCCCTGCATGAACCTAGCACGGATCAAGAGCATTTATCCTCTCTCTCCCCCCATCTCTCCCCCCCCACCATGGACCCATCACATCTCCTATCTCCCTCGTGAACCCATCACATCTTTCCTTTCCCATGAATCCATCGCATCTCTCCTATTGCCCCCTATGAACCCAATAAGATCAAGGGCATCTCTCCTCTCTCTACCCCAGAACCCATGCGATCTCTCATCTCTTCTCTCGCCCCTATAAACCTAGCAAGGATTAAGGGCATATTTCCTCCCCCTCCCCCCAATGAACCCATCACATCTCTCCTCTCCCCCATGAAAATTATTGAAGAGTTAATAAAGAGAAGAGATGGGTGAGTTAATAAGGAGAGGGGAAGAGAGAGGGGGGGGGGGAGAGGAGAGGGGAGGCAAATGAAGATGTTAGAGTGGCCATGACGATGACAAGGACGGCGACGAAGTGGCGGCTATGGGCTGGGTGCTGATAGGTCAGTTTAAGGGGGGTGGTTGCAAAGCTGGGGTGGGGGTCAAGAAATAGAGAAGAATGATATTATTGTCTTCACAAAAAATAAAAAGATTCACTAATGGAGTGAGTCAGGGTCGCGGCGGAGGGGAGATCAGTGATGGGAAAAATGTAAGAAGGGAAAGTGATGAAACGTGAAATGTTGAGGGGGTTTCGAGTAGTTACCCCAATATTTTATAAACAACTATGCATAAAGAGATAATCACGTATGCTATGTAGTTACTGAGTCCAAACTCAGAGCTTGTGTGCCTGCGCTAATGCAAACATGTGCTAATCATGAATATGGAATAAAAAAAATATGAAAAAATATGAAACAAAATATCCACTGTTAAGAGGGTTTACAGGGCATTAGCTTACGTTAGATTGCATTAGCTTAGAAGAAATTGATAATGAATGCAGAAAGAAATATCATATATGCTGTATAGCTATTTTGTCCAAAACTGAAGTCAAGATTCTGAGCAAGATGTTTGGACATTGTAAACAACTTCTGAAATTCTAAATATCTATGACCTGTTTTGCTGGCAAGTTGTGTGTCAGGTTGTCTTTGACATGAACAAAGTACTTTGCTTGCAATCTTATGTTTATAATGAAGAATACATTACAAACTACTTTATTGTTATGCCTATTACAGAACAACAAGGATCCTGTCACTTTAGTGAGTGAAAAACATGTCTAAAGATAGGTTAAAGAGTGTATTTGTCATTCTAGCATGGAAAAATGTTTGCTCTATTGATGTTAGGGCCACTTTTTGTACGTGTAAAGGTTACTGGCTCTTAATATAAGTCTGATATATATCTTTTGATTCTTGTTTTTACTACTTTGGTATTATTTGGTAAACATATGCACTTTAGTTTCCTTAATAGCGGAAAATAATGCATTGCTAGAATAGTAATCTTAAATGAACCAGCTTCCTTGGAGAAATATAAGAACTTAAGAAGGTGGCTCATTGAGATGAAATGCCTATGAAGTTTGTTAATTGTTGAACTTCTGGATTCTAATTTAAGTTTCCGGGACATACTGCAGTCCTGGCCTCCAATGACAGGATCTGGTCATTTATGTGTTTCTCTGATTTGCTGTGATTAAATCACTAAAAATAGCCATGACACAAGACATTTCAGAGATATAATAATTGGGTAACCTGAGAAAACTTAGATGAACCTGCGGTATACAATATCCATAGTTGGCTATAGAACCTTGATTGTTGTTATAAAATACATACATACATAGTGATGAACTTTAGAGAATATGACCTTTTGATGGTGTCAGATAGCAGAGCAGGATTAACTATTTTCACAAGTCATATTATCAATTAGCATTTATCTGTATGAGCTGGCTATATATTATGTATTGTGATTTCATCATGTTCTTTCAAGTAAATTGCTTGTGTGAAAGGTTCTTTTGCATGTTATAGTCTGTATATAGTGGTTTCCTTAATCCATGCAGTATGCTTTCTTGGTGATCCTTTTGATTCTGGCTGAATTGGGAGCAGCAGCTTTCATATTCTTTGATCACAGTTGGAAAGATGTGAGTGATTTATTGCATTTCTTGTTACTGGGAGTCTACATTTTTTTTAAAAAAAAAATCATTTTACTGATGATGACTACTTGAACAGTTGATTCCAGCTGATAAAACTGGGAACTTCGACATGGTGTATAATTTTCTGAAGGGAAATTGGAAGATTGCTAAGTGGGTTGCTCTAGGAGTTGTTGTTCTGGAGGTTTGTGACCAATAACGCTACTTCCTTATTATTTATGTATAAGAAAATACCTTGACAATACAATTTTTTTAATTTATTCAGCCATAGTCATTGTTATGCTCTTTTTCTTATTGTGATTAATATATTATGAAGTCTATAATTTCTTCTGTGTTTATATATATTCTCTAAGCACAGTCCTGCTTTGGGCACTGTGTGGCAAGAACACTTGTCGTTATGTTCTATAAATCATTTTTATGGTGTTAAACTCCCTTTTTGTTATTAGATATTAAAGCTAAGCTTGTATGTCACAACTGAATGACGCCTTCATAGGCTAGAATATTTCTTTTTAACATTGATTATGTTACATTTTGCATCCTCTACCCATAGCCATTTGCATAATTTCTGTTCTGTTTCCTATATTTCTATTGAAGTTAAAGGTAAAGAAGTTGTTAATGGGATTAAAAATAAATTTTAAAATTTGGACAAGTACAGAAGCAACAATTGTTTTTCATTATTCAATAGTATTTAAGGTTTTCCCAATTATTTAATTTAAGGCTGACAGAGATTTGGGCTCTAAAAGCAATAAACATAGACGTAAACCACGTATAACAAGATTTATTATTTGTCTCAACCAATGTTCTAAATGTGCTAGGCGGAGGCAGAGAGGCACCTGGTTCCTAGCCTTCTAGGTGCCAGGCAGCCTGTTGCCTTGGCATTAGCAGCCATTTTTCTTTTATTCCCATTCCTTGCCCAACCCAAAATAAGAGATGTAAGAAAAAGAAATGAAAAGAATAGAAGATTGCAGAAATATCTGGAGGAAGAAATAGTGGCAGCTACAGGTTAAAGGCAAAAAAGGAGGGGAAGAAAAAAGAGGGGGGGGGGGGGGGGGGTGAGAGAGAGAGAGGTGGTAGTGGGTAGTCTGCTAATAGAGGTCTTTGCCCTACTTCTATCTTTTTGTTTCTTGTATTTTTTCATTTATCAATTCTAACATCTGTGGAAGTTCATATTTACCGCACAAAAGCCCCAACCCTTTTGCCATTGTAGCTTGGTAATCTTTAATACATTTGGGGGGCGGTCAAGCAAGAGAACACACTGGGTCACATTTCCATAAGAGAAGCACACAGGGTGGCCATTCTTTTGGAAAATGGGGAGGAGGGAAATAAAACTAGGAGGGTAGGAGTAACAAGAGCCCAAGAATGAAAAAGAATTGAGAGTACATGCTGAATAGTACAACTTGGGATGAGTAATAGGTAGCTTTTAGGTGATGGTATTCATGTTGCCAAATAGTGAGGGGCGGCACTTATAAGGAGTAGAGGGAAGAGCAGAAACATAATGGAATAAAACCATTTTTGGAGGCACGACAGGCTGGTGGGTTAATAACATGGAATTTTGAAGGTAATGAAAATCGGATGAGGGTGGACAAATAAGAGAATAGTGGTCAGTGGATTTAAGAAAGGAGTAAAGCCACACATGTGACTCGACTCCATTATGAGGCAATGTTAACCACTTTTCATGGTGCGAAATGGGGGAATGGGAAATGGGTAAAAAATAGAGCATTATGGTGCTCCAGTCTCATCAGTCATCAGGCTAGAGTCGAAAAGATTCTCTAGATTTTTTTTTCGAGGCATATGATGCATAAACTAGCAAGTGTACTAATCAAAATAAGTAATAAGTGACAAGTAGAGTATCATCCCACGAAGATTGCCTGTCTTACTAAGTACTGAAATTAATGTAACTCTAATTTTATTTGAAGAATTTGAAATTTAGGAAATTTTTGATAAAAAATTAAAGTGAAAGAAATTTAACAACCAAAATTAAATGATTTAAAACAAATGAGAAAGCACAAGGGCATCTAATTTCTCTATTACTATTCCGAATCAATTCCTTTAATTTGCTACCAAAGAATTATTATTCATGTTGACAATTGAAAGTCCCTAATTTATTCAATATCCTCTCGAGTGATACCAAAAATACTCTCTAAATATTAACCCATCATATTTGTATGGGAATTTAAATAATTGAGAGCTCATTGCGATCTATGAAAATTTTAAAGTAATTGCACAAATCATATTAGCACATCTGTGTCAAACATGGAATTTATGGTGTTCATCACAGGAAATAAACATTATATATTACCTCTCGGTCTCAATATAATCATCAAATCATTTAAATATTGATTAGTCATTCAAAAGTATTAAGAAAAGAGATGAACACTTAACATGAAATAGCAAACTTTGAATAGCAAATATTCTTGGAATTAAAACATCATAGCCAAGCTACATCATAGCCCTAGCAATGGAAATTAGTTCATAATTAAATAAATAAATTCATTAATTTAAATATGAACATTCAAAAAGAGATTGAGAGGAAGAACATGATTTGAAGCTTTGAAGGCCGAAACCTAGCTGCCCCTTCTCTCTTGTTTCACGCCAATCTTCTCCAGAAGTCTCTTTTTTCGCTAAGGTCTCCTGCTAATTTTATACCCATTGATGATGATTGATTTGATGACCTAGTTTTCAAATCAATTAGCTTTATTGATTGTTGATTTGATGATGCTTATTTGAAAACTTAGGTTTTTAAAAGAAACTAGGTTTTGATTGGGACGTGATTTACTTATTGATAACGGCTGATTTGAAAAAAAAATAGTCAACAAATGAATCTCTTGCTTCATGCGAATATTCTCTCTAAAAGTCCCCAACTTTATCCCTGTCAAAGTCCCTTGCTAATTTTATACCCGTTGATGACAGTTAACTTGATGACCTAGTTTTCAAATCAATTAGTTTTGTTGATAGTTGATTTAATGACGATTGATTTGGAAACCTAAGTTTTCAAAAGAAATTAGATTTTGATTGATGATGGTTGATTTGGACATATGGAATTTAGCTCAATCGATTAGCTTTCCCTAGCTGCAAGAATCACATCATTTGGACCTATAAAACAAATGTTATGACCAAAATACTTCAACATTTTCAAAAATTAACGAGAAAGAATCTTGCCAAACATATCAAGATGAAAGTATTGCAATCTTCCAATTTTATGTTATTGATTAAGTCAAGAATCCTACATAGCTTTGACCTCTTTTTCTTTCTCATTTAGCTTTATGAAATCTCCATCTTAGCCTGTTTTTTGCTTGAATTATTCATTTCCCGTTCAAATTAAACAAAATAGAATAAAACCTAATAAATCAGAGAGAAACAAGCAAAAAGTTTATATTAACGGGTATGAAATGATATATAAAATTAAGCATATCTGCATCTCACTCAACCCTACTTGTAGTTTTGTCCTTTTAAATAACTAGGTAAGATGTGGATTTGAAAGTTTTTGAGGGATTTTCTTTTTGGCTTATAAGTTATAAATAACGTCAAATTTGTTCTTTGTACCAAATAGGGATTGTATGTTATTATGTCAAATGTGAATCTAAGAGTCAGGTGACACTTGCAACCATCAAACATATTCATTTCCCGTTCAAGTTGGAGCTTTGCAACATTTTGGCACAGAGGGAAAAGGTTCATGGTGTATACTTTCAATGTTTTTTCTGTCGTCATTCTTCTGCTCTTAATAAGATGCTTATTTATTTCTTTAAAAAAAAGATGCTTATTTTGCTTTAATTACCTTTGCTCTTAATAAGATGCTTATTTATTTCTTTAAAAAAAGATGCTTATTTTGCTTTAATTACCTTTTCAGGCCTCCTCGTTCCTCTAACAACTGTTTTTGAGAGATGAGACAATCCCTTAACTGAAAAAAATAATTAAGAGCTCACAGAAATTGAACTGAACATAATGGTAAATGCCAGATCCATGAGGTTCACCATAACATATCCATAAAACATGTTTTCTTTATGGGACCAAAATCCATCTATAATCTAGCTTTTATTAAACACTGGTTAGTTAAAATCTTGTAAACACAAGAGAAGATGATGAACAGATGAAACTACGGTGACTTAACTGGGCTTCTTCCAAGAGGTCAATCATAAATTCAATTATTTTGGTGATGTTATCCTAGGCATCATCAAAGACATCCTCCATAAAAGCGAATCAGTCACAGAATTTAACTCGAGCAGAGGTAGGGTGGGGAAGGATTTGAGCAAATTTTTATTGACTGAATTCTGAGCATCATGGTTATGACAACATGGCAAAGTCCTGGTAATGTCATGACAAAACCCGTGAAGGCAATCATGAGTTATGAAGGGACTTTCTCACTCTACCTACAAGCTCCAATTTCGAGTAGAGGGACACCTGTGATGCTGATGCCAAGTTCATGAAATTAGGAAGTAACCAAATTGCGGCTATACTAGGGAATTAGTGTTAAACATGTGTGCTTATATAGTAGACATTGTTATTTAATTTTGGAACAGACAACTTAAATTGCGCATAGGACTCTAAATGTGTAATTTTTTCCCCTCACTAGACAGGAAGCAAGGGATATGTTCATTTCCCCTCTCATAGTTAAACAAACCCAAAAGGCATTCTACCACGCACAAACTAAATTCATGACTACTTCAGTAATATTACACTAGAAAGAGTTTTTCTTGTTTTTTCTGAAACATTATCTGGATGTGGGACCTCTGAAACTAATACCAACTTTTGGCGGAGCTTGTTTGGTAATTTTATTCTTTGGTTTGTTTTCCTTGGGAGAGCCCCTTAAATTTAACATGCTGTATACACATGCATGGGTTACGAACCTTCCAATTCCTTAAACGAATTAAATATTACACCCCCCAACCCCCACCAACCCCCAACACTCCCGGCGCCCGTATCCTTGTTTTCTCAACATCGATTTTGGTATTGCTCTCTATTGTGCAAATTGATGGCAGCAGAGGTCTATCCATGATTTCTTCTAGATGACACATATTATTACCACCACTGCTTTTAATTTTACTACTGCTGCTCATTTTGCTGGCAGTGTAGCAGTCTGTGAACCAATTTTACATACTTTTGGCATGCCACTGTAGATTTCCTACTAGTCTCAGATTCATAAGATGTGACAGAACCCCGCAATGTTCTTTTGTGCAGGCATTGGTTTCTTGCTTGCTCTTGCAGTTAGAGCAGCAAATAAGCCTCCAGAGTATGACAGTGACGATGAATATATTGGCCCAAGGTCAAGCGTGCGGCAACCATTGATCAACAACAGGCAGGGAGTTACAACAACTGGTGTCCCGGTGACTGCCACTCTTGATCAACGGCCAAGCAGAAATGATGCTTGGAGTCAGCGAATGAGAGAGAAGGTACGATCTTTTGTGCACTGTAAAAATTTCCTGCGACTTCTAAGTCTTATAGTTGCCGACTTTTTAGTCTAAATCTGGCTTCTTTCCTCTGCAGTATGGACTTGATACTTCTGAGTTCACTTATAATCCATCGGAGTCAGGCAGGTTCCCACAACCGGCAGCACCTGCTGCAGAAGAAAGGGGACGATGTACCATACTTTGAATTCTTGGCTTCGGCTAGTGGATATGTCCTTGACAAACTTGGTTGGCCACTGTTTGTGCTGCTGAGTGTGTAAGTTACTGGAACCGGTTGTCTAGATTGGTGTTTGCCTAATGTCAAACTATCACCTTGTGAATAACATTTCAACCCATCTCCGTCAATTTCCAGTGAGGTGAAGGCATAAATTCTCTCTCTTCTTGCGTGTGAGCTGCTGTGATTCATATCTCCATTTGGAAAGCATATGATTCTATAAATCAGTGATGTTCAGAGCTATCCTTGTTCTTTTCTTTGGGTTGGAAGAATTGAGGTAGCTAAGTTGCCGTGCTTCCAAGTTACTTATATTGATAGTGGGTCTTTATTCATTGTTGTTTACCCTGGGGCTGTCACCAGTTAAAGGCTTCTCTTTCTAGAGGAGAAAAATAACCCAAGATGTTTTGACTGTGTTAACTTGCTTGGAGTGGTCTCAGGACGAAAGTTTCATTGTGCTATTTGTATTCTCGTGCTTCAACTGATGAAATGAAGGTGGCCTTTATGCTTAAAAGAGAATGGCATTTTTCTGCATGAATAGCAGTTGGATTAGCTGTATGTTCGTCTCTTGGCCAAGAGTTTTCCCTTTGTAGGAATTAATTCTACTCGCACCTACTTTCTGTGCATGGATCAATGTATTGAGATCTTCTACAAATTAATTTGCGACTGTTTTGATGTCAACAGTAGGCGTGCCTTACGTTAATCACAGCTCAATCTTATTAGAGAGATGGCAAGAAATCACACGAGTTAAATTTTGCCTTACTGTGTGGCTGATAGCTGTTTACAAACTATATGCAAGATAAACAACGGGAAGCAGAGAGAGTTGAAATATCTGGCACAATTTGCTCATGCCTTGTTGGAGGATCATTAGTGCATTGTATAGAGAGTTTCCCTGTCAAAATAATGTGTGCGCGAGGAATTTTGGGTGCTGGTGCTAGAAAATTTAAGATCTTCAATGGTTTGGGCATAGGAAGCGGGGGAAAATTTAAATGGTTGATTAAGGAAATAGAATTTCCTCTTCCTTTGAACTAATATATTCATATTGTAAAGAGTGTTGTGGCAAATTTGTGATATGTGCACCTCATCACTCTCCTCACCGAACTCTGCAATTTCAGGTTGTCGAGGGTTCTCAACAACTCTTGTGGCTCAATTGGAATGCTGAACATCGACGAAGGCATCGCGTACGTTGACAACAAATCAAAGATTCTATAGTGGCAATCTGTTCTACAGATTTAGAACGCGAGGTTCATACCTGCGTTCCTCTCAAGCAATGTGAGGTTCGCGTCAAACACGAGACCCGCGTTCTGCCTACCCCAAAATGTGTTGCCGGTTTCAAAATGTGTTTCAAAATGTGACTCCAGCGTTTCTATTCCAGAACGCAAGTCCGGAGTTCTTTAACAACATGAGGACCGCGTTCCTATCCCAGAATGCGAGTCCTGTACTCTTCAAAAATACGAGGTCCGCATCCAACGCGACTCCCGCATTTCTAATCCAAAACGCGAGATTCGCGTTCAGAGGCAAACTCAGCCAACACCGGAGGCCCATGTTTCAACACCGTGTAAGGTCCGCGTTTCAATAAAGCAATGCGAGACCCGTGTTCAGAATGGCATGTCTTCAAGACATATAAAGCCAAGAAGCCCTCACCCCCAGGGGTTCGAGGCTAGTTCCTCAGACGTCCCCGTGACGGACCTAAGGGACTACCTGACAAGGAAAAAGAGTGTCCATTAAATCGCTTCTCAATGTCACTGCTAGCCGCTCATCTCAGCAGTACTTTCTGATTGCCGTTGCAGCTTTCAGATAGCCAAGCTCTCAATTTTTAGCCGGTTGTTAGCGGCTTCAAACTCAGTCAAGAGACGACGATCCCAGAAGAAGAAGTCATTCTCCAATATCGAGTACCCAGAAGTGATGGCAGACATGGTGGAGCCGAGTTTCACACCAAGTAAGTCCAAAAGGAAGCAGCTGGCTATTAGTTCAGAGGAGTCGGATGTTGATTGATCTCCAGGCTTGAAGGATATTTTGGTCGAACTTGAAGGGGACTAGCGACACACTCGGACCCGCACAGGAGCAATTGCCCCAGTCGACTATAGTCTGTTGACCAGGGAAATTAAGGTGAATTATGAGAACTCTGCCATCATTGAATATCAGTCTTCGAATTCCAGTTCGGAAACAACCACCTTTGCTTACAAGGCGGAAACTCCTGAGGAAGTGGCCAGGCAATTCGAAGAGCAGGCCCGAGTCCCAAGAGAACAACTCGATATGATTCTAGCTTAGTAAGAATCTATCGACACCCTTAAGCAGATGTTGTCATAACAGCTTAAGGAGAAAAGAAACCGAAAGATAAAAATCCTTTCAAGAAGTCCAAGGGCAAATGGAAGGAGGGAGAAAGCTCATCTTCTACAAACACTAAGAGTGAAGAGCATTTCAATTCTGAGCCACCTAAATCTTCATCTGAAGAGGAGAATAACTCAAAGAATGAAAGTAGTCATTCTAAGAGGATGAGCAAATTGGAGTAATACCTTGAGGCTCTCGCAAACTGAGACAGTCTCCAAGATGTGGGAATAGTCCGGCACTATCCAGCAGAGTGGGACACGGCTCCCTAGTCCCCCCAAATTCAAGGCACCGACCCTCCATACTTTCGACAGTGAAGGGTCACTGAACCAACACATATACTACTTTAAATCCCAAGCTGGGAATGTAGTATCGAATGATGCTATCATGACTAATTTATTCATTGGCACTCTTAAGGAGGTCGCCTTTGAATGGTTCATGAAACTTCCTGCTGGCTCGATCAAAGCATGGGCCGATCTCGAGAAGTTGTTTCTGGCTCGTTTCTTTGAAGACGATACAGAAATTTCAGTGCCAACTCTCCTTGCAGCCAAGAAAAAGAAACAAGAGCCAATTAAGACTTTCGTCGAAAGATTTCAGAGCATGGTGCTTCGTTGTCCCAGCGGCATGACCAAGTCAACACTAGCGGAGACGTGTTGTCATAATCTGTAAACTTCCCTACTCACTCAAATGGGATAGTAGAATGTCGTACTTGAAAGCAGTTGGTGCTACAAGGCGGAAGAAATTGTCACCCGGTTCATGGCTAAAGAAAAAGACAGCAAACCAAGACCCGACAAACCAACACGGCGAGCCATAAAGTTGTCTTCTCAACCCAGAAGAAGGAATACTCTGACAACAGAGGTCAAGTCACCTTCGAAGACCCAGTTAGTCAGAGGGGTATGCCTTCCGGCCAAGCACGCACCAATAAATTATACTTTTCAAGGATGAGCACGTGGTGTTTCTGTTCAAGTTACTCTAAAAGAGTAACAAACTCAAATTGTTGGAGATCAGACGTCCTGAAGAGGTGGGGAAGACTGATGATCCTAGCTATTGTTTATATCACAGGATGCTGGGATACCCTACCAAGAATTGCAACATCTTCAAAGATGTTCTTCAGGCTCTGATTGATGTGGGGGTACTTACTCTCCTTCCAGAACAGAAAAGGTAATTGCTAACATGACAACTACATCACCTATTTAATTTGGCCGGGATCTTCCGCCAGCACCAACCGGAGTGGTTCCCATCCCGAAAGGGGGACTAAGAGTGATCAATACAAATCCTCATAACCAAAAGGAGAAAGGTCTTATCTTTATTCCTACTCCTCGATGAGAGACAATGTTGGTCCATCCTGACATTGTTGAGAGCCAGCAATGGACACCGTCACAAATAGAAAGTCCAAGACCAAGAATAAAGCATCCTCCAGCAATGTGGTAGGTGATAAAAGAGAAACCAAAGAAGATGTCTCCTTCCTTACTAGTTCAGGAGACAAGGAGTTCGCCTTTGCTGCTGACACAAGCGCGTCCTGCAAACCATACTTGAAACAGTACGGTGAGCTAATAGTAGACTCCCCTAGCCAGTTGAGGAGGCAATCGAGCAGTCCACGAGGCCATCCGTGAAATAACAGAAAGAGCTTCAGTATGTCAAAACTCTTCAGAAAGACGGTGTGGGACCATCAACTCCCTTCCGTTTTGATGTCATGGCTCAACTAGCCAACATCCCTGCTCGAATCACTCTTTATGAGCTCTTAAGGCTTTTCAATTCACAAGGGATGCCTTAAGAGAAGCGTTAGCAAATGCAGAGATTTTCGTGACCCAGATTCTTGCTATATGCGCAGAGGAAAACGAGAACCATTGCCACCATACCTCGAAGCAGTTTTCCGGCATCACCTTCACCCCAGAAGACATGCAAGTCAAGAAAACATGATAGGCCCCTGTATTACACAGGGTATATTGGATCATCTGAAGTGAGTCGTATTCAGGTTGCTCTTGGATCTACGTTGAGTATTATGTCGCGCAGGATCATGCAGCATTTGGGGATCCCCACCCACTGGTTAAGCGCCACTCAGACAACCATTTATGATTTCAATGCCATTGGTACGCCCAATAGGGAAAATCAAACTCAGGTGCCAAATTGGGGACCTAAAATCCGAGGTGACATGTTACATCATCGACACTGATACCTCGTACAGCTTGCTGCTGGGACGACCTTGGATTCACTGCAACTCTATCATCCCATCGACTCTTCATCAAGTAATGAAGTACATTGATGAAAGTGGAAAAGTGAGAACATTGATTGTTGAAGGCATCTGTTCAAGGGAGTCGAGAATTACTTTACTGATTCCTTACTCTATCAAGATTCTCTTGAGACTGATGAGAATTCACAACCGGAAGAACCCTATTCTGGCAACAAAGTAGATACAGATTCAGAAGAAGATGAGTGTCTCTGGGAAATAAATCCCTTTTAACAAGCATTGATGAGCTCAATTTCAATACCACAACCAATGTTGAAGGTGAGTGGTTTATCATTGAAAATCTAGATTTGGCTTACTTTTCTGCATTTGCCTCTGACTCTATACCATCAGATACTAGTACTAACGTGGACAGTGACCCTTGGTCAGCAATGAATGTTCTGACATCATTGCGTGCACCAATAAAGTCATCCCTTATGATACACGAAATGATCAGAGACACAATGCTCTCTTTGAAGTACCACACAAGCGGAAAGGTCAAAAGCGATTCTATTTGAAAGGATCGAGTCTGAGCCCATAGCTTGTGAAAGCTCAGGGGGTGGGTCTGAGTCTCCACAAATTTTCCATTATAGACAAAAGTAACATTACATGATGAAAAGAATGGGGTATGATCCTACAAAGGATCAGGCCTTAATTTAGCAAAGGAAAGCGGCACTACTTCATTTATTTGTACCGAAAGGCAAAGACCCCGATTACCATCACAAGACCCGAAGAGGACTCGGTTATGTGTCTACGCCAGTCTCGTCAGATCCCGAGTATGAAAGAGAGGTATATCATGACAGCTCATCAGCAACATCGTCGTGGGACTCAGATATCAGTGTCGGCAATATCTTCGAAAGTCTCTCAGTGAATATGGTATCAACTAGCCATTTAGAAAATGACGAAGAAGATACCTTTAAATCTGAAGAATTGGTCCAGTAGGACTCAGATCCATGGATTAAACACTTAAATTCTCTTTGGAATATACGCTTTGCATAACGCGAACTTCCCACTCAGGATAAAGTGACTCAGATAAATCTCGGAAATGAGGCTAACCATAAGCCTATTTTATAAGTAAAAACTTGTCACCTTTTGAGAAAGAAGACTTGATACATTTCATCTGAGAGTATAAAGATGTCTTCACTTGAAATTATGAGGATATGCCCGTGCTTGATCCCCAAATTGCTATGCATCATCTCAACATCAATCGGGACTCCAAGCCAGTCAAACAACAAAAGTGACAGTTTCGTCCCGAGATCATGGAAGCAGTCGAATCAGAAGTCAAGAAGCTTATAGACTCTGGTTTCGTCAAGGAAGAGCAACATCCTGATTGGGTGACCAACATAGTTCCTGTTCTCAGAAAAATGAAAAGATCCAGATTTGAATTGACTATCGCGATCTAAATGCCGCTTGTTTAAAAGATGAATTTTCTCTCCCGATTACAGATGTTATGATTAACAGTACGTGCGATTTGAAAGGATGTCTTTTATGAATGGCTTCTCAGGGTATAATCAAATGAAGATATACTCTGATGATGAAAAACACACATCTTTCAAGATGCCTTTGGGAGTATACGGCTACACAGTAATGCCCTTTGGCTTGAAGAATGTTGGTGCAACCTATCAAAGTGCCATGAATACGATCTTACACGAGCATACACGTAAGTCCGTAGAATGCTGTGTCGACGATATCACTGTGAAAGGTCGTGACAAAGGCGATCATCTCGCAGACCTGAGAAGAGTGTTCAACATTATGTGCGCTCATCAGTTGAAGATGAACCCAACCAAGTCTTTCCTGGGGGTAGCCATTTGCAAATTCCTTCGATTTGTCGTTACATCCAAAGGAATTCACCTGGATCCAGAGAAAATCCGCGCCATCCGGAAGATGCAACCTCCGAGAAATCTTAAAGAACTTAGAGACTTATAGGGATGATTGGCATATATCCGAAGATTTATATCAAATCTTTTAGGACGGTGCCAACCCTTCACCAAGTTAATGAAGAAGGGAGTCTCATTTGTTTGGGACAATGCTTACCAAGAAGCATTCAAAAAGATTAAGGAGTATCTCACACACTCACCTGTTCTGGTAGCTCTAGTATCAGGAAAACCTTTTCTGTTATATGTTTGAGCGATAGATCATTTCTTAGGAGATTTACTAGCTCAAAATAATGATCAAAGCCACAAATAGGCGATCTACTATTTAAATAGAACAATGATTAGGGGCGGAGCACCGTTATAACCCAATCGAGAAAGAATGCCTAGTGCTAGTTTTCGCCATCCAGAAGATGCAACACTACCTTATTGGGCAATGCATTCACGTCATCTCCAGAGTTAATCCCTTGCGATTGCTCATGACAAGGCTATCTTTGTTGAATTGCAGATTAGCGAAATGAGCCATATTGCTCTCACAATATGAGATGCAATTCATGCCACAAAAGGCAATCAAAGGGCAAGCTGCGGCAGATTTCCTGGCCGATCATCCTGTTCCAGGAATTTCAGAACTTTATGATGATCTCCCAGATGAGATTGCAGAAGTTAACTTGATCAACGCTTCCTCAGAAGAACAAGTGTGGCAACTATTCTTTGACGGAGCATCAAGGACACGTCCTAAGGGAAATATCATCAAAGGTGTAGGGGTAGTACACATTTCTCCATATAATTATGGGATCCATCGTACATTCTCATTAACTGAACCATGTTTCAACAACGTCCCAGAATACAACGCTCTCTTGTGAAAAAAACACCTAGAGGGGGGGGGGTGAATAGGTGTAAGTGCTAATCCAGAAACTAAATGCGCTAAATGCGGAAACTAATGCAAATTTTGCAACACACTTAATACAATCAACAAGTGTAGCCGAATTCCCCGTGAAGGGCTCTGGACTAACTCCTCTTGATTCCCCTTGAATGGGTTGAGGTGCTATATGAAGCTCTTGTTGATTAGGTACAAGTGAGGCACACTCAAACAACCAAGCATATACAAGATATAGCAATGTGAATTATGCAAGGCGCAACACAAGCAAATGATATGATATGACAATATGAATTATGCTCAACACAAGCAAATATGATATGAATGAAGTATGATGCTTTGCACAAATGTAAAGAGAGAGAGAGAGTTAGAGAGACAAGTGGATCAAACGCTAACAACAAGATATGTTTCGAGGTTTGAGCACCTTGCTCTACATCCCCGCCTACACCACCGTGTAGGATTTCCAATCCACTATACCGTCCACCGAGGACTCCCACCGAGGGAACCTTCACCGAGAAGGATTTTTACAACACAAGGAGTACCGAACTCCTCTCTCAATACAAACACCACCTCACAACCGAGGGGTAGGCCCGTAGCCAAACAACAACCGCAAACACCTCTACCGAAGAGGGTTTACAAACCAACTCCACCTCTCACTAGAGGGAGCAAACCAATCACCCGATCACCTCTACCTAAGAGGGATACACAAAGAATAAGGGTGTTTACAACAAGTGGTTCCAAAGACCACAAACTCAAACTCTCTTTCTTTTCTCTTTTTCCACAAAACAAATGATCCTAATAGATTAGGATAGGAGATAGCTCAAGTGTGGAAACAAGGTGTTTTTTTTGGAAACAAGCAACAAAGAAAAACTAATTGGGAAATCTCTTGTAGATGATAGAAAATGAAAACCAATACAATATCCCAAAAACCTAGTTTTCTTTGATTTTCCAAAAACCCAAAACACAAATCAAATTGGAAGTTTAAAGCCCAAAACACTTTTGAAAACTTATTTTAAACACTTTAGAAACCAGAAATTTTTCTCCTTGAAAATCTTAGCCAAAAACCCAAAGAGATGGGGTTTATATAGGCCAAACCAGAAACTAGCCGTTAGGCTGATGTGGCAGCCTGACAGGCTGACGGTCGACCGGCCCGGTCAACCGCCAACGGTAAGAAATGTGACCGTTGGGCAACCACGGTCGACCGGCCCGGTCGACCCAAACAAACAGAGAGCACTGCTCTCAGACCGGTCGACCCGGACGGTCGACCGTCCCTGTGTCTCCAAACGTGCACATATTTGTGCACGTCGGTCGACCGGCCCGGTCGACCGACTTCAGCCAAGTCGACTAGGTCAGTTGACTCAGTCGACTGATTGAAGCTTGGAACAGAAATCTGGGTCAGAAAAACTGGGAAAAATATTTTATAAAAATCTTTTAACACTTCTAAAAATCACCAAAAATAGTTTTATCATTTTGCATTGATATATAAACATGTGGTAAAAAGTTTAGCTCAAATATCAATCAATATGAACTATTTTTGTGTTTAATCATTTTTACCAAAAACCAAAACTTGTATTTTTATCAAACTTGATTTTTCCAATAGAAAATCTGATTTTCCTAAAAACTCATGAATAGACATATCAAAATAAGTTTGTTTAAGATATGAAGCATGTATGTATATTGAACACATCTAATATACATAAAAATCATGTAAACTTGTTTTGATCAATCATTCATGAAAACCAATTCCAAAACATGAATCTTTTGTGTTGTGCACTTGAGCATATCAACTATACTAAACTTTACAAATGGATCTAAATCACACTATCTAAACTATGGATACCTAAGTCTTCTTGATGATCTTCATCTTCAAGTTGACTTGCTCCAAAACTCCATCCATGGGCTAGGCAATATGTGATCATGAAGCTTTGGCCCTGGAATCATCATGAAAAGCTTCTAAACACCTTGTTGAAGATAATCACCAACTAATATCTTGCTAAAAATCTGAAACTTAAAATCACAAGAATATTAGTAAACATAACTACATGAGTTAATCATCATCAAAACTAGGGTGGAAGGCCTTTGGGCCAACAATCTCCCCCTTTTTGATGATGACAAAACTCATGGAGTTATATATGCATGGATTAAAGTTAAGCTTCAAAGAAGCTCCCCCTTAACTCATGCATAAACAAATAGATAATAGATATGCAATGAATGTACATAAACATGTATGCATCAACATGCATAAAACATATAAACATATTCTAGAAGCTCTAGTTACCAATTAAATTAATAAAGCATTAACAAAAATACTAGATGCTCTAGATACCAATAAAACTTAATATATGCAAAAACATAAATATGCATATATAAACTCAAATTATTCTCCCCCTTTTTGTCACTCATCAACAAAGGGGTAAACAATCAAAAACAATAAAATGAGGGGTAAAAATCTTTCTCCCCCTTTTGAGTCAATCAAAACAATAAAACAATGT
This sequence comes from Agave tequilana, assembly GCA_038442645.1. Taxonomy (NCBI): domain Eukaryota; kingdom Viridiplantae; phylum Streptophyta; class Magnoliopsida; order Asparagales; family Asparagaceae; genus Agave; species Agave tequilana. The sequence goes on from JAVJIF010032184.1 coordinate 31,180, forward strand.
TCTCCCCCTTTTTATCTAAAACAAAAACAAGGTCAATAAGGGGTGACTTTAAACAACATGATATCAATAGAAAAATATGTCAATAAAGCATATTGATATCAATTGAAAATAAACAAAGATCAATAAATGTTATATGCTATATACATTCATGAAGAGGAAGACGCTAAGTTAGCTTCCCTACACATATGCATTACATGAAGGAGGGATGTTAAGCCCTAATTCACATAACACACATTATGTAATGCATAAGAGGAGATGTGAAGCTCTCCCTACACACGTGTACCACATAAAGAAGAGATGTTAAACTCTTCAATACAAGATACACTCATCATGAATCTATATGTAGAAGAGATGTTAAGCTCTCCTTGCATATAGTCAATATAAATCAAAACTTTTGTTTTTTTTTTTCTCTAAACAAAATTTTTAGATACCAATTTAAAACACAAAACATCTTGATATCAAAAGATAATATTTTTCTTTAAGTCATATAAACAATTGAAATGACTATTTTCTATCATAAAGTAAGGGAGTGAAAATACAAATACCAATTGAAATATAAAATCGAATTTTCTCCCCCTTTATGAAATACCAACAAAAACTATGCATAGGCTTGAAATAGGATACCAATTGAAAACTAAATCAATTGAAATGAAGTTGAGGCTCAAGGTGTTGGGTTATGCTAGAGCTTGAGTAAACAAAAACTAAAATTTGTGATATTTTTGAACACAAATAAAACATATATGTATGAAAATTAGATACAATAGAAATTGATACCATTGAAATTGAAGCATACATACATAAACAAATATATGAATATGCCAAAAATGTCAAAATTGATACCAATTGAAAGAGTTCAATGATACCAATTGAATCAACAATAATAATCAAGTGTATATCTCATATAATCTACCACCCAATCATGGTTCAAGTTTTAAATGATTTTCACTTGAAAAGCATACATGAACATGATCTCCCTTCCAACCGCCCGTAAAGGGTAGGGGTTTTCAAAAATAGATTTGAAAATAAGTTTTGTTTGAAAAACTCTACCAAAATGAAGAATATCGTAACTAGTTAAATGGAAAAACTTTTAAACTAGTACGAAATCCTTCAAGTAAGGAATACAACAAAATGGTTTTTCATAAAACATGAAATCCACATGATATCAAACACTCAAGTCAATGAAGCATAAATATGACTCATGAAAACAAAACACATGAGTAAATAAGAAATGTGAGTGTACAAATACAATGTGAAAAACATGATCATGAAAATATACAATTTAGCTCAATATTCCTTTAAACAAGAAAACACGAAAATCATTAAAACTTATTTAATCTTCAAGGTATATGTATGTCCTATACAAATTAAAGTGTACATACATATCCAAACACAACGAATCCACAAAGATATATGCATGAAGGCACGTGACTCAAAAAGGATGTATATGTATAGCAATAATTTGGATTAAAATAGACATATACATGAAGTCAAACAATTAAACACAAAGTCAAGAAAATCTTTACCAAAACAAATTTCATTTCAAGGTATATGTATGAATTGTTAACATAATAGGTATACATACATATCCCTAAACACAATTGAGTCCATATATAGATTTGCATGAAAGGCAAATGACTCAAGGGGTATACATGTATATCTTAAAGTTTGGCAAAATAGACATATACATGAAATGAAAACTCATAAAACAAATCCAAAAATATGAATACAAGTCTAAAATATATGGATCATCAAAACTAGATTATACTAGCACATCTAATGGGTTCAAATAAGCATTCAAGCTCAAACATATATAGATTTATTTGTGGCCCACTATATGCACAAGTATACACCAAGTTTTAATGAAAACTAACATCTAAACATGTAATCTACACATGAAGCATAAAACGGGATAAAAATCAACATAATAAACAAAAACATGATTATTAAGAAAATTCACAAGTCATTAGAACTATGATATACGCAATATCAACCAAAAAAGTGAGAACACAAAAGAATTTATCCATATTAAACATGAGTGTCTCAAAATAACTAAACATGTATATCACAAGTCTAATAAGCATGACATTTTCATACTAATCACTAAACAATGAAACATACTATGAAAGATAAACATGGAAAGCATATAAACAATAAATGGGAGTAAAGGATTGTTACCAAAATCGAAAAAGTAACTTTCCTTGTCTCCAAAACATGGTGGTCCTCTCCACCAAATCTTCTCTTGAAAGTGATGCATCCAATTGATTCTCTTTAAGCACGGAACGCATCCACTCCAAGGTGTCATCACTCTCACGTCATGTGAGAGCCAACACCTACATCAAAAATAATAGGAGGGGTGGTCTTTGGTACCCATATCTTATTGGGTCCATGGGGGTTAGTACCTTCTCTAACCCAAACAAACTTCTTTGCTAAATTTGAAACATTTAATCTATCATAACAAATTTAGCAAGGTGGCCCTTACGTCCACAATGTGTACAAGTGTACACATGAGCATACATATAGTGATGGGTGTGTCCGTGAGAAGCATGTGTATGCCGTGGAGGGTGTGCATGCATAAAAGTTGGAACTTATTTCTTTCGAACCAAGGACTCCAAGCGTGTGTGGTTCATGGCACATTGGCTCATAGTGGAGCCCAAACAATCTACTCTCTTCTTTAACATACAAATATCATCATTAATCTTAGAAGAAGAGGTACATGCATTAGGTAGACTAGATGAAGAAGCTACACTAGCATGACAAACATGTGCATCTATATTATTTTGCAAAACAATATTTTTCTTTAAACACACATCTAAATCATTAGAAATAGAAATAATTTTATTTTTCAAAGCAACATTCTCTTTTAAAACAAAATCAATTTTTGAAGACAAATTTTCATTTTTCTTCAAAATAACATGGCAATCCTTTTTAGATTTTAAAAATTCATTTTCTTTTAGTGCAAGTTCCAATTGAGATCTCAATGAATCCCTTTCATTATAGACCTCAACCTTCTCTTGCAAAACATTGTTAAGTTTAGAATGCAAATCTTTATTTTCTTTTTCAATTCCTAGACTTTTCTTTTTCAAAATTTATATTTTTCTATTAATTTTTCACACACAATAGAAAGTTCTTCATTCAAAGCATGGGCATCATAATTATCACATGAATAACTAGCACAATCATTATTATCTAGTTGAGATTCCGAAAGTACCTCAAGGGAGTCATTCCCTTGGATCATCAAGCATTGTGAGTTGGACTCTCCACTAGATTCTTCCTCCGGTTGGATTGGCAATTGAAACTTGGAGGTGGTGGTGGTTGTCAAGATATTCCACACTGCAAAGGCAGAATCAATGTTAGAAACACGCATAAGATAATCTTTACGAAGTGTGCTTCTAATGGCCTCAAGGGCTTGTGCATTGGCCCCTATATGATTGCGATCACCAAGATAAGATTCCTTGGTAATGGCAAGATAAACCTTATATCCTAGGGTTTGTAAATAAACGGTCATCCTAATCTTCCAAACATGAATGTTGGAAGGGTCAAACATAGGTGGGGTCATGAAAGTCATGGTAAACTATATGAGTGTGCAAACAAGCAAATGCAAACAATAGATTAGCAAGCAAATGGTTCTCACTCCTAAGATGTTAAGCCTAATATCAGGAGCACTAGCTCTGATACCAATTAAAAAAAACACCTAGAGGGGTGGGGGGGTGAATAGGTGTAAGTGCTAATCTAGAAACTAAATGCGCTAAATGCGAAAACTAATGCAAATTTTACAACACACTTAATACAATCAACAAGTGTAGCCGAATTCCCCGTGAAGGGCTCTGGACTAACTCCTCTTGATTCTCCTTGAATGGGTTGAGGTGCTATATGAAGCTCTTGTTGATTAGGTACAAGTGAGGCACACTCAAACAACCAAGCATATACAAGATATAGCAATGTGAATTATGCAAGGCACAACACAAGCAAATAGATATGATATGACAATATGAATTATGCTCAACACAAGAAAATATGATATGAATGAAGTATGATGCTTTGCACAAATGTAAAGAGAGAGAGAGAGAGAGAGTTAGAGAGACAAGTGGATCAAACGCTAACAACAAGATATGTTTCGAGGTTCGAGCACCTTACTCTACATCCCCGCCTACACCACCGTGTAGGATTTCCAATCCACTATACCGTCCACCGAGGACTCCCATCGAGGGAACCTTCACCGAGAAGGATTTTTTACAACACAAGGAGTACCGAACTCCTCTCTCAATACAAACACCACCTCACAACCGAGGGGTAGGCCCGTAGCCAAACAACAACCACAAACACCTCTACCGAAGAGGGTTTACAAACCAACTCCACCTCTCACTAGAGGGAGCAAACCAATCACCCGATCACCTCTACCTAAGAGGGATACACAAAGAATAAGGGTGTTTACAACAAGTGGTTCAAAAAACCACAAACTGAAACTCTCTTTCTTTTCTCTTTTCCACAAAACAAATGATCCTAATAGATTAGGATAGGAGATAGCTCAAGTGTGGAAACAAGGTGTTTTTTTTTTTGGAAACAAGCAACAAAGAAAAACTAATTGGGAAATCTCTTGTAGATGATAGAAAATGAAAACCAATACAATATCCCAAAACCTAGTTTTCTTTGATTTTCCAAAAAACCCAAAACACAAATCAAATTGGAAGTTTAAAGTCCAAAACACTTTTGAAAACTTGTCTTAAACACTTTAGAAACCAGAAATTTTCTCCTTGAAAATCTTAGCAAAAACCCAAAGAGATGGGGTTTATATAGGCCAAACCAGAAACTAGCCGTTAGGCTGATGTGGCAGCCTGACAGGCTGACGGTCGACCGGCCCGGTCGACCGCCAACGGTCAGAAATGTGACCGTTGGGCAACCACGGTCGACCGGCCCGGTCGACCCAAACAAACAGAGAGCACTGCTCTCAGACCGGTCGACCCGGACGGTCGACCGTCCCAGTGTCTCCAAACGTGCACAGATTTGTGCACGTCGGTCGACCGGCCCGGTCGACCGACTTCAGCCAAGTCGACTAGGTCAGTTGACTTAGTCGACTGATTGAAGCCTGGAACAGAAATCTGGGTCAGAAAAACTGGGAAAAATATTTTATAAAAATCTTTTAACACTTCTAAAAATCACCAAAAATTGTTTTATCATTTTGCATTGATATATAAATATGTGGTAAAAAGTTTAGCTCAAATATCAATCAATATGAACTATTTTTGTGTTTAATCATTTTTACCAAAAACTAAAACTTATATTTTTATCAAACTTGATTTTTCCAATAGGAAATCTGATTTTCCTAAAAACTTATGAATAGACATATCAAAATAAGTTTGTTTAAGATATGAAGCATGTATGTATATTGAACACATCTAATATACATAAAAACCATGTAAACTTGTTTTGATCAATCATTCATGAAAACTAATTCCAAAACATGAATCTTTTGTGTGTTGTACACTTGAGCATATCAACTATACTAAACTTTACAAATGGATCTAAAACACACTATCTAAACTATGGATACCTAAGTCTTCTTGATGATCTTCATCTTCAAGTTGACTTGCTCCAAAACTCCATCCATGGGCTAGGCAATGTGTGATCATAAAGCTTTGGCCCTGGAATCATCATGAAAAGCTTCTAAACACCTTGTTGAAGCTAATCACCAACTAATATCTTGCTAAAGATCTGAAACTTAAAATCACAAGAATATTAGTAAACATAACTACATGAGTTAATCATCATCAAAACTAGGGTGGAAGGTCTTTGGGCCAACATCTTGATCGGGATGCAACTTGCTGAAGAGATTGGAGTCAAAAATCTCAAAGCGTATGGTGATTCATAGGTCATTGTCAACTAGGTTTGCGGAGAGTATGAAGTCCGACATGAAGACATAGTATTCTATCACAACGCGACATTTGACATGGCAGAGAAGTTTAAAATCTTCTACATTGACCATGTATCACGTCAGCAAAATGCACATGTAGATGCATTGGCGTCCCTTGCTGCTTCATTGGCCCTTCCAGCTGGAGCTGCGGAGAGAGTACTTATCTACAGTCGTGACTTGTACTGTTACAAATTTGCCCTTGAAAACAGTAAAACTCCAAGAGCAGATCTTCAAGTTAAAGAGGTTCTTGAGGCTTTGACAAGTCTCGAACTTAGGGACTGGCGATTCCCTTACATTGACTTTGTCCTATATGGTATATTGCCTGATGACCCCAAAGAGGCAGCTGTCATCAGAAGAAAATCTCCTCGATTCTATTACAATGCGATCATGCGAACATTGTATCACCGATCGTATGATGGAATTCTACTCTGATGCCTTTCACACAGAGGCACAGGAGGCGCTCAAAGAAGCTTATGATGGTATATGTGGAGCTCACCAACCCAACCCCAAGCTCAGAGACCGGCTTAGAAGACTTGGCTACTATTGGCCGAAGATGACCCCTGATGCCATCGCATATGCTAAGCGATGCCATGCCTATCTGATCTACGGTGACTTTGTCCATCAAGCACCGGGACATTTTCATCCGACGACCTCTTCATGGCCATTTGAGATATGGGGAATAGATGTTATCGGACCCATCAGCCCCCCAACATCCAAAGGACATTGCTTCATCTTGGCCATAACAGATTACTTCTCTAAATTGGCAAAAGCTGTTTCCCTAAAGGAAGTAAAGACACCAAACATGATCAAGTTCATCAAGCATCACGTGCTAACCGCTTCAGTGTACCCAGACGAATTGTCCACAATTATGGACCCCAATTCGTCAGCCAAGCATTCTAAAGGTTCTGTAATAGTTTCAGAATCCAAAGTGTGTCATCAACAATATACTATCCAACTGCCAACGGTCTTGCAGAAGCCTTCAATATGACCACTAGCAAGCTTCTCAAGAAATTCATCTCAAAAAGTCAACGTGACTGCGATGACAAATTAGGCGAATGCTTATGGGATTACTGCAGGATGGTGAGAACTCTGACAAAGGCCATGCCATTTTTCTTGGTGTATGAATGTGAAGCTGTACTTCCACTGGAGATTCGAATCCCATCCCTCCGAGTTGCCTTAACAACCAGAATGACGGACGAAGAGAAGCATCGATTATGCCTCCAAGAGTTGGAAGCTTTAGATGACAAACATCTGCAAGCCCAACAGTAAATCGAGCTATATCAAGCTCGAAATTTCAGAGCTTTCAATAAGAAAGTTAGAGAACCTATCTTCAAGAAAGGTGACCTTGTTTTAGCTGTCAGAAGGCCCATAGTTATAACACATAAGATAAAAAGAAAATTCTAACCCAAATGGGAAGGACTATTTGTAGTAGAGTCAGTCTACTCAAATGGAGCATACTGCCTCATAACTCCAGACCGCGATACGCTTATAATGCCGAGCAATGATAGATTCTTGAAGAAGTACTATCCTTAGAAGGGCTCTTCTCATGATCAAGTTAATACTACACCTCTGATCGAAGCTTCACCCTGATCAATAAGATGTATTAGGGTTTGAGATTCAAGATGTTTGGAACTAAAGAAGAGCTTCTCCTCCTTCAACGGATCACATCATGGTTGATCGATGCCGAGCCGACCAAACATTATTGACATCGTGATGCATGATGTTAATATTGAGGAAACAAAGTTAGAAACTTTAGTTTTAGCTTTGTTACTCTTCTCATGATCAGGTTAAAACTACATCTCTGATCAAGGCTTCACCCTGTCAATCAAATGGGTTAGAATTTGAGAGACAAAATGTTTGGAAGAGCGCCAAAAAAAAACTTATTCCTTCAACCAAACACCTCACGTTCGATCGACGTCAGACCGATCGAACATTGGTGACATTATAATGCATGATGTAAATATTGAAGAAATAACAAAGGCAAAACGTAAGTGTTTAGCCTTATCACTCTTCTCTACATATACCTATCTTCAACTTAGAAGAATAGGTCATATTTTAAAGTCGAGCATACCTAAGCATCAGAAGGATGGCTTATCTAGCCTGATTTTTTCATATGTAATGGTAGTATACCTTCCCACTCATGTTCGATCGATCGAAGCTCGACCTAATGACAAGAGGGGGTAATCGATCGAATGAAAGATCAAATGAGTTTATCTGATGGCTTATCAAGCCAAACTCATTGAAAAAGATTCGTGATGCATCTTTACAGAACCTTTCCATTGTTTCCGCATTCATATCAAAATGTAGCAACCAAATGTGGATCAAAGAGGACTCCACGAGGAGGCTAATCTCTAGACAAAACTCCCGTGGAATTCATGTCTACCTCTGTGGCCCCCAGCTTATTTGCAGGAGGCACACTACACTACATCCAACGCCTCCGATGGCTAAAGGATAGAGGAAATAGATGGCATTTAAGCCCAACGAAAAATCCTTAACTCATCCTGCTGAGGGGAACAGCATGACTCGCCCCACTCAAATGGTAGTTAGTAAAGGCACACCAAATATGTTGATAGCTGAGAGTTTGCTAAAAATTCTTAGGGATCTGATCTCGCTTTCCCCTCCAAAATCCCTTACCATTTCTCGTTCATAGAATGGTAAGACCACAAAAGGCTGTAATTGTCTCCTCAACGAGATAGTCACAAAGCAAACCTGCCATGTTAACATTATACCTCTGGCATACACAGCTATTAGGTTAACATTTAATATCCCAGCGGATAAATTTCAACTTGTCAATTCTCTTCAATAGAATGACAAGTCCACTAAAATTGCTCAAATCGTAAATTTTTTTGGTCAAGTTAAATACTACACCTCTGACCAAGATTACTCATATCGCAATCAAAATCGCTGTTAGGTTAACATTATACCTCTAACAGTGATTTCCTATAATATCCCTAGCGGATAAAATTTCAACTTGTCAATTCTCTTTAATAGAATGACGAGTCCACTAAAATTACTCAAATCATAAAATTTCTCGGTCAAGTTAAATACTACACCTCTGATCAAAATTGTTCATATCGCAATATAAATCTTTTGTTAAGTTAATATTATATCTATGATAGTGATTCTCTCGATTTTCCTAATGGAAACGAGATATTCGATGCTAAGTTAAATATCACATCTCTAGCATCAATTTCATTGTTAAGTTGAATACTACACTTATGACAATGATCTTTTCTCGAGCTTTCTTATTGAAATTGAGACGTTAAATACTAAGTTAACATCACACCTCTAGCATTCATCTCACCGTCAAGTTAACACTAAACCTATGACAGTGACTTTTCTCAATTTTCCCAATGAAAACGAGATCTCCTTAATGCTAAGTTAATATCATACCTCTAGCGCATATATCCTTGTCAAGTTAATATCACAGCTTTGATAATTCAATTTGCTTCCAATTGTAAATTCATATCCGTCATGTTAATTTTTCAATCTCTAATGACAAAAATCTTCATAAATCCCAATAGATCAAACTCCACTTGTTATTCTCATCAATAGAATAACAAGTTCACAAAAATTCATTCAAACTTGAATTCAATCCCTGTCAAGTTGTTTACACCTCTGACATAACCTTGTCAAATTTCTTAATAAAATTACTAAACTTTGAGTTGCCATGTTAATCATCATCTCTGGCAATCAAACATAATCGCTTTCATTTGTTTGATTTTCAAATACAAGAAGAAAATAAAGACAAAATGAAGATAAAATTATCATTATTATACATGTTAAATGAAAGATCACCTAGAGGGGGGGTGAATAGGTGATTATGCTAATCTAGTCAACTCAATGCGGAATTAAAAACTAATTTGCAATTTCAACAAGAGATGCACACAACCAAGCCAAGCATATAAGTATGTATGAGCAATATGAATAGATGCAAGGCACAAAGTAAAGAGAGAGAGTAAGAGTCAATGAACAAGCGCAAACACCAAGATATGTTTCGAGGTTCGAGCACCCAGCTCTACATCCCCGCCTTCACCCAGAAGGATTTTAAGTCCACTAGCTTGTCCACAAAGGACTCCCACAAAGGGAACCTCCACCGAGGATTTGGGGCAATCATAATACAACGAGTACCCAACTCTTCTCCTTACAAACACAACCTCCTCCTTGAGGCACAACTCCAAGCCTACAAACAATCACCTCACAACCCGAGGGATTAGCACAAAGCCAAGCAAGGATCACCTCACAACTTGAGGGATACAAACCACTTGCACAAACAACCTCCTCAACCCAAGAGGGAAAAGCACAAAGCAAAGTATAGAGGGTTTACAACTTGGTGGTTCAACAACAACCACAAACAATCTCTTTTTCCACACACAAAGATCCTATAGAAAAGGTAGTAGATTTTTGCTCAAGTGTGGAGAAAACCAAGGGATTTGAAACTAGCAACTCAAAGAAAATCTTTGGGAAATGATAGAAAATGAAGATAGTGAAATTCAAACAAAAACTTTTCCCAAAAATCCCTTTTCTTTGGGTTTTCAAACCCTATAAAAACACCAAAAAGATTGTTCAATTTGAAACCAAAAACTTCTTTTAACTGCTGTGAAAACACCAGAGAGTACGGAAAAATTCGCACAAAAAATCTTAGAGAAAAACTCTTTCCAATGGGGTATTTATAGACCCCAGAAAAATATAGCCGTTGGCAGCAGAAATGCCAGAAATACACTGCCGGTCGACCGGTCCGGTCGACCGCCCAACGGTCATTTTTTGCCCGTTGGCAGCTGCTGGTCGACAGGCCCGGTCGACCCAAACAAACAGAGAGCTCTGCTCTCAGACCGGTCGACCGGTCCGGTCGACCATCCCAGTGTCTCCATACGTGCACAGATCTGTGCACGTCGGTTGACCGGCCCGGTCGACCGACTTCATCCTAGTCGACTTGGTCTGTTGACTTAGTCGATTGGTGAAGCCCGGACCAGAAAACTGGGTAAGAGACATATTTAAAAATTCTTTTATCATTTCTAAAAATCACCAAAAATAGTTTTATTATTTTGCATTGATATATAAACATGTGGTAAAAAGTTTAGCTCAAATATCAATCAATATGAACTATTTTTGTGACTTATCATTTTTACCAAAAACCAAAAACTGTATTTTCTAAAACTTGAATTTTGAATAGAAAATACGTTTTGTCCAAAACTCTTCCAAATACAAAAACATGATATCTAAACACTTTGAAGCATGATGCATATGGATAGAAATCCAATATACATGAAACAAATATATATCATAGTTTTTGTCATTAATTCCAAAATATGTTTTGTCAAAAATACCAAAACATAAAACACATGAATGAGTGAGTCAAAACTAAGTTTGTCTAGGAAATTAAAGCATGCATGTATATAGAACAAATCATATATACATTAAATCATCTAAACTTGTTTTGATCTATATATTCATGAAAACCAAGATCGGTTAAACCTAAAACCGAAAAACCAAAAACCAATATTCAAAACATGAAACGTGTGTGTTGTGAACTTGAGCATTATCATACTATTCTAATTTTTACAATTTGGATCTAAACACAAAACTAAACTATGGTACCGAAGTCTTCTTGTAGAGCGCAATCTCCAAGCCGACTCGATCCAAAACTCCTTGATCCATCGAGCAAGTGCTATATGTGATCTTTGACGCTCGGGCTCTTGAATCAACTTGTGAAAGATGTGTGGAAGCTTTCACCAACTAATAACTTGATTAATGATCTGAAACTAAACTCACAAGATTATTAGTACACATAACTACATGAGTTAATCATCATCAAAACTAGAGTGGAAGGCCTTTGGGCCAACATTAAAATTATAAAAGTAATACAAACACTCTCTTATTCAATAAGATAGACTGTTACAAAGTAAATACAAAAAGTCACTTTTGATCAATGAGAAATTGTATTTGCTCTTTGAGACGCTGGATATCCCTTTTGGCGTGCGTTTTCAACCTCAGCCAGGGCCTGAGCCCTCAGCTCCTCGTTGGATAAAAGACTCTTTGAAGTCAGTTGTGTCCAAAGTGCTTCCAGGTTAGAAGAATGGTCATCGAGCTCCTTCTACACTCGATGCCTGTTGGACTCAAGCTCCTCCACCTTCCTCTTCTCATTTGCAAGTTTCAGCTCTTGATCTTGATTTGAGGCTTGCGTCTTAGCAATCTCCATGTAAGCACTTGTAATGACATCCTCCGTAGTTTTGAAAAGATTTGAAAAACTCAAAGCTTTATGGGTTTTGAGAAAGCTTGCTTTAAATTTTAAGACGCGGATCTGATTAAAGATGATGAATAGTCAAGTGAATTGACTATTGAAAGATCTGGGTCTTTATACGCCTTTTAGTGGCCAAGATACACGACGCATATCTCGAGCTCAATCTGAGCCAGATACGCGTCCAATGCGGCACTTGTGTCCGCGTCTGGAGGCATCCAACACGATCTTCGAGTTTCAAACTGAAAGTCGCGTCTTAGAGTTGCGTCTCAACATCAATTGAGGGTCGCGTCTCAACACCAAGTGAGGGTCGCATCTCTATAGCAACTGAGTATCGCGTCTCAACTTTATTGAAGCTTACATTTACACTTGATTAGCATGGCGATTGCGTCTATTAGGGCCGCGTTCTCTCACATACAAGGAGTATGTCCCTATTTCTGCAATCAATCAACAGTACACTGGAAAAAGTAATCGACAACTCTACTAGTTCAATAGTACACTGACAAACAAACCAGAGATTATGACAAGTGCTAACCTGAGTTTCTAAGACACTTGTGATGATCTTTTCTGGAGGCTTCAAGTAGTTTAATAGTATACTCACGAAGATCAAAATTCAGATAGGATCAAGTGGTGGCCCAAAGGCCCATCGCTCAAGTTTTGATGATGATTAACTCATGTAGTTATAGTACTAATGATTTTGTATTTAATTAATCTCAGATATTTGATCAAGATCTTAGTAGGTGTTTAGTATCAATAAAGGATTCAAAGTCAAGTTTTAGAGCTAGCACGCGTTGATTCAAGAGCTCGCGCATTAAGATCGCCTCAAGTACTCAAGAGGAGTCTAGCTCATTGGATCAAGGTTTGGACCAAGTCAAGAAGGAGAAAAAGATTTTCAAGAAGACTTGTGTCGTGTTTGTAAGTGTCAAGATTTATTTTTAGATAAAATGTAAAGGATAGATTAGTGGTAGATTGCTCAAGTTTATTTACACACACAGAAAATTTATATGTGTTTTGGAAATACCATTTTGGTTTTTAAGATTCAAAATATACATGTGTTTTATCAAAACTTACTTTAGAGCTTAATGTCAAAAACGTAGATATTTCATTATATATGTGTAGTGGATCAGATCCATACATACTAAGCTTCAAAAGTGTTTAAAATATCTTGTTTTTGTATTTGGAGAAGTTTTAAAAAAATTATTTTTTAATTTGGAGATTGTTTTCAAAAAATACGGTTTTTGTTTAAAGCCAAAATTTCCATATCACAAAAATACTTCAAAATGTTTGTAATATGTTTTGATTTTAATCAAACATGTTTGTATATCAAAGTATATCAATGAACTTATTTTTGTAGAATTTAGGAGAATTTATGGTATTTTATTAAAGATAAAAGACCAAGTTTTAATCCCAAAAAAATGTTTGACCAGGCCTTCTGCCGGTCGACCGGATGGTCGACCGAGACAGAGGTCCGTCGACCGGTCCGGTCGATCAATGTGCACAAACATGCACAACCAGTTTGCTGGAGGGCCGGTCGACCGACCCGGTCGACCGCCAGAGAGCTCTGCTCTCTGGATCTGGCCCCAGTCGATCGGGCAGTCGACCGGCAGAGAGTTCTGCTCTCTGTATTTAGGCCTCGGTCGACTGAGTGGTCGACCGGTGGCACAACGGTCAGAAATCTGATTGTTGGCCGGTCGACCGGGCGTTGATCGACAACAGGGTTTTCTGCTGAGTTGGCCTCCAACGGCTATATTTTGGGAGCCTATAAATTAGGGTTCCCTTGGACTGTTTTTCATAAGATTTGAAGTGGGTTTTCAAGATAGTTTTTTCTACCTTTTTAAGTGTTTATCTCCACTTATTTAAGAGCTAATACTTTCATACCAAAAGGAGAGTTTTTAAGAGTGATTTTCAAAAAGAGATTTCTTGAGTTTTTCTTCACAAATCTATCTAAGTTTTTCTCACACATACTTGAGCTTTTCATTTCTATATCAATCTATAGGAGAGTTGGTATGGGAGTGTTTTTAGGTGATCAAAGTGTTTAGATCACTAAAGTATTCTACTTTGTATTTGAGGAGGCGAACTTGCGGGTTCGTGCTGTTTCGAGTTCTTGTGAGAGCTCGGTGTATAGGTGCAGCCTCGGCAAGCTAGTGTGCTTGCGTGTGTTGTACTTGTGGGAACAAAAGAGGGACTAGTCAATCTAAGGAGTTCTAATGTGAATTCGTTGTAGGTGTTGCGGTACCAAGTGATCCGGTGGGATCGATCTTTAGTGAAAATCCTTCATAGTGTTGAAGGTGAGGACGTAGAACAAGGGTGCTCGAACCTCGAAACAAATCTCCCAGTTTGTGATTGCTCTTTCTATCTCTCACTTGTATTTATATCTTGCATGCTGTTATTGTTCATATTCATTACTTACTTGATATACTTGTGCTTAATTGATATATGCTTGGGTTTGTTTGCTTACACTTGTATTCAACCATGAGAGCCATAGCGGAACCTCAACTCTTATCTAGAGAAATCTTGAGGAGATAGTCCAGAGCCCTTCACCGAGAATTCGGCTACACTCTTGTGTTATACTTTGTGTGTTTAGCTTAATAGTTTTTATTTGCTTAAATAGTTTTTAATTTCACATTATTCATCATTAAATTAGCTAGTTACCTATTGACCCCCCTCTAGGTGATCTACAAGTGGTATCAGAGTTTGGTGCTCTTGATTTGGGTCTAACAACCTAGAGTTAAAGATCCTCATTTTTAGCTAATTACAATATTTGTTTACACACACACACACATGGATTTCATGTCACCTCCCATGTTTGATATTCTTAACATCCAAACTTGAAAAGTTAAGATGTCAATATACCTCAAAGCCTTAAGTATTCATGTTTATTTTGTCACTATTAAAGATTCTTATTATTTAAATGGCAAATAGCTTGAGGCTAATGCAAACGCCATCCATGCTTTAAAGTCAACCCTAAATGATGAATATTTATTTAGAGTTTCTAACTTTGATTCGGCTTTTGTAGTATGGAACACTATAGTTTCTCTTAGTGAACAAAAAACAATATTATGCGGGGAGCGACCCAGATGATGGAAGTGATGCTTCCAACATGTGCTACATGGTCCAAGGGGATAACCTCCTTGAGGTAAACTCTGAATCCGAGCTTGATGAGGATGTTGACATGTCATATGATGATCTTGCTTCATTTTGTCAACAACTTCTTCAAAAATATGATTTACTTAAAAAGAACCATAAAAGATTTAAAAATAAATATGAGTCCATTTTAAAAGAAAAAGGTTCTTTTCAAAATAAATTGGAAAACAATTCTAAAGAAAATGAATCTTTGAAAAAGGATAATATTTTCTTGTTTTCTAAATTAAATTATATTTGTGAAGAAAATAATTCTTTGAAAAAATAAAATTAATTTGGTGGAAAAAGAAAAAGAAATTGTTTTGGAAGAAAACAACTCTTTGAAAAGAAAAATTATTTTAAAAGAAAAAGAAAACATTTTTAAAAAGAAAAAGATTGTTGATTTTCATTCTTGCCATGCTCTTCATGCTACAATTAATAAAAATGAGATTCAAAATTTGAAAAATAGAATAAATTGTTTAAGCTCAACTTTGAGCAATTGTGCATTTAATCAAAATAAATTGGAAACCTTATTTTAAAAAAAAAAAGCTCCACATGTTCATGCACATAACCCACGATATATATATGCACACTATGCACATCATGATCACACTCATTCACATATGCATGCTAGAGTGTACAAATGTACACATTACGGCAACAAAAGCCATTTAGCAAAATTTTGCTTTGATAAGGTAAATTCTATTAATTTTTCTAATAAAAATATTTGGGTTCCAAATAATACTAACCCCCGTGGATCCAAAAGAAAATGGGTACCAAAATCCCCACCTCTTGTGTTTGATGTAGGTGTGGGCTCTCACATGACGTGAGAGGTATGGTGCCTTGATGGTGGATGCGTCTCAAGCTCAAAGATCATATGTATGAATGCATCACCTTCAAAGGATGTTTGGTGGGAGGACCACCATATTTTGGAGACTTAGAGTATAGTTCTTATTGTTTGGTAACTATCTCTAAACTCCTTTTTTTCATTTACATGCTTTTACATTGAGAAATTTTAGCGTGTTTTTATGATCATGTTTTTGTTTGTACTTCATGAAGAGAATGCTTGTTTAGACGTAGTTTTCATTAAAACTTGTGTATATACTTGTACAAGTAGTGAGCTACACTTGATTATTAGATATTTGTGCTTATTGCCTATTTGTACTCATTACATGTACATATATAACCTAGTTTTGATGATTCCCTCTTTACACTTGTTTTCCTATTTTTGTATATGTTTTGCTTCATGTATATGTTAATTTTGTCTAAAACTTATAAATATACATGTATACCCTTGAGTCACTTGCCTTCATGCAAATTACATTATGGACTCATTTATATTGGGATATGTATGTATATTGTTAGTTTTGGATAGAATATACATATACCTTAAAGTTTGATTTTAATGAAAAATACATTTTTATGCTTTTGATAAAAGAAATTCATGTTTATTTTGAGCTTTATTGATCATTTTCATGAAAATGCTATTCACATGATTCTTATACACTCACACTTCATTTGTTTACTCATGACATTATTTTCATGAGAAGTTTTGAGCTTTATAGATTCTGAGTGTCAACTCTTGTATTTTTAGCATGCTTCATGGGATATATATGATTTGGTTTCATATTTGAAGGATCTTTAACTAGTTTTTCAAAAATTACATTAACTAGTTATTTATTCTTCATTTGGTAGTGTTTTCAAATTTACAACTATTTTCAAATCATATTTTTTTGAAAACTTCTACCCTTTAAGGGTAGATGGATGGGCGACCATGCCTTGTATGCTCAAATTGAAAATCTCTTCAATGTGTGCACGAATAGGATGGATAGTTATGAGTTATACACATGAACTTCATGAAATTCTATTTTATGTATACTCCTATGTGTTTCTTATATATGCATACTTCAAATTTTAAATAATATCAATTTCTCTTGGTATTTTCTTTTTCATACATATATATAGGTTTTGATTGTGCTTGATTTACAATATTCATTACATGTTTAAAGCCCAAATTATGTTTATGCTAAGCTTGACTAATTTTTAAATGTTAATTAGTATCTTAATGAGCTTATGCATTATTTTCAATTAGTATTTTAATTTACATTTTATTTGGTATCAAATTTACAATGTCTCATCTTTAATTGGTATATTAAAAATATACTTCATATTTTACCTTTTAATTGGTATAAAAAATTTACAAGATATTTCTAGTGGTATCAATAACCTACAAGTGATATTTTAAAATTGTGTTTATTTACAAGTGGTATCTTAAAGTTTCGTTTATTTACAAGTAGTATATCAAAATGTGTTTGTTGACTTAAGAAAATTCAAAATTTATTTTAAAGTGATTTAAAAATTTCTTGATATGTATTGCCTATGTGCAAGGGGAGCTTAACATCTTCTCTATATATAGATTCATGTTGAGTGTATCTTATATTGAGGAGCTTGACATCTCTTCTTTATGTGGTATACGTGTGTAGGGGGAGCTTAACATCTTCGCTTATGCATTGTATACTATGTTTATGTGCGTTAGGGTCTTGTCATTCTTTCTTGATGTAATGCATGTATGCAGGGGGAGCTAACTTCACGTCTCTCTTCTTCATGAATGTATATCGCATATATCTTTATTGTTTGATTTATTTTCGCCCCTTTGTTGATGAATTGATAAAAAGGGGGAGAAGTATTTGATGAGTTTATATATGCATGTTATTTTATTCCCTTATTTTATACAAAAAGGGGGAGAAGGATTTTGAGAGTGTATATATGCATGTAATTTTCTTGCTTATGCATATATGTTTTGTTTTGCAAAAGGGGGAGATGAATTTGCTGAGTTTTATGCATGTTTATCTCCTTATTTATGCATATATGTTTGTTTAAATTTATGCACTTCATTGAATATATTTATGTTTATTGTTATGCATGAGTTAAGGGGGAGCTTCTATGAAGCTTAACTTTAATCCATGCATATATAACTCCATGAGTTTTGTCATCATCAAAAATGGGGAGATTGTTGGCCCAAAGGCCCATCGCTCTAGTTTTGATGATGATTAACTCATGTAGTTATAGTACTAATGATCTTGTGTTTAATTAATCTCAGATATTTGATCAAGATCTTAGTAGGTGTTTAGCTTTAACATAGGATTCAAAGTCAAGTTTTAGACCTAGCACATGTTGATTCAAGAGCTCGCGCATCAAGATCGCATCAAGTATTCAAGAGGAGTCATGCTCATTGGATCAAGGTTTGGACCAAGTCAAGAAGGAGAAAAAGATTTTCAAGAAGACCTGTGTCGTGTTTGTAAATGTCAAGATTTATTTTTAGATAAAATGTAAAGGATAGATTAGTTGGTGGATTACTCAAGTTCATTTATACACACATAAAATTTATATGTGTTTTAAAAAAATACCGTTTTAGTTTTTAAGATTCAAAATATACATGTGTTTTATCAAAACTTATTTTAGAGCCTAATGTCAAAAACATAGATATTTCATCATATATGTGTAGTGGATCTACGTACTAAGCTTCAAAAGTATTTAAAATATCTTGTTTTTGTATTTGAAGAAGTTTTGAAAAAATCATTTTTTGATTTGGAGATTGTTTTTGAAAAATACGGTTTTTGTTTAAAGCCAAAATTTTCATATCACAAAAATAGTTCAAAATGTTTGTAATATGTTTTGATTTTTAATCAAACATGTTTGTATATCAAAGTATATCAATGAAATTATTTTTGTAGAATTTATGAGAATTTATGGGATTTTATTAAAAATAAAAAGATCAAGTTTTAATCCCTAAAAAATGTTTGACCAGGCCTTCTGCCGGTCGACCGAGACAGAAGTTGGTCGACCGGTCTGGTCGACCAATGTGTACAAACATGCATAGCTAGTTTGGCTGGAGGGCCGGTCGATCGCCAGAGAGCAGAGCTCTCTGGATCTGGCCCTGGTCTACCGGGCGGTCGACCGGCAGAGAGCTCTGCTCTCTGTATCCAGGCCTCGGTCGACCGGTGGCACAACGGTCAGAAATCCGAACGTTGGCTGGTCGACCGGGTGGTCGACCGACAGCAGGGTTTCCTACTGAGTTGGCCTCCAACGACCATATTTTGGGAGCTATAAATTGGAGTTCCCTTAGACTGTTTTCCATACGATTTGAAGAAGGTTTTCAAGATAGTTTTTTCTACCTTTTTAAATGTTTATCTCCACTTGTTTAAGAGCTAATACTTCCATACAAAAAGGAGAGTTTTCAAGAGTGATTTACAAAAAGAGATTTCTTGAGTTTTTCTCCACAAATCTATCAAAGTTTTTCTCACACATACTTGAGCTTTCTATTTCTATATCAATCCTATAGGAGAGTTGTTGTGAGAGTGTTTTTAGGTGATCAAAGTGTTTAGATCACCAAAGTGTTCTACTTTGTATTTGAGGAGGCGAACTTGCGAGTTCGTGTTGTTTCGAGTTCTTGGGAGCTCGGTGTAGAGGCGCGGCCTCGACAAGCTAGTGTGCTTGCGTGTGTTGTTCTTCCGGGAATAAAAGAGGGACTAGTGAGTCCAAAGTGTTATAGTGCAAACTCGTTGTAGGTGTTGCGGCACCGAGTGATCCGGTGGGATCCATTTTTAGTGAAAATCCTTCATAGTGTTGAAGGCGGGGACGTAAAGTAAGGGTGCTCGAACCTCGAAACAAATCTCTCGTGTTTGCGATTGCTCTCTATCTCTCACTTGTGTTTATATCTTGCATGCTCTTCTTGTTCATATTCATTACTTTCTTGATATACTTGTGCTTAATTGATATATGTTTGGGTTTGTTTGCTCACACTTGTATTCAACCAAAAGAGTCATAGCGGGACCTCAACTCTTATCTAGAGGAATCTTGAGGAGATAGTCCAGAGCCCTTCTCCGAGAATTCGGTTACGCTCTTGTGTTATACTTGGTGTGTTTAGCTTAATAGTTTTTATTTGCTTAAATAGTTTTTAATTTCGCATTATTCATCATTAGATTAGCTAGTCACCTATTCACCCCCCTCTAAGTGATCTACATCAAGCTCAGAACATTTTGAAAGATTGCCAGTGCAATCATGGAGTTTGAAATCAACCTGAATTCCAAAGTATCCCAAAATTTGTCCCAGTCAATCATGGGGTAAAGAAAACTTTAGAGGGGATACTATAGACTGTCTAAAAATTATTAAAGATAAGTCATCAGACATGAATCTCCCATCGTGAAGGTCGTGTTTCAATTAAAACATGGACCTCGCGTCCAAGAAGAAATGCGAACTTCTGACACGGGTCTGAGGAACCCCGCGTCTCACTTTAAACGCGAGTCTGAGGAACTTTGTGCTCCACTTCAGATGCGGGTCAAGGAATTCTGCTTCTCACTTCAAACACGAGTCTGAGTAACTTCATGTTCTATTTCAAGCGCAAGTCTGACCAACTCTGTACTCCACTTCAGATGCGGGTCTGACGATCTCCGTGTCTCACTTCAAACGTGGGTCTGAGTAACTCTGCGTTCTGACAGAGACGCGAGTTTAAGCTCCGCGTTCATACAAATACGAGGTCCGCATCCAGCGCGAGACCAACGTTTCTGTTATAACTAATCCCCATTACTAGATCAATTAACTCCCCATGTAATGTGGGAGTTAATCCCCATTATTGGAGGAATTTTAGAGGACAATAATATGTTGGCTCAGAGGCCCATCACTCTAGTTTTGATGATGATTAACTCATGTAGTTATAATTTACTAATAATCTTGTGATATTTAATTAACTCTCTTGCAAAACCAAGTCAAGTTTAGAAGATAAATTTTTATTTTCTTCTTTTAATTTTGAACTATTCTTTTTCAAAACTTTATTCTTTGAAATCAATCTTTCACATACAATAAAAAGTTCTTCATTTAATGCATCAGGATCAACATAATCATCACTTAAAGAACTATCATCTAGTTGAGTATCCGAATGTACCTCAAAGGAGTCATTCCTTTGGACCATGAAGCAACGTTGGTCGGACTCTTCTCCACTAGATTCCTTCTCCACTTAGATTGGCAATTGAAGCTTTGGAGAGGTCAAGATGTTTCACACTGTAAAGGCAGAATCACAATGAGAAACTATGTTTAAATATTCTTTGCTAAGTGATTTTCTAAGTGCCTCTAGGGCTAGCGCATTGGCCTTTATATGCATGCTATTACTAAGGTAAGATTCCTTGGTAATGGCAAGGTAAACTTTATAACTTATGGCTTTTAAATGCCAACTCATCCTAACCTTCCGTATATCAATTTTAGAGATATCAAACATGGGAGGGTATCCATGAGTGCAAACAATATGTGTGCAAATGTAAATGATAGATTAGCTAACCAAGATCTCACTCCTAGGTGGTTAAACCGAATATGAGGAGCGTAGGCTCTGATACCAATTGAAAGTACACCTAGAGGGGGGTGAATAGGTGTAAGGCTAATCTATGATAAATAATGCGAAATTTAAAAAACTAATTGCAACACACTAAGTGTAACCAAAGAGTGTAGCCGAATTCCCGGTGAAGGGTTCTGGACTAAATCCTCTTGATTCCTCTAAATAAGAGTTGAGGTGCTATATGAAGCTCTCTTGGTTTAACAGAAGTATGGCACACAAACAACAATACCAAGCAGATAAGTATGAATGAGCAATATGAATGATGCAAGGTACAATAAGAGAGAGAGAGAGTTAGAGAAAGTGGATCAAACGCAAACACAAGAATATGTTTCGAGGTTCGAGCACCAGCTCTACGTCCCCGCCTTCAAACAGAAGGATTTCCACTAACTCGTCCACACAAGACTTTTCATACAGGGAACCTCCACTGAGGATTTGGGTAAATACAATTTAGGAGTACACAACTCCTCTCTCAATAATACAACCTCTCACTAGAGATAAGGCACTAAGCCAATATAATATCAACCTCACAAATGAGGGATATGCACAAAGCAAAACAAATATCAAACTCACACAAGGGGATAAGGCTCAAAGCCACAACTCAACAATCATCTCTACACTTAGAGGTATTCCAACACAACCTCCACAATCACCTCTCACTAGAGGGATATCAACACAATTACCTCTCACTAGAGGGATGTCACAAAGTAAAGGAGGGTTACAATACTTGGTGGTTTCCACAACCACAAACCAATTCTTTCTCACAAAACAATGATCCTATAGATAGGATAGATAGATTAGCTCAAGTTTGAGAAAATAAAGAATTTGAAAATCAAAAACACAAAGAAAAACTCTAGGGAAAAACTCAAGATAGAAATGTAAATGAAGATCAAATCAATTCCCAAAGACTTTTCTTTTCTTTGATTTTTTCAACCCTTTAAACAAAATAAATATTGATCTTTTAAACCCAAAACTCTTTTGAAAACTTGCTGTTAAACACTTGTAAAGGTGGGAAAAATTGCTCTCTAAAAACTTGTTGAAAACCAACTCAAATATGGGGTATTTATAGCCCCAAATGAAATCTGCCCGTTGGCAGCTGGAAAGGGCAGAATTGCCCTCCGGTCGACTGCCCGGTTGACCGGCCCACCAGCCCTGGCTGCATGCACGTTCTGTGCATATCGGTCGACCGGACCGGTCGATCGACCTCTGCCTCGGTCGACCGGCCCGGTCGACCGGCAGACAGCCTGGTCCAACTAACTAGGGATTTAAAACTTGTCTTTTTGGCTACTAAAAAATCTCATAAAATACACATAAATTCCACAAAAATCAGTTCATATTATATCTTTAAATTACAAATATGTGTGACAAAAATTCAACCCATATTTCAAAAAATTTGAATTATTTTTGTGAGATTGAAAATTTGCCTTAAACCAAAATCCGTATTTTCCAAAACTTAGATTTTCGAAATAGAAATCCGATTTTTCCAAAACACATGTAAATATAAAAACATGATATTGAAACAACTTTGAAGCATATTGTATATAGATAGAATCCAATATACATGAAAGATATTATATCTATATTTTTGACATTAAATCTAAAAATAAGTTTTGTTTAAATACAAAACTCCAAACTCATGAATTAGACTATCAAAATAAGTTTTTCTAAATAGATGAAGTATAGATGTATATAAATCAAATCTAATATACATTAAATCATGTAAACTTATTTTGATTCTATCTATTCATAAAAACCAAGATCGGTTAAACCGAAAACCAAAACATGAAACTTGTGTGTGTATTGTGAACTTGAGCATATCAACACTATCTAATCTTTACAATGATCTAAACAAAAATATTAACTAAACAAACTGATGTCTTCTTATAGAATTCCGTCTCCAAGTGGACTCGATCCAAACGTGATCCACTGAGCTTGACTCCATCCGAGTACTAGATGTGAACTTGACGCCCGAGCTCTTGAATCACCATGTAAAAGCTTTAAAACACTTTGTTGAAGCTAATCACCTTCTAATATCTTGATCAAATATCTGAAACTAAATATCACAAGTTTATTAGTAAAATATAACTACATGAGTTAATCATCATCAAAAATAGAGTGAAGGGCCTCTGGGCCAACACCTTATTGATAATTTTCATGAATATGCTATTACATGATTCTTGTACACTCATATTATTTATTTTTACTCATTTTTCATGAGTTTTATATGAGCTTTATAAATCTTGAGTGTCAATTTTGTGTAAGACGCATGCTTCATGAAATATATGATTTGGTTTCATGTTTTGAAGGATTTTTAACTAGTTATTTTAAAAATTGTCTTAAACTAGTTCGTATTCTTCAATTAGTAGAGTTTTTAAACATGTTAAATTATTCTCAAACTCTTATTTTTGAAAACCCCTACCTTCCAAGGGCGGTTGGATGGGCGATCATGCCTTGTATACCCTTAATGAATATCTTTTAAACTTGTGCATGAATAGGATGGTGGGTATGAGTTATACATATGATTTTCATGATATTTAATATGTTTGTATACTCATATGTGTGTTTTATATATGTATGCTTCAAATTTCAATTGGTATTTTATGTATACATATATATGATTTGATTGTGCTTGTTTTATAATGTGTTTACAATTTTCTTAAAAGCACAAAATTATTTCTTACTAAGCTTGATCTAGTACATAATGTCAATTATTTTTCAATTGATATCATATGCAAGCTAATGCATTATTTTATTTGTATTTCATAAAAGGGGAGAAAAATTCATGTTTTATCTTTAAAATCGGTTTTATTTTCAATTGGTTTCTTACTCTCACTCTTTATGATGAAAAATAGTTTATTTTGGTATATGCTAACATTTTTAATAATGGTATCAATAATCTTAAATTGGTATTATTCTCAATTTGGTATTTTTATTGCAAAATGATTTGTGTTTATCTAAAAATTTGGTTTTTTACTTTCAATTGGTATCAAAATTTTCTATTGGTATCAAAACTTGTTTTGTTGACTCAAGAAAGTAAGTTTTAAAAGTGATTTCAAATTTTTTTTAAAAATTTGTTGATATGTATTGCTTATATGCAAGGGGAGCTTAACATCTCCTCCTTATGTAGATTCATGTTGAGTGTATCTCACATTGAGGAGCTTGACCTCTCTTTTTATGTAATACACGTGTGTAGGGGAGCTTAACATCTCTTCTTATGCATTATTATGCTTTATGTGAGTTAGGGTCAAGTCATCCCTTCTTCATGTTATGCATGTATGCAGGGAGAGCTAACTTATCGTTTCTCCTTTTCATGAATGTATATCGCATATATACATCTTTATTGGTTGTTTTCTTTCGTCCCTTTATTGATGAATTGACAAAAATGGGGAGAAGAATTTACAGAGTTTATATATGCATGTTTAATATTGGTATTTATGCATATATGTTTGTGCTTAGTTTATGCACTCTATTGAATATCTATTTGTTTATTGCTGTGCATGAGTTAAGAGGAAGCTTCTATAAAACTTATCTTTAATCCATGCATATATAACTCCATGAGTTTTGTCATCATCAAAAAGGGGAGATTGTTAGCCCAAAAGCCCATCACTCTAGTTTTGATGATGATTAACTCATATAGTTATAGCACTAATGATCTTATGTTTATATAGTTTCAGTATTAATCAAGATCTTAGTAGGTGTTTAGATTCAACAAAAGATTTTTGGAGCTAATACATGTAGATTCAAGAGCTCGCGCGTCAAGATTGCATCTAGTACTCGGTTGGAGTCAAACTCATTGGATCGTGTTTTGATCGAGTAGACTTGGAGAAGGAGTTCTACAAGAAGATTTCGGTTGTGTTTAGTTTAGTTATGTTTAGATCTTGTGTAAATATAGATAGTGTTGATATACTCAAGTTCACACACACAAAAGTTCAATATGTTTGGTTTTCGGTTTAACCGGTTTTGGATTTCATTTCAAAAACATAGATATATATCTTATATGTTTATTGGATTCTATCCGTACACTCTATGCTTCAAATGTAGTTCAAATATCTTATTTTTGTATCCATATAAGTTTTGGAGAAAACAGATTTTCATTTCAAAATACAAGTTTTGGACAATACAATTTTTATGTTTAAGCTTAATTTCTATATCATAAAAATAGTTCAAATAGTTTGTAATATGTGTTGATTTTAGTCACACATATTTGTTCTTCAAATATCTAACAAGAACTTATTTTTATGAAATTTATGAGAATTTATGGATTTTATTGAAGTTAAAAAGACAAGTTTTCAATCCCTTATTTCCCAGCCAGAACAAGCTGATGGTCGACCGGACCAGTGGTCGGTCGACCCGGACCGGTCAACCGATGTGAACAAGGACGTGCACAAAGGCCAGCCAAAAAAGGCCGATCGACCAGCGGTCAACTGACTGAAAGTATCCTACTCTCGGGTACTGCCGGTCGACCGGGCGGTTGACCGACAGGCTTGGCCTGGTCGACCGGGCGGTCAACCGGAGCACCAACTGTCAGAAATATGACCGTTGGCCGGTCGACCGGTCGGTCAACTGGAAGGTCATTTTGGACCTTTTCTGCTGCCAACGGCTAGTTTTTTCCTAACCCTATATAATGGGGTTTTGGGGACTGTTTTTATCAAGATTTCAAGAGAGCTATTTTCCCATCTTTACAAGTGTTTTTGCAGCAAGTTTTTAAAGAGTTTTTGTGCCAAAAAGATTTATCTTTTATTTGTTTTAAAGTGTTGAAAAAATCAAGAAAAAGAGAGTTTTTGGGAAATTGGTTTTGATCTTAATTTCAATATCTATGGGGTGTTTTCCAAAAAGTTTTTCTTTGTTATTTTTCTTTTCAAGCACTTTGTTTTCTCACACTTGAGCTATCATATCTAATCCTATCTATAGGATCTTATTTTTGTGAAAAAAATTATTTGTGGTCTATTGTGATCACCAAGAGTTGTTTGTGGTCTTTGAGATCACCAAGTTGTAATCCCTTCTTTGCTTTAGCTTTGTGCCTTGTGTAGAGGTGATTGTGGTTGTTGTTTGGCTTTGAGCCTTATCCCTCTTGTGTACAGGTGATTGTTATTTGGCTTAGTGTCCATCCCTCTTATGTAAAAGTGATTGTTGTTTTGGCTTTGTGTCTTGCCTCTTGTGTGGAGGTGGTTGTGTTGAGAGAGGAGTTATATACTCCAAGTTTTGTAATTGCAAATTCTCGGTGGAGGTTCCCTCTGTGGGAGGTCCTGTGTGGACAAAGTGGAAATCCTTCTGTGTGAAGGCGAGGACGTAAAGCAGTGGCTTGAACCTTAAAACATATCTCAGTTTGTGTTTAATCCACTATCTCTAAGCTCTATCTCTCTTATATCTTGCATTGCTTTTTATTGTTCATATCTCATACATGCTTGGTATTGTTTGTGTGCCCATACTTGTGTTGAACTAAGAGAGCTTCATATAGCACCTCAACTCTTACTTAGAGAAATCTCGAGGAGATAGTCCAGAGCCCTTCACGAGGAATTCGGCTGCACTCTTTGGTTACACATAGTGTGTTGCAATTAGTTTTTAATTCTGCATCATTTGTCATTAGATTAGCTAGTACACCTATTCACTTCCCTCTAGGTGTATTTTCAGTTTGCACTCAATATGATGTTTCCACGTTGACATGTGAAAATTTAAAATGAGATCAAATCTCAAAGCCCTAGGTTACATGTTACCTTGCCACTATCAAGAAATCTTATCTTGATAATGACAAGCATATAGAGGGTAATACACAAGCTTTTATTGTACTTAGGCAATCACTTATCAAAGAATATTTATTTATGATTTCTCACTGTGATTCCGTTTTTGCAAGTGAAACACATTGACTTCTCCCAAGGAACAAACGACATACGCTTTGGAAAAGGAACCATGGTGGATGAGTCTGACGAAGCTTGCTATATAGTCCAAGGAATTGACTCCCTTAAGGTACACTCGGTCACTCATCTAGATGATAGTGCTAGCTCTTCTAATGATTATCATGATAGTATGGATACCCATGCTTTAAATGAAGAGTTATCTAAATTTTGTGAAAACTTGCTTTCAAAGTATAAAATTTGAAAAGTAAGAGTTTCGATTTAAAAGAAAAATAAGATTTATTTTCTAAATTTGATCTAGTTTTGTAAGAAAGAGTTAAATTTCAAATGAGAGGGATTCATTGAAAGTTCAACTAGACCTTACTTTAAATGGAAAATAAAATTTTGAAGAATAAAAATGATTTTGATCATGTTTTGGAAAAAAAATGAGGTTTTGTCTTCAAAACTTGAAATTGTTTTTTAAAAAAATTCCTTGAAAAACAAAATTGTTTTAATTTCTAAGGAATATTCAGCATCCTTCTTCATCGAGCACCCTTATGGATATTTGATTATACCGTGCCTCACTGACATACCGGACCACCTCAAAAGCATGTACTGTCCTATCTCTTCCTGTAACCTTGACTGTCCCAGTGCCGATGACCTCGTAAGCTGAGCCATCCATCATCTTAACAATCCCTTCCTCTTTGCAACTAAGGAGTCATTGAAGAGCTCTTTCTAGGAACATACATGAACCGTACTACCTGAATTAAATATTCAACATTTACCTTGAGAAGTGTTATTTTTGTAAGAAGCCATTAATATTTCGGTATCCTCTACATCGCTTGCTACGTTTGCCTCCCTTTTTCTTTAGCCATTCTTCTGATACTTGCAGTCATTCTTCCAATGACCTTCTCTGTGATAAAAATTACACTCCTTTGATGAGCTTGGACCTTTTCTTCCTTCTCCTCTCCCTTTCCTTTCATGACCACCAAACCCGATTCTATCTGCTCCTCTTGATTTGGCCTTTTTCTAATCTCATTAAATAAGAGAGTTGACATGATCTCCTCCAAGATGAGAGTTTCTTACCATAGAGCATGGTGGTGACGATATAATTATATGACTCTGGAAGAGAACTGAGAAGTATTAACGCCTTGTCCTCCTCATCGATCTTGACATCAATAGCTAGAAGCTCGCTAATGGCCTTGTTGAAGAAGTTTATATGCTCAACACTGTTGTCCCTTCTTCATGTGTAGCCCATAAAGTTATTTCTTGAGATACAATTTGTTGGAAAGGCTTTTCGTCATATATAATGTTTCTAACCTTGACCTCAATCTCGAAACCATTTCTTCATCTATCACATTATACATAACCTCGTTTGCGAGACATAGTTGGATCGTGCTTGCCGCCTATAGATTCATCTCCTCTCAATCCTCGTTTGACGTACCTATAAGTTTTGCTGACTTACCCTACAAGGTCTTGTGAAGACCTTGTTGTACCAGCAACGCCTTCATCCTCTTTTACCATAAGCCGAAGTTTTCTTTTGCCATTGAACTTCTCGACCTCGAACTTTGTCGTAGAACTTTCTATTTTGACATATTGCCCTTCATCAACTTTTAACTCTGATACCAATGTTGCAAAATTGATATGCTCTAATACTATTTGTTGTGACTCCCAAGATCGACGTTAGCGGAACTTGGCAATATGAACAGTACTTACAAAAGGAAAGCTTGATGTAAAGCAAACTAGCAATACCTAGACAAAAGAGTAATAAAGAAAGAATACAGGAATTTAATGTGGTTCAGCCCAAACTTGCCTACGTCCATTGGGAGAAAACTTGAGAGAGATTTATTAATAAATTTGGTACAAAGAGATGTAACCTTCCTCTTGATGCAACAAAAGTATTCACCTTCCTCTTGAATCTAGCCCTAAATTACAAGAGTATTACCTTCTCTCTATGCACCTTCAACTTGCTCCTCTCTTTCTGGCTTCCTCTGGTCTCCTTTGCTTGAGATTCTTTATTGTAGAAACTTCTTGAGACTTGTTAGGTTGAGAAAATTATAATGCTTGGTTACAATCTTTATTTATAAGATTTTACAATACAACTCTTATTTGGACTATGAGATGATCTTGGACTTTGGATGGTTGAAGAATCTTGATCAATCCTTTAGGAATTGATCTCCTTCATCTAGAAGGATTTTAGACCTTTTAATTTTTAAAAATAAACCTTCATTGAATAGGAATTAAATCCTATTTATATTCCTTCTGAAAAGGAAACTCGCAATTGCCTGAAGAAAAACTGCGTCATCTTAATTTGCTTCTTCTGTTTCAAACTATCATCTTCTCCAATTCAATTGAATTTTCTTAGACCATCATCTTTTCTTAAAAAATAAGGTAAAATCCTAACAGTGGGTCTGGGTCCAGGTTCGGGTAAAAAAAAATTTAAAACCCGCTTGTTTGAATAAAAACCCCCTCCCCTTTGATGCCCTCATTCTCGATCTCTCTCTCTTCTTCCATCATCTTTGATCCCTCTCCGCTCTCTTTCATTCTCGATCTCTCTCTGGCAGCGGTGGCGGTTACCACGACGACAACGATAACAACGTCGAATACGACGACGATAACGACGACAACGACGAGGTAATTTTAGGGTTTAATTTTAGGGTTCTAGGTTTTAATTTTAGGTTTAATTTAGTTTCTAGGGTTTAATTTGAGTGTTTTGATTTTAATTTTGATCAATTTGTTTTACAGATCTAATCATCATCGATCCTGTGGAGCTCGTCACGATCGTCTGGAGCTCGCCGATCGTGGGGAGCTCGTCTCTGGTGATGTCTCTCTCTATGTCTCTCTCTCTCTCTTTGAATATCTCTCTGTCTCTCTCTCTCTTTCTCCTCTATCTTTGTATATCTCTCTCTTTCTCCTCTCTCTATACGTCTCTCTTTTCTCCTCTTTCTCTTTTCTGTCTCCTCTGTCCTCTTCTCCACCTTCTCTTTGCGATCTCTCTGTCTGTCTCTGTCTGTCTCTCTCTTTCTCCCTCTCTATCTCTCTCTGTTCTCTCTTTCCCCTCTCTCTGCCATCTCTCTCCTTCTCTCTGTCTGTCTCTCTCAATTTCTCCTCTCTCTTTGTCTGTCTCTCTCTTTTTCTCTCTCTGTCTGTCTCTTTTTGTCTCTCTTTGTTCGCTCTCTACGATCCCTCTCCCCCTCTCTGTCTCTCTCTAGAGAGCAGAGTGAGAGAGGGGGAAAGAGTGAGAGAGAGGGGGAGAGAGAACAGAGAAAGACTGTAACACCCCGCTCCCGGAATACGTACTTAGTTGCGTATTCAGATTTTTCGATCGTATTTTCGATTTACTTCTTGTATTTATTTTGTATTATGAATTCTTATTATGATCGTTTTTGTCTTGGATCCGGATTCACGGACTCGGAGTCAGCCCTAGTCTGAACCGAGGACCTGATCCTAGGGTATTACTCGATTTGGTCTTTCTAGTATTTAGATTTGACCGATTCAGTTTTAAATATCATTTTCCAATATTCTAGATTTTCTATGATTTTCTGGAATTTTCCTGAATTAAATTGGAAATCTTCAAAATCGGTGTCGACCAGTGCCGCTGACCGATTCCCAGATTTTTAACTTACAAACGGATTGAAATTTCAAGAAGTGTCTTTTACATTATTTCTTAAAATCACATTTCCTATCTAAATACTTTTTCTGAGGATTTTATGAATTTATGAAAATTCCACCGGATTCGGTGTCGGCCAAGTATCGCTGGTTGATTCCAGGATTTTTAGTTTACAATCGGGATTGAATTTCTGAATTCCGCTTTCACTTTACTCTTAAAATCATATCTTATTCTTTAATACATTTTCTGTGATTTTTCGAAATTTATCAAAATCCGGCCGACCCGGTATAGACCGGTATCGGCGGTTGACTTCCGAAATTTTAATTTGAAAACGGGATTTTATTTCTGAAAACTGATTTCATATTATTCCTTAGGATGACGTTTTCTACTTCCGGTATTTTTGGGGATTTTTCTGGAACAGTCGATTTTTCGCGACCATATTATAATATTATTATTTTTCAAATCTTTCTTTTCTTTCTTTCTTTCCTTTCTTTTCTCCAACCAACCTCTGCAGCCCACTCCTCTTCACGTGGGCGACACACACTCCATTCCTCTCTCCCATCCATCACCATCACACCCTTTTTCTTTTCTTTTCTTTTTTCTATTTCTTCTTTCTTCTTCACTCTCCTCATCTCTTTTCTTCTTCTTCTTCTCCTCCAAGAGAGGCCAGCACCCCACCGGCCACCACCACCTCCGGCCACCTCGTTGCCGGCGTAGAGGACCCCCATCTCGGCCAAACTTCATCTCCTCCATCACCAACAACATAACCACCATCTCCATCTCCTTCCTCCTCAAAACCACCATCAAATCCACCTTCTTTCTCCAATTAACCACCTCCACCCCATCTTCTCCACCCAAACTCCACCCCTACAACACCCAACTCCTCCTCCTCCTCCCATCTCCTCCAATTCCTCCACCACCTCCTCAAAACACCACCAAAAACATCAATTCCACCACCACCATAAAAACTCCCCCTTTTTTCCTTCTTTACCTTTTGGGGTGGCCGGCGCCACCCCGGGCTTGTGCGCCGCCGGCGGAGCGCCGGCGGCCGTGGGTGGCCAGGGGGCCCACCTGGGCCCCTGTGCGTGGGCTGAGGGGGGCACAGCCCCCCTCTCTTCCTCTCTGTTGAGAGGGGCAGGGGCCCCCTCTTTCCTCCCTCTCCTGGGAGTGGCCGGCGCCACTCCCCTCCTTGCCGGCGGGCGGGCGCGCCCGGCGCTGCCACCTGGCCGGCGGCCAGGCCGAGCGCCCCCAGAGGGGGGCGCTGTGTGCGGGAGCCAGGGGGCAACAGCCCCCCTTCTCTCTCTTTCTCTCTCCCTGGATCTCTCTCTCTCTCCTGGATCTCTCTCTCTCTCTCACCTGCCCTCTCTCTCTCTCTCCATATTTTCTCTCTCTTTCTTTCCTAATTCAATCTCTCTCTCTCTCTTCTGGATCTCTCTCTCATTTCTTTCCTAATCACTCTCTCTTCCCTGATTAACTCTCTTTCTCTCCTGTTAATTCTCTCCTTTTCTCTGTATTCGTTGACGCGGAACTCATCCCCGCGTCCAACATTTCCTTAACGCGATCCTCGCGTTTTCGTGATAACACGACGCGGAGATAATACCCCGTGTCTGTGATCTCCTCGTGCTAACGCGATGCGGAACCAAGACCGCGTCCGCGTTCTTCTCGCGTCCTGATTTGAACGGGTCTCGAACCCCGCGTTTGTGGCTCCTACGCAACGCGACTCCCGCGTCTGTGATTCCTACGTTTGCTAATCCCGCGACGCGACTCCCGCGTCTGCGACCCCCGCGTCTCACTTTCAAAACCTGCGTCTCCCTGTGTCCCTTTCTCTCTCTAGGTTTCTCTCTCTAACTCTTCTCTCTCCTCTTCACTTTCTCTCTCCTCACATTTATATATTATTATATTTATGGCGCGTGCGCGAGTTCCATGGATTCCAGACTTTTCGGCTTTCCGGTGATTTAGGCGAGTGTTCTCGCTCTCGCCTCCATTTGGGTTTCCCCGCTTCGTCGGGTTGACATATATTTTATTCTCTGTTTCCATGTATTTGTATTGGGCTGAGTCCCTGTATCTGTGTATGGCCGAGTGCCAATGACTGGACATGTATTGCTCTGTGACGAATGCTTGTACTAGGGTAGTTTCATTCTTGAACATATACCATGCCTGTGATGTATTTTACTGCTTTATACTATGCGTGGCCGACCCTTCAGCCTCCGGTCACTCACTATGTAACACCTGCCTAAATTAAGGTATTTCTTAATCATTAGTGTATGCATAATATCTTAGTAAGCCATGTGTATAATACGCGTATGGCGTAGACCCGTATTATACGGGTATTATACGGGTACGTATATACAAGTGTATACGTAAGTATTTATACGACCATGTATACAGGTATAAGAAATTCCTTCCACCACAAGATCCCTTTTTCTTTCCACCAACTTCTCCAAGCTTCTCCTACCTTCCATCAAAATATCTCCTCCAAATGGTTGGCCATGATTGGCCAAGAGAAACACCTCACCCTTTCATTTTTGCAAAATAACCCCTCTTCTTTTCTTTTTGATGGGATGTTTAAAGGACACATGGCATGATCCTATGGAAGGGACACATGGCATGATCCTATGGAGGGACACATGGCACAATCCTATGGAGGGTTTGAAGCTATAAATAGAGGAGGATGAAGAGAATTCAACACTTTTGATCAAACTCTCTCTCTCTTCAAACACTCTCTCTCTTCAAAAACTCTCTCCTCTCCTTTCCAGCAGCAGCAAGGAGGAGCAACAGCAATAGCAACAACAAAGGCAACAACAACAAATAGCTAGGAACAGCCAAGATCAGCCATACATAGGTGAGTAGAACATGTATCTTAACAACATGATGGAGAAGAATAAGTAGGAAATACTGCTACTTTATACATCTTTGAGATCATGCATATTTGTGATATCAAGACATGCTAGTTAACTCATAAAGACATGTGTTTTCAATTCCGCAAATACTTGCTACTGTTGCTTACGAAATAAGATATTTCTACATATCTGCATATTGATATGGTATGATGATATATGTGTGTTTCGGAGGAAGGGACCGGGTGTGTTCCGGAGGCGTAGAAGGGAGAGACAATATGTATATATGTTGTGTATTTTCGGAGGAAGGGACCGGACTGAACGGAGGCGTAGAGTAGAAGGGAGAGAACATATGTATATATGTTTGTGTATTTTCGGAGGAAGGGACCGGACTGAACCGGAGGCGTAGAAGGGAGAAATATGTATATTTGTGTTTGTGTATGTTGTATATGGACATGATAGAATTCCTGTGATATGATCATGCATAGATCTTTAACATCAGATCTGGAATAGTTCTTAACAGGCTGTTTATTATAAGTTAGTCGACTAAGCCCGGAATTAGTCGACTATAGGTGTGATTTTGTAAGCAGATAACTGCTGATATAGCAGGATTAGTCGACTACAACAGACTGTAGTCGACTAATCCCAGATATAGAAAGTTGACAATCTGTTTTTGACAGTTTTAGTCGACTATAGACGACGTATTAGTCGACTAGTCCTTGAGTTAGTCGACTATACCAAGAGGGTAGTCGACTATAGGTGATCCACAGAAAGTAACTCAACTTTTGACAGTTTTAGTCGACTATAAGAAATTTTAAGTCGACTAGCTCTTGAGTTAGTCGACTATACCAGGAAGGATAGTCGACTACAAGAGTCCCTGTTTGCCAGTAAAGAAACAGGTACGTGTGAAGCAGAATTAGTCGGACTACAGTTAAGAGTTAGTCGACTTACAGTTAGTATTATCGACTATGGAGTGGCCTAGTCGACTAGTAAGGCATTGTTACTGTGTTTCTGTTTGGTTCATGGTGATTATGAGATCCTATAAAAGTAGTATATCGATACTCATGTAAACTGGATAATGTAGCCATGTATGCCTACCTGCTATGTGCATTTAAATATTGTTTTACTCACTGAGCCGTCAAGCTCACCCTATTCTAACTCCACCTACAGGTTTGGACAAGGGCAAGGGTCCTGCTTAAGGGCAGTGGTGGTACGGACATTTACCACCAGAACTCAGCAGTAGGAGTTATTGTTATATTATATATACGGTTTTGTATAAACATGCATATGTTTAGCTGTGTATCAACCGTAACCTGTAAATATTAAAGGACTTGGTGTTGGACTCTTCTTGTATGAACTTATGTTTTTGACATGATAATGAAGACTGTGTTCTCATGGATTATTGAACTATAGATGTTAGTATGATAAGTCTCAAGTAGATCATACATGTTATCTGATGTATATGTTGAAGTATTTTATTCTGATGGGTCTCACGCTTGGATTATACGAGATGATTATGTTTAAATGAAAAATTTTTAACTGGGACCGTTACAGTTGGTATCAGAGCAATGGTTTAGAAGTAAAAAGAGTAAGAGATGATGAAATTGTTAGGTATTACATACAGACATGTGATTATAGTAAGTAGTTGGTCTTATGTGA
>JAVJIF010032185.1:0-243007 GCA_038442645.1 Agave tequilana
GAATGGAGTATGAAATGATAGAACAGTTGACTTGGACTCAGGAAGGACAGGAACTAATACCGACTCAGGAAGGTGACTTAAGTCAAGTAAAGGTTCAGGAGTCGAAATAGGTTCAGAAATTGGGTCCAAGTCAAGAAGTTGAAACTCCAGTCCACATGTATTTTCCAACAATGGAATGTGACCTAATATGGGTGATTCCAGTTCAGGAATGATAGGTGGAGGAATCAAAACTGACTCTAAAATATTACTCAAGTTTGGTAACAAACGGGAGTCAAGATTGATTCAGAAAGTTGAACTGGATCACAGATTTGAGAATCTAGGTCACATATCTCATTGAGTTCAATATCAAAAAATGGAGAACTTGCCAATTTGTCATTGGATCTTCAAAAGTGTATAATTGGTCAAGTTCAATATGATCCTCAAAGATGGTGATTCAATTTCATTATGAATTGGGACAGGATCCAATGTTGACTCCGGGAAAAGATTGAAGTCAGGTAAAGATACCGGAGTCATTATTGAATCAGGAAGAAGAATTGAATCACTAAGTGGGGTTCAAGATCATATTCATTTCAAGTTTGATTTCAGGAAAAGGATAACTTGCCAATTATCAATTTCATTTGGAGTTTGGGCAAGTTCAAATGGTTGTGCTGAAAAGGGAATCTTGATTTCCAAAACTACATGATTCTTCGGCTCTAACAGAATAGTTAGTGACATCAGGACGGTGGGAACGTAGAGATTCGACCATCATATCTATGTCACGATTACGAGTGTTTTGAGCCTGAGTCATGGCTTCAAGCATCTTTTCATAGTTGATAGGTTCATTGTTTTGATGAAAGATGAAGAATTGTGTTGGAAGTGGTAGTGAAATTGTGAGTCCATCAGATTTGGGATTTGTGTTTGGACTCACGCATACTCATTTCCATAATTGATGGTTTCCTATTTTGGACGGGTGGAACTGAGTATGAATCTTGAACATAATGTGGACTGGGTGGAGAAGGAGGGCAAGGTGGTTGGAATTATGCTCGGGGGAGGTGAATCCCCACTGACTCGGTGAAGAGTTGAAATCATTATGGAAATTATAGTATTAGATGGGGGTATGGGTCATATTGATTCGGATAAGACCAATCCGGCACACTAGGTTGGTCAAAGTTATGATATGCCGGTTGGTAATATCCGAAAATGAAGTCGGTGGTAATATGGATTATTATTGTAGTTGAGAAAATTATTATTATAGTCCATATCACACAATAGAATACAAACAAAGAAAAACAAAAAATAAACAAACAAAAAGAAAAAATTCTAGCCTAAGTTAGGTAGACTTAGGACCTAGACGACTCCTAACTGGTTAGACTGTCCACGGGAGGTCTAATATAGACTTTAACCACAAGCTAATCAGCCAGGTCAGGGCAAGGTTGGTGGGAGGTTTTCCGTCAAAGACGTTCCTTAATTAAATAACCACCAACCTTCGGGCTTTCGGCCCTCAATCCCTTTCCTAGACACTGATTTTGCAGGAGTTAGATTCCAACATTTTCCCCCCTTAGGATAATCTCCTAATTGAGTCCGAGATGTCCCTAGGGCCAACGTCTACTCAATTTTAGTTAGGCTTGGGTTAGTGAGTGCTTGAAATGTGATTTTTGGGCTAAGGAAGGGTGATTAAATCCCCACCTTATCTTGTTATGGGTTAGTGCCCTTAAAATAATTTTTGTGCAAGTGTACAAGATATGTAAGATTCACTCAAAGCGATATAAACAACAAGAAGTGAGTCCTATGCTAATGCAATGCATACGTACCTTGCTCCAGCACTCTTCAACAGTAAAAAATAAAGGAATTAAAAAGACACGTGCCTAAATGCAAATGTCTAATCAATTTTTTATCTTTTCAACAATATTTTACTGTTGATTATTAGCAGGCTTATGTTATGGCATATAAGAAAATTAAAGTTGCAGCAACTAGAATTTTTTTAAACTAAGCAGCCCTGCAAAAAGCTGTTAGTAGTCAACTCTTCCTTGCCGCGGATCCGCGGCTTTTTGCCGTGGAAACGCGGCAATTCAGAGGGCAATGGTTTTCTGCTTTCTAGTGTAAGATCACCTAGAGGGGGGTGAATAGGTGATGGCTAATCTAATGGTCACTTATGAACAAATAATGCGGAATTAAAACTAAGATGACCAATTAAAACTTCTTTTAATAAAACACTTATGTATAACACAAGAGTGTTGCCGAATTTCCCTTGCGAGGCTCTGGACAACTCCTCTAGATCCCCTTGAATGGGTTGAGGTGCCGCGTTGGCTCTCTTGGTTGAATACTAGTGTTAACAACAATCCCAAGCAAGTATGTATATCAATTATGAGCACAAGGAATATATCATGCATATAGAAGATGAACACAATAAATTGAATGCAAGATATAAATAGAGACAAAAAGAGTAAGAGAGCAAGAGTGAGCAATCGCAAACACAAAGGTTTGTTTCGAGGTTCGAGCACACTTGCTCTACATCCCCGCCTTCGACACACGAAGGATTTCCACTATGCACGATCCAACCGATCTCTCCTTGGTGCCGCAACACCTACAAGCCCTCGGACTCTCAAGTCCCTTACACACCACAAGCCCACCGGCTCGTCGAGGCCGCACCTCAAGCTACAAGTCCTCACTAGGACCCAACAACACCAAGTCCTCACTAGGACCGAAACAAAACCGCGAACACAACCGTCCGCCTTCTCAAAGAACAAGAATGATTTCTTGGTGATCTAAACACTTGATCACCAATTACAAACTCTCACTACAACTCTCCTATAGGATAGATGTAACAATGGATGCTCAAGTGTAGTGTGAGAAAAGTAAGGATTAGAAAGGGGGAGGAAAACTCAAAGAATCACAATTTACACTCTTGATAAATTCTTCCCTTTTGATTGGAAGTATTTGCACTCAAATATGTGGAGAAAACTCTGTTAAAAGGATGGGAAAAACTGGCTTAGAAATCTCCAAAAGTCTTGGCTCAAAACAATGACAAAACCCCCTTTTATAGGCTGACAGAAAATAGAGCCGTTGGGGCTCTGTCAGAGCTTCCGGTCGACCGGTCCGGTCGACCGGCAACGGTCAAAATCCGACCGTTGCAGCCTTCGGTCGACCGACCCGGTCGACCGAGCAACTGGAGAAGAGAGTAAACTCTCTGTCGGTCGACCGGCCCGGTCGACCGATAATTCCCGAGAGCAAAGCTCTCTTAAGCGGTCGACCGGTCCGGTCGACCGTCCTCCAGTGCACATAGGCGTGCACGCTGTGCACGTCCGGTCGACCGACCCGGTCGACCGCCACTGTCAGTTCTGAAAAATCAGAACTGCCAGAACCTGAAAAATTGGGATTAAGGATAGGTCTTTTTAGCTTAATAAAAATCCCATAAATACTTAGAAATTCTACAAAAAATAGTTTTATGATATAGAAACATGCTTGCACAAAATCAAGGCATGTTATTGAAGATTTGACTATTTTTGTAACTTGGAAATATTGGCTCATATAAAAAAACTATTTTTCTAAAACAACATGTTTTCCAAATTTCCATCAAATACAAAAACAAGATACACTTTAAAGCATAGTGTGTGTGGATATGATCCACTACACAATCAAGATGAAATATCTAGTTTTTGACAATAGGCTCTAAGCATGGTTTTGGATATAAGAAATGTAAACTATGAAATACCAAATCCAAGATAAATATTTTGTCACAAAGAAAAATCTTTTTCTAAATAAAAATTCTTTTCTAAAAAGAAATCTTAAATGAAAACTTCAATCAAGAGTGTGTGTGTGATTCATACTTGAGCAATCCACCAATCTATTCTATCCTTTACATTTTTATCTAAAACAAATAAAAATCTTATATCTAGACACAAGTCTTCATCCTCTTGAAGTCTTCACTTGAAGGCTTCTCATCTTCTTGACTTGGTCCAAATGCAATCCACCGAGCTCATCTCTAGATGTGTTCTTGATGCATAGGCCGTGAATGAATCAACGGTGCTAGCTTCCAACTTGTCTTTAAATCCTTTGTTGAAGCTCCACACCTACTAAGATCTTGATAAAGAATCTGTCACTAATTAAACACAAGATCATTAGTAATCATAACTTCATGAGTTGATCATCATCAAAACTAGGGTGATAGGCCTTTGGGCCAACAATCTCCCCCTTTTTGATGATGACAAAACTCATGAAGTTATATATGCATGGATTAAAGTAAAGCTTCAAAGAAGCTCCCCCTTAACTCATGCATATCAAATAAATGATAAAGATATGACAATGAAGCACATGACATGTATGCAAATGAATGGAGATAACACCAAAAACAAATCTTTTTCTCCTATTATTTGCAAATAACAAAACATAACAAAACATATATGCATAATTAACAAGGAAGACAACTACTTCTCTCCTTAAGCAATGAAAACATGCATATATATACTCAAATACTTCTCCCCCTTTTTGTCAATCATCAACAAGGGGGTCAAAGTAAAAAAAAAAAACAAATCAAATAAAATTTTCTCCCCCTTTTGTCAAAAATAAAGAAATAAAGGAGGGATAATCTAAATCAATCAAGAAGATCTATATGTAGAAGAGATGTTAAGCTCTCCTTGCATATAGGCAATACAAATTAAAAATTTTGAAATTTTCTTATGAAAACAAATTTTGAAATATCTTAAAATACACAATTTTCTTTTAAGGTACCAAATGTAGAACAACCAAATTTTGAATTTTGATACCAATTATGAAATACAATGCATAAGCTTGAAGATAAATAAGATTTGAAGTAAGCTTAGCATTAACAACTTTGTGCTTTAAAAATATAAGGCCATTTAGATACAAGCACACAACAAATCATATATATGTATGAAGAACTAATATCAATTGAAGGTGATACATACATATACGGGAAAGCAAAAATATGAGTATATACATAAGAGGTCAAATTGATACCAATTGAAAATATCCAATGATACCAATTGAAAATTAAGCTTAAGTGTATATATCATATAATCTACCACATAAAGAATTCGAACTAGTTAAATGAAGGTGTTTAACAACTAGTACGGAATCCTTCAATCAAGGAATAAATCAAAAGTTTTCATGAAATATCAATGAAACACAAGGCACTAAAAACACTCTAGTATCCATAAAGTCCATATTGAAAAGAAGTGAGTGTACTAGTGTTATGTGGAACATGGCATCATGAAAAATAGCAATAAAGTTCAATATTCCTTTAAAACATAAATTTTGAAAGCATGAAAATCATCACAAAAATTTCTTTATTTTAAAATAATTATATTTCAAGGTATATGTATATTTTGTCAACACAAGAAGCATACATACATATCCCTAATGTAATTGAGTCCATATATGTAGATTTGCATGAAAGGCAAATGACTCAAGAGGTATACATGTATATCTTAAAGTTTGGCCAAAATGCACATATACATGAAATGAAAAGCACATGATCATAAATCAAATCCAAAGAGAGAATATAAGTTTAAAGATGTATGAATCATCAAAACTAAGCAATACAAGCACATTTCATGGGTTCAAATAAGCATTCAAGCACAAATATAAATAGATTTATTTGTGGCCCATGATATGTACAAGTATAAATCCTAGTGTTGACAAAAGC
Organism: Agave tequilana; assembly: GCA_038442645.1. Lineage (NCBI taxonomy): Eukaryota > Viridiplantae > Streptophyta > Magnoliopsida > Asparagales > Asparagaceae > Agave > Agave tequilana. The sequence goes on from JAVJIF010032185.1 coordinate 5,645, forward strand.
TAACACTTAAACTAATATTCAAATCATGAATCATCAAATCTTGAGAATACAAAATAATTTATCCAAATTATTATAAAGTAGGATCATGTGTAAATCTCAAAAACTATTTGAAGAATAGATAACTAGTATAAATAGATTTTTGACAAACTAGTTAAAGATCCTTCAAATACATCAAATCGTATGTTTTTCATAAACATAACTAAATACAAAAAAAAATTTAAGCACTCATGGTCTATAAAGCTCAAAATATTTTGTATCATAAAGATGAGTGTTCAAAAGATCATGTAAATAGCATTTTTATGAAAATAGTCATTCAAGCTCAAAAAGATCATAAATCACATTTTGTTGTACAAATCAAAAACATGAAAAATCATTTTTTTTATTATTATTTATTTAAAATACTAATCTTCATGGTATATGTATGATTTATCCAATTCTAACAATATGCATACATATCCCAAATATGAAAAGAGTCCAATATATATTGCATGAAGGCAAATGACTCAAGGGGTATACATGTATATTTATTAGATTTGAATTAAACACACATATACATGAAGTACGATCAAAAATAGGCATAACAAGTATAAATGACCGAATCATCAAAACTAGCCTATACACATGCATATAGTGGACACAAATGAGCATGAAGTTCAAATATATATGAGTCAATTGTAGTTCACTATTCATATATGTATAAATGCAAGTTTTGATAGAAACTACACTTAAACTAGTATATACCACATGAAGCACCAAAAATATCTTAAAATATGAACATGCTATGACTATTATGAATGAACAAGCATGTACATAAATGAAATAGGAGTTTAGAAATTGTTACCAACTCCAAAGCTCTTAGCATGGTGGTTGATCCACCAAAGCTCCTTGATAGCGATGCAACCCAAAAGTATGTCCATCATGTCCAAGTGCATCCACTACTAAGGTACCATCCCTCTCACGTTTTGTGAGAGCCCTCACCTACATCACAAGCAAAAGGTGGGGGTTTTGGTACCCATATTTTCTTGGGTCCTTTGGTATCAGAACCTAACCCTACAACTTAGGTCTAACAACCTTAGGGAGATCCATATTTGGCTATATACATTTGTGTTGCATTTACATTTGCTTGTGCATTCATGGCATCCATGGACTTTTCTAGCATTAAATCCCCACCCAAGTTTGATGGTTTAAACTTCCCCATTTGGAAGGTGAAAATGAATCTCTTCCTTAAATCCCTAGGAGTTAGGGTAGCTAGGGCCATTACCAAAGATTTTATTGAACCCACTAGTGATGAGAGCACATGGTCCGAGGATACTTCCAAAGACTATGAGGCTAATGCTAGGGCACAATATGCATTGACCCAAGCATTAAATGAAGATGACCTTGCACGCATAATAAATTGTAAATCCGCATTTGAGGTTTGGAACATACTCATTATGACTCATGAGGGAACGTCTCAAGTCAAGAGAGCCAAAGTTGACTTGCTACGTTCTCAATATGAGAATTTCTATATGTTTGAAAATGAGAGCATTGATGACATGCTCACCCGTTTTAAAAAATAACTAATCCTCTTTCTTCCTTAGGCGACAAGATTGATAATGATCAAAAGATAAGGAAGGTGATTAGAGCTCTTCCAAAGCTTGGGAAGTCAAGGCGACCACACTCAAGGAGCTTAATGACAAAGAGGAGATGGACTTCTCCGGCTTCATCGGAAATCTCAAGACGCATGAGATGGAGATGAAAGTTAGAGAAGAGAGGGAGGCACCAAAGAAGAAGACGATTGCCTTCAAAGCCACTCCTACTACCATTGAGGAAGATGACTCATCCGAAGATTGCGATGAGGACTTCGCCATGCTCATCCGGAAGGTGGGCAAGATGTTTTACAAGAAGGGACGGCAAAGTAACTTCCGAAGAGGGAAGCCTCAAGGAAGGTACGAGAAGAAAAGAGATGAACCCGGTCCTTGCTTTCATTGCAAGAAGATCGGTCACCTAATTGCCGATTGTCCCGCTCTACAAGCAATCACATCCAAGAATGGGCAAAGAAAGAAGAAAGCCTTGGCCGCAACATGGGATGATTCGGAGTCGGAATCCGAAGAGGAGCACGACGCCGCCAACATGTGCTTCATGGCACAAGGAGACGACGCTTCTAAGGTAACATTTGATAACACTCTTGATGATGATGACCTCACTATGGATGAACTAGCACATTTCTTTGAGGAATTACAACATAGATATGAGATTTCGCAATCTCATATAAAAAGTTAAAAAGGGAAAATGAGTCTTTGAGAGATAAGATTAATATTATTGAAAAAGAGAAAAATGAGTTATCTAGTTCTTTTGAAAAATTGAAAAATGATTTTGATAAATATAAGGTAGCTAATAAAGGAAAAACCCCATGATTTCTAGTGATAAAAATGTTTTTGTTGAAATTCAAAAACGTGTTGATTCTTTAGATAAAACTTTAAAGAAATGTGCATTTGACTTTAACAAGCTTGCATCTAAATTTTCTAAGGGAGTAGCTCAAGGGAAACATGTTCATCATAAACACTCTACACATAAACATGCACACACTCATAACCATGCTTTTATGTACAATAGTGGTAGAATTTACATTTGCACACATTGTGGCCGCAAAGGCCATTTAGAAAATTTTTGCTATGCTAAGAACAATGTTAAGAATAAATTTGTTTGGGTTCGCCCCGGATCTAACCCCAAAGGACCCACTAAGATTTGGGTACCAAAAGAGCCACCAAATTTAAATGATACAGGTATAGGTGGATCTACACCCTCCAAGACTTAGGAGGAGGTGGTGCCCGGGTGGTTGATGCATCGGAGTTTAAAGAACAAATCATGCATGCATCGCTATCGTGGAGGCACCTATTTGTGGAGATTGCCCGTAAATTGGTAACATCTCCATTTAAGAGTTTAATTTTGTATATACAATTGTTATAGGATTGCTAGTTTAATTTTATGCCTCATTGATACATGATTAGTATAAACTTGCAACTCTATCATGATTGTATATGCCATGTTCAGTTTTTGATTTTTAGTTATGTATACATGTGTATAGAATTGATAGTTTGCTTTTGTACTCTATTGATATATGCTAATATAGAACTACATTTCTATCATATTGTGTACATGCCTTGTATTAACTTCCATATCTTGTGTTTTATGCCATATGTCATATTTGTCCACATGTCCATATTTCTTTTTGTATCTATATGTATGTACTCTTTTATCAAAACTATAAATAAATCTTCAAAATTTCTTATTTAAGCAAATACCTTAAAGATGGCAATTGCGCACCTCAACTCTTTCAAGAGGAATCAAGAGGATGAAGTTCAGAACCCGTCACTGGGTATTCGGCTTCAACATCTTTATATCTTTGTTTAAATATGTAAAATAAAATTAAAAACATGACTGTGTAAATTTTTGATGTTGTGATAACTTAAATGAAGATTTAAAACTTGTTGCTGTATGTTATAATATATCATACCTTTATTTTGATTCAATTTCCTTTAAATTTTTTTTTTTGGGCCAGAATCTGTTAACAGACTTTCAGGCAAAGCCGGTCGACCGGCCCCTAACCCCAGTCGACCGACTCTGCCTGAGAGAAAATTTTTGAATTTTTTCTGTTAAGTATAGTGTGAGAAAGTAAGGATTAGAAAGGTGGAGGAAAACTCAAAGAATCACAATTTACACTCTTGATAAATTCTTCCCTTTTGATTGGAAGTATTTGCACTCAAATATGTGGAGAAAACTCTGTTAAAAGGATGGGAAAAACTGGCTTAGAAATCTCCAAAAGTCTTGGCTCAAAACAATGACAAAACCCCTTTTATAGGCTGACAGAAAATAGAGCCGTTGGGGCTCTGTCAGAGCTTCCGGTCGACCGGTCCGGTCGACCGGCAACGGTCAAAATCCGACCGTTGCAGCCTTCGGTCGACCGACCCGGTCGACCGAGCAACTGGAGAAGAGAGTAAACTCTCTGTCGGTCGACCGGCCCGGTCGACCGATAATTCCCGAGAGCAAAGCTCTCTTAAGCGGTCGACCGGTCCGGTCGACCGTCCTCCAGTGCACACAGGCGTGCACGCTGTGCACGTCCGGTCGACCGGCCACTGTCAGTTCTGAAAAATCAGAACTGCCAGAACCTGAAAAATTGGGATTAAGGATAGGTCTTTTTGGCTTAATAAAAATCCCATAAATACTTAGAAATTCTACAAAAATAGTTTTATGATATAGAAACATGCTTGCACAAAATCAAGGCATGTTATTGAAGATTTGACTATTTTTGTAACTTGGAAATATTGGCTCATAATAAAAACTGTTTTTCTAAAACAACATGTTTTTCCAAATTTCCATCAAATACAAAAATAAGATACACTTTAAAGCATAGTGTGTGTGGATATGATCCACTACACAATCAAGATGAAATATCTAGTTTTTGACAATAGGCTCTAAGCATGGTTTTGGATATAAGAAATGTAAACTATGAAATACCAAAATCCAAGATAAATATTTTGTCACAAAGAAAAATCTTTTTCTAAATAAAAATTCTTTTCTAAAAAGAAATCTTAAATGAAAACTTCAATCAAGAGTGTGTGTGTGATTCATACTTGAGCAATCCACCAATCTATTCTATCCTTTATATTTTTATCTAAAACAAATAAAAATCTTATACCTAGACACAAGTCTTCATCCTCTTGAAGTCTTCACTTGAAGGCTTCTCATCTTCTTGACTTGGTCCAAATGCAATCCACCGAGCTCATCTCTAGATGTGTTCTTGATGCATAGGCTCGTGAATCAACCGGTGCTAGCTTCCAACTTGTCTTTAAATCCTTTGTTGAAACTCCACACCTACTAAGATCTTGATAAAGAATCTGTCACTAATTAAACACAAGATCATTAGTAATCATAACTTCATGAGTTGATCATCATCAAAACTAGGGTGATAGGCCTTTGGGCCAACATCTAGAGCAGAGGCCCAATACCACTTGTATGTCACTGCAATATTAATTTCCTGCTTTAATTGCCCTGTAACCTGCAACAGAGAAGAAAATTCGTTTAGTTCTAAAAAATTTTCAAAACAAATTCAGATTTCAATAAAAAAAATGTACCCTCCCCGGCAACGGCGCCAAAATTTGATTGAGGCTAAACCTGCACAAAAAAATACGGATTTTTAGATCTTATAATAAAAACGTGCAAGTGCTCAATACTTCCGCTATAGCAAGTGGCTAATGCGGGTCGTGATCCACAAGGAGGGTTTGCAATGAAAGTGTTTACAGTTTTATTGAAATCGTTATCAAAACTAAGCGAAGGTTCTTCTCTGTTTTAAAATTAAGAAAAAGAAAAAGAAAGTTATAGTTAAAGTTAGAGAGAAAGCGAGAGATGAAGAAGGTGAAAAATCAGAAAACAATAAAAAGCGACTATGTACAAATGAAGTGGAGGAAAAGATCAAAAACGATTGGGAAGAAGTGGTGAAAGAAATCGTGTTGGCGATCTATACTATAGCGATAAAAGAAAAGAAAGAAAGTTAAGAATTACTTACCTAGTTTGGTGATGACTTACTTGGAAACCTTTTTGCAAGTTCTACCTTTTTGCTTTGGAGGCGTTCAACGCATAGATCATAAACTCGAACTCGGTCCCCGTGCACATTATATCGTCAAGCATAAGAAGAACGAAGTGATGCGAGCTTGGAAGAGGAGAACGTCTTCATGAACTATCGCTGGCTCTCACGTAGCATCGGTGTACTTGCTTTAGAGTTCACTTGTAGACTCAACACATACAACCAAGGTGAAGTAGAAAGGAAAACGAAAAGCAAAACAAATGTAAAGGAAAGTAAAGAAACGAACACAAAGAAAAGTTTACCTTTATTGCTTACTGAGACAATGAAAGAAAGGAGGAGGAGTACATCGGTGTCACTCTCAACATCAGCCTCTCTCTCTTACTTACATGAATCATCTTCTAACCTAAGCCTACATACAAGTTAACTAAAAAAGAAAAACCTAAGCCTAGAAATGAAAAGCTTGGCTAAGTCCTATCTCTGCATGGTCCTCCCTTTTGCCTTTGAGTGCAGGTATTTATAGGAGAAATGGATAGGGTAGAGGTGGATATTCAGTTCTGATCTGCAGTTTGTTGGCGTGTTGATTGCTGAATATCACTTAACAACTGACAGAATTAGAAATAATGATCAACATAAGAGTTGTAGCTCTGTCAGTCTGTTTTCTGGATCATCTTGAATCATCAGAATTGAGATTCTGTAGCAAAAGTTATGATTCGAATACTAAAATGTATCCAGTCAGAATCTGAATCAAACTTGCTTGATCTTTGCTTCAGCCGATCGATTCTGAGAGGATTCTTCTCAACCAGTTTTCAACTTCTTGATTTTGCCCTGATTTACTGAGTGTGAATTAATTCTGATTTAATTCAGAATTTTGGTGGGCTTTGGGCTCATTTCTCTTCATCTCCTTAAAGAATGGGCCTGCAAATAAATAAGCAATTAATTAGGACAGTACAGGCTTTTATTCTAAAATAAGTATGGAAATATGATATTAAATATGCAACATTAGCGACCAATCAAGAACCCAGACGGGGGATTAGTCAGGTAAATCAAGTCAGCATTAGCTTCAACCTCTATGAAGAAATCAAGGAAGCACAACAGAAGGATGATCAGGTAGCTAAAATTTTGAGGTGAAACTCGAGGTTTTACCATTGTAAGAAATTTACTGAGAAAGGGGAGCCAGATAAATATAGCTCCAGACATTGGGCTCAAGGAGCGAATTATGACTGAAGCTCATTGCACCCCTTATACAGTACACCCAGGAACAACAAAAATGTATCGGGATCTGAGAACAAATTTTTGGTGGGAAGGAATGAAAAAGGACATAGTGAAATTTGTGTAGAGATATTTGATATGCCAACAAGTTAAGGCTGAACACAAAAAGCCTCCGGGGCTTCTCATGCCCTTGCAAATCCCGAATGGAAGTGGAGCCGTGTTACTATGGATTTTGTGATAGGACTTCCTAAATCCCCTCAAGGACATGATGTCATATGGGTGATAGTCGACCGACTCACAAAATCCGCTCATTTCCTACCCATTCAAGTAAACTACTCGATGGATAAGTTAGCCCAAATATACCTTCGAGAGATAATCCAGATCCATGGAGTTCCTGAGACAATTGTGTCAGATAGAGACCCTCGGTTCCAGTATGGATCAGTCTATCCCAAGCATTGGGAACTAAACTACATCTAAGTACAGCGGTGCATCCGCAAACTGACGGACAGTCAGAGAGGACTATACAAAATTGGAAGACATGTTAAGGGCATGTGTATTGGACTTCGAAGGCAATTGGGAAAAATACCTACCATTAGTATAATTTGCATATAACAATAGCCACCAGTCAACCATAGCGATGCCGCCATTTGAAGCTTTGTATGGTAGGAAATGTAGATCCCCAATTTGTCAGGAAGAGATGGGAGACCGAAGACTGTTTGGAATCGACATAGTTCAAGAAACGACAGGAAAATACAGATAATAAGAAAGAGAATGAAGGCGGCTCAAAGCAGACAAAAAGCATATGCAGATCGCGCCGGAGACCCTTAGAGTTTGCAGAAGGTGATAAAGTTTTTCTGAGAATATCACCCATGAAAGGAGTGGTATGCATTGGAAAACAAAATAAGTTGGACCCTCGGTTTATCGGACCTTTTGAAGTATTGGAAAGGATCAGACCACTAGCCTATCGGTTAGCCCTGCCATCAAAAATTGAGAAGATACACAATGTATTTAATGTGTCGTAATTGAGAAATACATACCTAATTCCAGTCATGTCCTCAGCTACTCATCACTGCAACTCCTAGAGGATTTGTCATCTACGGTGGAGCCAGTGCAGGTTCTAGATCGTAAAGAGAAGCAACTGCATAACAAAGTGATCCCTTTGGTAAAGGTATTGTGGAGAAGCCAAGAGATCGAAGAAACTACCTGGGAAGCAGAGAAGGAAATGAGGAAGATCTACCCACAGCTTTTCCAAGGTACGTCGAGCTTCGGGGTCGAAGCTCTTTTAAGGGGGTAAAAATGTAACGACTGATTTTAATTAAAATCTTTCCTCACCCTAATTATCGAGATTATTGGTTGAATGATTCATTTAAAGTTGTTACCCTCAATTTATAATAATAACGATTTAAATTTCTATAGGTGACTCACCTTCCTAATTAAAACAAGGTAAGTTGAGGGTAAGGGATATGAGTGTATAAAAATATGTGTGTATGTGTACCAAATACCTGTATAAATAAGAGTATGTGCATAGGTATTTATAAAGCCTAGTTTAACTAATTTAAACCTGAGACATACTAATAACTCTAAGTTAATGAAAGGGGGTAGGTATGTATGCAATGGGAGATCAAGGGCTAGGATCTCCTTAATGAGTGTTAGGCCATGTGGCAACTAGGGAGAGTCCCCCACCTTGTAAATTGCACCAAGAAGATAGTGTCCTACCCATTTTACCCACTCTCTTCTCTATTCAGATCTGAATACCTTATTCACTGTATCTTCTTCTTCCCAAATCTGAAACCCTAAAATCCTCAATCTCCTCCCTTGTTATTCCCTTGAAGAAACCTCTACCTAAACCATCTCTCGCTCCCTTGCTCCCCTTCTTTTCACCCCAGGCTGGAGCCAGAGGGTGGGTAGGCGCGCGCCCAGCACAGCAACAGCAGCACGCGCGCGCGTGCTACTAGCCAGGCCGCGTACGGGGCCTGGGGAGGGGAGGCACGTGCGGGGGGGGGGGGCGGAGCAAGGAAGGAGGGGGTGGATTCAGGGTGATTTTTGTGGAGGTTGGTACTACTTAAATCTGATTTTTGAGGCTCCAAAACTCCCATTTTCAGATCACAAACTCAAGACCAAAGGGTTGTTGTGTGGGAAGGCAATCAAAGAAGATTTGTGTAGAGGTCTGTCTATATAAGGTGAGTAAACCTAAACCGTTAGAGTAATTGTTTACAAATGTAGGATGATTAGGGAATTTCCAATCATGTAAGGATGAACGAATCTTGTGTAAATTGTTGTTTTTCACTAATTATTATGATAGGTGAGATCTAAATGCGCGCTACATAGTCATTACCTCTCCTAAATAGGAATTCGGTGGGATGCATGTATAGAGTGTATGTTCCGTATCGATAACTCCGTGGGTAATAAGAAATTTACATCAAAGTCTTTGGTTATGCTTACTTCAACGGGAGGGGAAAACCCCTCCTTACACATTGGCATTGAATTATGTACCATCAAGTAAAATGGAATAACACATTCATTCATATAAGACTTATTGTTACGCGACGTGATTGCACCATGATATAATGAAGCTATTAAGTATGTATTTTTCCCACTTGATATGCACCGATTGTATGAATGGCTTGTGAGTGTAACCCTTGACTTTTTACGAAGAGCATAATAACTTATAAACTACATATGTATGCATGCATGCTTCTTGGAGGAAGGGACTGGGCGGGAGCCGGTAGGAGGGGGAAGACGTTGTGAAAATACTAAAAGGAGGAAAGGGCAAGGCGGGAGCCGGTAGGAGGGGGAAGACGGAGATTTAATCGCTATACATATACATGTTTCTCTAACAGAGGAAGGGGCCGGGCAGAAGCCGGTAGGAAGGGGAAGATGGGGACTTGATTATATATATATATATATATATATATATATATATATATATATATATATATATGTATATGTATATATATATATATTATGAAAATACTATGAAAATACTAAAGGGAGGAAGGGGCGGGCGGGAGACGGTTGGAGGGGGAAGGTGGTGAATTGGATCTAAAAGTAGTAATTATGTATAAGCACTTCGCTTAAGCGAACCGTCAAGCTTTGTTCCACGTTGATATTTTATGTTAAACCTGGAATGTCATGACTAAATGAAATGGTAAACCGGTTGGTGTAGCAGTATATGTACACATATACTTGCTCGCATATACATGTAAGTAATTCATTTTGTAATGGTATATAAGAAGGTAAACTTATGGCAGTTGAGACATCTAAACCATAACTTTATGGGGTCTCAGGTAAAGCAAGTTAAGGGAGAAGTTGTATCGTATAATTGTCTTAATTGCAAAACACCTCTCTAAGAATGTGTTGGCTTATGAAGTTTCTGTACTAGCACCTTTTTAGCGTGGTTTACTCATTGAGCTGTCGAGCTTATTTTATTTTCTTTTCACCTATTTCAGGTTTGGATAAAGGTAAGGGGCCACTCTAGCCTGGAGGATTTAATAATGGGACGAATGACATGCTATTTGTTCTGTTTCTGGTTAACCCTCTACATATATATGTTCTAGTTTAAGTATCTTTTGTATGGTTATGCTTATGGTGCACTCAGTGTATGTAATTTGTCCTTGTGGTATTTTGAAACTAGGGACTCAGGTTATATGTAATGTTTCAGGAGCTATGAATGGTGGTTATGCGTGGTAATGTTGTGTTGGGGACTGAATCCTTGTTGTTACATGTTATTAAGATGCCAATTTGGGAATGTATGGTGCAAGCATGTAATGTGTGTATAGAGTTTGAGATGAGATATATTGTGTTATAAGATAAGTAGGCGATGTTGGCCGAAATTCTTATTTGGAACAAGTAGGCCGTGGAGCCGAAATTGATGGTATGTCTCATGTAAAAATATGGAACTAAAAGAGAGTGCGCTGTCAAAATTTTCGGGATAAATAGAGATTTGAAACTAAAAGAGAGTTATCACACTAACCTCTAGTCTATATATTTTGGGAACATTACACGCACAACCTAAGCCTAATTTAAAATCGGATAGATGTTGGCCTTAGGGATATCTCAAGCTCATTAAGAAGTTATCCTAAGGGAGAAGGTGTTAGAATTTGACTCTTGCGAAATCGGTGTCAAAGGATGGTGATTGAGGGGCGAACCCCGAAGGTTGGTGGTTTGGCTTAATTAGGCCTCCCACCAATCTTACCCTGACCTAGATGATTAGCTTATGGTCAGATTCTACATTATACCTCTTGTGGACAATCTAACCTATTAGGAGTTGTCTAGGTCCAAGTCTCCTTTAGAATAGGCAAATTTTTCTCTTTTGTATTTGACTGATTAGTAAACTTGTTTGTGGTAGTATTTGTGTATGCAAGTGTGGTCGAGAGACCCAAATTCATCTAGTTAACTAGAAACACTTTACCATCTAAACAAGAACCAAAATCAAATCTTTTTATGGCTCAACCAACATCCTTATAGGATATGTTCTATCCCATGAGAATCTCACTTCCATCTTGCAGCTAGCTTCCATCGATTGGTGACAATAATTTTGAGCTTAAGTCTCAGTTCATCAATACACACCCTAAGTTTCATGGCTTAGAGTCCGAATATGCATATTTCTTCATAAGAGATTTGAGAAATTATACTTAATGATGAAAATCTCTCACCTTTTAGACGATGCTATTAGGTTGAGATTCATCCCATTTACTCTTAAAGGACTCAGCCAAAAAATGACTATTCAGCTTAGCGGCCGTTTGATCACATCGTGTGATAGTTCCACGAAGGTCTTCTTGAAGAAATTCTATCAAATTTATAAGATTGCTCTCATTAGGAAGAGCATCATGAAGTTTAGGTAAGAACCTATGAACCATTTTGAAGGTATTTTGAACGCTTCAAAGACCTTCTTATTCAATATCTTTATTATGGCATAGAAAAGTGGCAACAATGCCAAATTCTCTATAACTGTTTAGATTACCAGAACAAAACCCTCTTAGAAACATGTGCCAAGGGGAATTCTTACAAAAAGATGAATCAAGGGTGGGACTTATTTGAGGACCTAGCTGAAAAAACCTCTGTTCGCGTTTCGAAGTTCATGAAAAACTCCATCGTTGTTGAATCACGTACAAGTTATGAAACCTAAACTTGTTAGAATCTTTTTAACAAAAGTGTGTAGTGGCAAGTATAGGATCGAATCCACAAGACTTGTTCTTGAAAATTTAGTTATTAAAAATCTCACTTTTATCTTATTCTAGTTGAGAGATCCCTTGGATGAAGGTTGGAATTTTATTTTTTTAAAAATAAATAAATAAATAAAGATCTTGTAGAAAAAAGCAAAAGCAAAATAAAAATATGAATAAAGTAAAAAAAGAAGAAGAAAGAAATACTAACCTTTTTGCGAAGATTTGAATAACCAAAATAAAAAAAGAAATTAAGAGATTGGTACAAAGGGAAGAGGAAGATGAACTAGTGAACTTGTTTCTTATCGTCACCTTGTTGTCTCCCTCCTCCAAGCGATGCTGAAAACAAAAGAAGCTAGTAAAAGAAAAGAGATGACTTAATGGAATCAAATATGCAAGAAAAGAATAACATAAACAAATAAAGAGAAAATTAAAGAAAGACTTAGACTGAATGCTACGAGATCGTGAAGAAGAATTCTGAATTTTATTCAATAAGTATCAAATACAAAGCCTTTTGATCCTCTCCAATCTCGCATTACAACGCTCAAAACTCTCTTTTTCTGGCTTTTCAGCTCTCTCATGTCCTCCCTCTCTCTCAATGAATACAGGTATTTATAGGAAAATAGTGATAAGAGAGAGCGTAGGGAGATAGGAAGAGTTGGCTATTTTTAAATTTCAATCTTCCCCTTATCTCCAAACTTGATTTATTTAGAATTCTTATCTGCAGCTTATTGGCGTGTTGATTGCTAAATATTGCTTATCAGATGATAGAATTTAAAACAATGATCAACATAAGAGTTGTAGACCTTTAAATCTTTTTTCTGGATCATCTTGAATCATAAGATTTGAGATTTGAAGCGAAGGTTATGATTAAAATGCTAAACTGTATCCAGTCTGAATCCGAATCTAAGTTTCTTCATCTTATCCGTTGATCTTCTCTTTATCCATTTATCCTTAGCAAACCCAATAGGGTCTTTAAAAATTCATTTTTCTTTTGAATTTTTATAGTATTATCTTATCTGGTAAATCCAATCCTCAGATAAGATAGACTAAAGATTATCTGAATTTGAGTTGATCCCTGTTTGATTTGAACTTTTGGGTTTGTTTGGATTGGATCCATGTTTATCTTCTCTTTATCATCCTACAAGGATTAGGACATTAAGACAAGTGAGTTTGTAATGATTTATTACAGAATATATGTAGGAATATAATAATATTTATGCAATATATGTGTGTCCAAATACACCCCCACACTTATATTTTGCTCGTACTCGAGCAAAATAAAACTAACTTAAGGTTTTTATTGGACCACTTTCGCAGGTCACGCGATTGCACTTAGCATGTACAACAAGCCTTTAAACCTCTAGGTTACCCCTAGAGGAGTTGTAGTCTCTTGAGGGTTCTCAGTGGATTACACCCACAAAATCTATAAAGAAAAGAAATAATTGTTAGTATTTTTGAAAATACATTTTGAAAAGAAGAGAAAATATTTGAAGTGTTTTTACAAGTATTAACCAACTTGTAAGTTATAAGAGTATCGAATTATTCATCCCTAGACTTAGCCTCTATTCAAATATTTGTTATCAATTAAGGTTAGGAATAAAATTGTATTCTCATCTAGTCTATTATTTTACCCTAAGTCATATGCATCTCGTGACCGTGAATATTTTGACTAAGGGTTCTTCAACTCTAACTCTTATACCTTATTTGTATATATACTGGTAGTTATATTTTTAGCTTTCTTAGGCTTTCTAATTTGCCCATGTAATGAGCCTTAGTCGGTGACTCCCAAGCCGGACGATTTTAGGGCACCGGGTGAGAAAACACCCCAAGAACTTAGGACTCGAGCAAGCAAGGCTGCAAAACTAAGGATTTATTTGGTGATATGAACCACTTTTAGGCGTGAATAATCATGCTTTTATGAGGCACAAAAATCTAGCTTAATCAGAGGATTCTTATTATATATATATTTTTTTTCTTCTTTTTTTTCCTTTTTTCTCTTTTTTTTTTAAGGCATAAGAATCTTTGTTTTTGAACTCTAAGTATGTAAGTATATGAAAGATACATATTTTATCAAGGTAAAAATCAAGACTGGATTACTTTTTTAATTTTTTCTTCCTATCCCTAGAAATTAAACAAATATTCTTATTTCAACCAAGTATAAGAAATCCTAATTATGATTCTCTTATTCCTTAAAATTAACTTAATTTCTTGCAAAAAATAAGTCAAAATATTATTTTTGTTTTCAAAAGTTTTTTTTTTGTAACAAAGAAATTTTTTTATATTTTATATTTTTTAATCTTTTTAATTTTTTTTAGAAAACCTAAAAGAAAACCTAAGTTAACCCTCCCCCACACTTAAACGTGACATTGTCCTCAATGTTAAAATGTATGCTCATTATGCTAGCGTTGAAAATCAACAAAATAAGGGGTGGATAGTATCTTAGGAGCTGCAATAAGCATATAAGTTAAGGGGTAAGAGTAAATAAAAAGATGAAGGCACACCCCCAAATTTGAATAAAAGCATCTCTCTATAGAAAAGAAATAGAAACCCTAGAAAGGAAAAAAATTAAAAAAAAAACTTTCTATAGAAAACAACATTTCTGGGTTGCCTCCCAGCAGCGCTAAGTTAACGTCTTCGGCCAGACACAATCACATGTCACTCAACCTCTATGTATGGCCTTCCGATGTTGGACCAAAAAATTGAAAGTTTTCTTGTGTAGTCCTTGAAGCAGAACAATGGTGCATTAGAGAATGTTAAAATATGTGTCCAAGATTTTTCAATTTGAGTGCAAAAGTTCTTGAGTAATGTCGTATAGGCAGGCAATTGTTTAGTCACATTTAGGAGTGGAATGTCAATTTTGACAGGTTTGATATCTTCTAACACTTCAGCCATCCTAGTCTTACTCTCATCCAAATGAAGAGGCTGATCTAGGCATTTGGGAAAGTATTCACGGGGTACATCAGATATCGCAATGGTTGTCTTAATTTGTGATCCCGTGAAAGATTCAGAAAGATAAACCAATTTTGTCGGCTAGCCAACAGTAGACTCTAAAAGTGCGTCAATTTTGAAATCGTCTACTTGGCTTTGGTCCTTTTTGTCTGTTTTATTGACCTGAACCTAGTTTCCAAAAGATTGATTATTAGATGACTCATTAAAAGTGAAGATACTCAATCAAATTTCTTTTTTTCAAAGGAAACTTTAGACTTGAGCTCCTCAACACATGTCTTTTCAAAACACTCATCCTTAAATAATTCTTCAATAAACATGGGCTCATCATCCACGCATACATTCTCAACATGCTTCAAAGAAGTGGTGTGCATTACCAAATCATCCTTAACCAATTCATCTAAAAATATAGAATCATCATCAATGAATTGTTCAATTAATGGCTCATGACAAGACTGGGTGTCAAGCTCATGGATATCTCCAGCATCCTGTCCAAACTCTTTAATTTGGTTTAAGTGAAATGATGAGGGTATAGTTCAAGATTTGAGTCAACATGTGGTCTGGACTCTTGTGGTATGTCCAATTGATCACTTGATAGCACTGATGGAACTCTTGAATTTGATCTGGAATTGGAGTTGAGCAGGTGATTGAGATAATTTGTTATTTCATCAAAATGCATATCTCTGCGAGCATTTGTCTCAATTAGGTCTTGATTAAGTTGATTGTTTTGCAGTATACATTGTTGCATGATTTCTATACTTTTCTCTAATGTGCCCTGCAAATCCTCATTCTTATTATCAAATCCCCAAGATGGAAGTGATGGTTCAGTGTAGAACCAATTTGATTGATATGATTGATCCCATGAATATTGAGGACAATTTCAATCCTCATAATTGAAGTTTGCTGGATCGGGCTCGTTCGTAGGTCCCTGAAATGTGTCAAATTGGTTTTGACCTAGTCCTAACGAATACCCTATTGAAGGACACTGTTTTGAATGATGAGATGAATCATAGCAGTGATGGCACCCCATGGGAGAATGAGATGAATAAGATGAACTAGTAGGTTGGTTGTTGCCATGAAAGCTTAGAGGTGAGGGTGGTGGATGAGAATGAGGAAATGACCTATCATGATAATAGTTGTAATATCTTGATTTGGATAGGCCATGAGAGGAAAGAATTTCAAAATGATAGAAGTGTAGAAGGATGGATGAAAATTGATTTTTTAACTTATTTATTTTTATTTTTGTTGCACATACAAATGACTCAACCAATCAATTACAATCAAGTGTTTTCTTTATCTTGAATTTAATATAAAGGTAATCAGTTTTTTTTTCAACCACTAATCTTAAAAGAATAGAATTCTCCCTAGTTAGACAGCTCCTAACTGGGTTGGAAGGATAGTGGGTTTATCGGTTAAACCTGTCAAATAAGTGATTCAGTTCTTCCTCCAGGCCAGACACCACCGCAATAGGTAAGTCACCTTTTCTAGATAAGGAAGTTCCTCTTTGAAAGCTTGAAAGTGTTCACCGGAGTCTTCCCAAAATATTTCCACTTAAATGAGCTCGAAATCCTAATGGCTGAGTTCTAATTGATTTTAAATTAGTTCAAGCTTGGGAAAAAAACTTATATGTGATTGTGATTTTTGAGCCAAGGAACGGGTGATGAAACTCCGACCTTATGTGAGGGGGACAACTCTTAAGATCTTTTTATGCAAGTATGCACTAATGTAGCACAAAATTCAATCAATAAGCACCTCCAAAATCCCACTGACAAGAGATTCATGGGTAGAGTTAAAAAATACTAAACTTTCCGGTGACTGAAGCAAGCAAGTTTTTATTTATTTTTATTTTAGCAAAGCAATATGTCATAAGCAAGCAAGCTTCATGTTGTTGTGCAAGTCTTCCTTTGTTCATGCAATATCCCTGCAAAAGAAAATTTGAATTAAATCTTTGGGATGGAAAGAAAAATAATAAAAAAAGAATTTTGAATTTTTTTTTAAGATTTAACTTTCTGAATTTTTTTAATTTTTGATAATTTTTTTAATTTTTTTAATTTTTTATATTAAACTAGAAGATTAGATGTTGATTTTCAAAACCAAAAATTTTCACAAGTCCCCGGCAATGACGCAAAAAACTGTTCGCGTTTCGAAGTTCATGAAAAACTCCATCGTTGTTGAATCACATACAAGTTATGAAATCTAAACTTGCTAGAATCTTTTTAACAAAGTGTGTAGTGATAAGTGTAGGATCGAATCCATAGAGACTTGTTCTTGAAAATTTAGTTATTAAAAATCTCACTTTTATCTTATTCTAGTTGAGAGATCCCTTGGATGAAGGTTAGAATTTTGTTTTTTTAAAAATAAATAAATAAATATCTTGTAGAAGAAAGTAAAAGCAAAATAAAAATAAGAATAAAGTAAAAGAAAAAAGAAGAAAGAAATACTAACCTTTTTGCGAAGATTTGAATAACCAAAGTAAAAAAAAGAAATTAAGAGATTGGTACGAAGGGAAGAGGAAGATGAACCAGTGAACTTGTTTCTTATCGACGCCTTGTTGTCTCCCTCCTCCAAGCAATGCTGAAAACAAAAAAGCTAATAAACAAAAAGAGATGACTTTATGGAATCAAATATGCAAGAAAAGAATAGCATAAAAAAAATAAAGAGAAAATGAAAGAAAGACTTAGACTGAACGCTGCAAAATCGTGAAGAAGAATTCTGAATTTTATTCAATAAGTATCAAATACAAAGCCCTTTCATCCTCTCCAATCTCGCATTACAACACTCAAAACTCTCTTTTTTGGCTTTTCAACTATCTCATGTCCTCCCTCACTCTCAATAAATACAGGTATTTATAGAAAAATAGTGATAAGAGAGAGCGTAGGGAGATAGGAAGAGTTGGCTATTTTTGAATTTCAATCTTCCTCTTTTCTCCAAACTTTAATTTATTTAAAATTCTGATATGTAGCTTATTTACGTGTTGATTTCTGAATATTGCTTATCAGATGATAGAATTTGAAATAGTGATCAACATAAGAGTTGTAGACCTTTAAATCTTCTTTCTGGATCATCTTGAATCATCAGATTTAAGATTCGGTAGCGAAAGTTATGATTAAAATCCTAAACTGTATCCAGTCTGAATCTGAATCTAAGTTGCTTCATCTCATCCGTTGATCTTCTCTCTATCCATTTATCCTCAGTAAACCCAGTCTTCAAAAATTTATTTTTCTTTTGAATTTTTATAGTATTATCTTATATGATAAATTCAATCCTCAAATAAGATAGACTAAAGATTCTCTGAATTTGAGTCGATCCCTGTTTAATTTGAACTTTTGGGTTTGTTTGGATAGGATCCATGTTTATCTTCTCTTTATCATCCTGCAAGGATTAGGACATTAAGACAAGTGAGTTTGTAATGATTTATTATAGAATATATGTAGGAATATAATAATGTTTATGCAATATATGTGTCCAAACAACCTCCAATGGGAACCTACTCCTGAAAGTCTAGGAACATAAATTCTATATTTTCAAAAGGAGTCTCCATTCAATAGAATCATCCATAGCCGCTGATGCTAAAATTTCTAGCATAATGAGAAAATTAGAAGCTCTAGAAACTAAGGAGTCAGTTTTAGTCAACAAAGTCAGCCCAAACAAATTTTCAAATTCGCGTTGTACTTACTGTCAAGCCATGAACCATGTGTTTGAGGAGTGTCTTGTTTTCAATGCTCAACAAATATACCTCGAGCCCATGAATGCGGCCTTTTCAAGGCCCATAAAAAATCTTTATGCTTAAATGTAGAATCCTGACTGGAGAAATTCACTTGAATTTCTCGTGGAGCCAAAATAACAATGACCACTCAAGGTCTAACCATTACCAACCTCCCAATCATAATCACAATTCTTTCAATCATCAACCCAATTACCATCACAATTCTTCCAATCATCAATCTAATTCTTCCTTCCAAAACTTTCCTAATCATGCTCTGCAATCTTCCTTCCAAAGTCCTCTACTGGAGAAAAGAATGACTGATTTTGAGAAGACTATGAAAAGATATATGAGGAACCAAGAGTCCCTCATACAAACATTGCAGAACAACAAAACACAAGCCATAACAAGGTTAGAGGTTCAAATGAGTCAACTAGCTAATTCACAAAGTGAGAGACCCAAGGGTACTTTGCCTAGTCAACCATTAGCGAACCCAAAAAATCTGCCCAAGTTCATCTGGTTGAGGATCAATAGATTAATCAATGCAATGTTGTTCCTACATTGAGGTCAGAAAAGAAAATGATAATCAAGAGTCTATGCTACCTAATCCCATTCAGCACAACAACACACAAGCATCTACTTCATCTAGTTCTAATCTATCCTAATCTGACGAGCTTGAAAAGGACAAGTCAGCCAGTCAGGTGCACAAGTTTATAGTATCATTTTCTAATAGGCTGAAAAATAGCAAGCAGAATCCACACATGGATAAG
The DNA here is from genome assembly GCA_038442645.1 of Agave tequilana. Lineage (NCBI taxonomy): Eukaryota > Viridiplantae > Streptophyta > Magnoliopsida > Asparagales > Asparagaceae > Agave > Agave tequilana. The sequence continues at coordinate 25,004 of JAVJIF010032185.1, forward strand.
ATAGTTAAGATATTCAATTAAGTGAAGATAAATGTTCACTTCTTGATGCCATCTAACAAGTTTCATCTTATACAAAATTTCTTAAAGACATGTGTACCAAGAAGAGAAAGACTATTGTACTCAAAAAAGTCTTCTTAGTCACTAATATTAGTGAGTTACTGTCGGGTCTAATCCCTATCAAGTACAAGGATTCAGGTTGTCCAATCATTACCTACACTATAGGATAAGCTGATGTGCACTTCTTGATGTGAGCAAGTATCAACTTGCTCCCTTTTTCAGTTTATCAATAACTCGGTTGGGCGACTTAGTCCAACTCGAGTCACCATCCAACTAGCTAACTGGTCAGTGAAAGTTTCTAAAGGGAAAATTAATGATGTCTTTATCCGGGTCGGAGAGTTTATCTACCCTATTGATTTCATAGTTCTTGAGATAGGACTTGTGCTCAATCCCAGGACTCAAACTCTCATTATCCTAAGACGTCTATTCCTTACTATTATCAATGCTATAATCAACTATAGGAATGGGTCCATGAGGTTAACCTTTAGAGACATGACTAGAAAAGTCAATGTCTTCAACCTAGGAAAGCAATCCCATGATGTTGAGGTTAAAACATTTAAAGCCAACCTCATTTAGAACTTAACAAAAGAACATAGAAAAGAATTAGAAGTAAAACCTGATTGTGACTTTGAGTTAGAGTCTGAAGACTTTAACTTTAATCAGATTGTCGAGTTTGTTGTGAATTGGGCCTTAAACCCTATTTCACCAAATATGGAGCCAATAAACTTGACTCCTCTTTCAATGAGCCTTCCCCTTCCTTAGGGTTGAAAGCCTTACCCACGCATCTCAAGTACGTCTATCTAGGCGAACAAGAGACTTTTTCTATCATAATTGCATCCTATTTAAATGACGGAAAAGAAGAGAATCCTAAGAAAATTCTTTAAAAACATAGAGAAGCCATTGGTTGAACTATAACCGATATAAAGAGATTGAGTCTAGCCATAGTTCAACATTACATTCATCTCAATGAAGAAGCGACACAAAAGAGAGACCCACAATGTAGGTTAAACCCTATAATGTAATAGGCTGTTCATGCTGAATCGTGAAAGTCTTAGACAATGGGATAATCTATCTCATTTCGGATAGCCAATGGGTCAGTTTTGTCCACACGATTCTAAAGAAATCTAGTTTCACCGTGGTGAAAAACGAGAACAAATAGTTGGTTCAAACTCGACTTCCCATAAAGATTCGAGTTTGCATCGACTATAAGAAGCTAAATGCAGCAACTCGTAAGGACCATTTTCTTTTTTCCTTCATTGACCAAATGCTTGAATGTTTGGCTGGCCACGAATATTACTGTTTCTTGGATGGTTACTTGGGGTATAATCGAATTCCCATTGCTCTGGAGGACTAAGAAAAGACCACTTTCACATGTCCATTTGGAACATTTGCCTATCGTCGAATGCGTTTCGGTTTGTACAATGTCCCAACAATGTTTCAACGTTGCATGTTAAGTCTTTTCTCTGATATGGTGAAATAATTTTTGAAAATATTCTTGGTTGATTTCTCCATTTATGGAGACTCATTCGATCAATATCTTCACCATCTTGAACTCATCCTCTAACATTGTGTTGAGAAAAATCTAACACTGAATTAGGAGAAATGCCACTTCATGGTAAAACATGGAATTATCTTGGGTCATGAAATTTCTAAGAATGAAATTAAAGTGGATAAAGCCAAGATTGAGATCATAACTAAGCTCCCGATACCGAAATGTATTAAAGATATTTGGACACGCCGATTTTTATCGTAGGTTCATTAAGGACTTTAGCAAAATTGCTAGACCCTTAAACTAACCTTTTACCTAATGACATGTCCTTCACTTGCGATAGTGGATGTCTTAATGCTTGGGAGAAGCTGAAAAAATGAGCTTATTTCTGCACCGGATTGGTCAAAGTCGTTTGAAATCATGTGTGATGCTTTTGATTTTGCTATAGGCGTTGTCTTAAGAGAACACATTGATAACAAGCGATACGAGATTTACTACTCAAGTAGGACTCTCAATGATACACAATTGAACTATACTACAACCGAGGAGGAATTTTTGACTATAGTTTTTGCATTAGAGAAATTCCATCCCTACTTACTTGGATCCAAACTCACTATATTCACTGATCATTCTATGCTAAGATACCTTATGGCAAAGAAAGTTGCTAAGGCCCGACTAATTTATTGGATCTTGCTTCTTCAAGAATTCAATCTCGAGATTTAAGATAAGAAAGGCATAAAAAAAATTGTTGCTGACTATCTCTCACGCTCCCAAATTCACCATGCAATGACTTGCCCATCAATGATAACTTTCCCGATAAACAACTCTTGGTTGCCCTTAGAGAACCTTGGTTCGCTGATATAGTAAACTACTTGGTCACAAACCAAACTCTATCTCATTGGTTTAAACAAGATGTCTACCAGTTCTTATCTTAAGTCCGATATTTTTTCTGGGAGGAACTGTTGGCCCAAAAGGTTACACTCTCTATTTGTTTAAGTTTTGATGATAACAAAACACATAGAAGCTATTTGTTACTAATAAGTTATTTAGAATGAGTTTCAGGTTTGTACTAGTCATGATGGCCTTTCTAAGCTATTGCAAAGAATTATGATGCTAAAAGGCAAATGGCGCAACAGGACGTTTTCATAGAAGAGAAGGCTCCAGCTTGGTGTAACGCGGCTCAGAGACTTCCTTTCTCAGTTTTTATAATTTTTAGTGTGTTAAAGAATAGTGTATAGTATTGAAGCTCAATATTCCCCACACACAAGATTTTGCACATAATTTTTCTAAAAGATGTTTCTCCTATATACAAAATATTTTAAAACATATTCTAATACTTACAAACTCTATTTTATATAGTATACTAAGTCTTGATCAAAATTAATTTGAAAATTATCAAGATCTTCAAAATCATTTTCAAAAGAACTGTTTTTGGCCTGTTGCGGTCGACCGGACGGTCGACCGGACGGTCGACCGGCTCTGTTTCAGGTCAGAACGGTCGACCGGACAGTCGACCGCACTTCTGACTGTTTGGGTGCGTGCCTGTGTGCACGTTTCCCGGTCGACCGGGCGGTCGACCGGTCCCCATGGTCAGTCGACCGAGCTTCGGCCGACTGAAAGCACCCATGTTTCTGTTTGTTACGGTCGACCGGGCGGTCGACCGTGGGCAGGCAACGGTTATAATTTTTGAAAACCGGTCAACCGGCCGGTCTACCGTGAGCTTAATTTCAGCCCAAACGGCTAGAATTTTAAACACGTTTTAAAACGTGATTTTCTTCTCCAAACGAATTTGAGGGCTGGATTTAGGTCTAATCATTCCTAATTATTCATTATAACAGTTTACTCTTTAATCCCTACCTTTATCCTATAAATAGGGATGATTAGGGTTGAGGTGATCACAACAATCCTTTGCAAAAAGAAATCAAGTTTAAGTCTTTCAAAAGAAGTTTTTGCTGAAGTTTTTGATTCAAAACTCTCTTCAACTTTTTTTCTTTTTCACTTGCAAAACTTGAGCTTCAATCCTACACATTATTCTTTAGGGTTTTTGTAAGGGAAATTTTTTTTCAAGAGAGAGTTTGTGGTCTTTTGATCACCAAGATATCATTGTATTTGTGGCTCCATTACCTCTAGACTAGAGGAGTGTGATTGAGGAGTTGGGTACTCCCTTGTGGTTGTAATCCTTTGTGGAAGTTATAGTGGTTAGAAATCCTTTTGGGTGAAGGCGGGGACGTAGAGCTGGGTGCTCGAATCTCGAAACAAATCTCTGTGTTTGCGATTGGTTTATTTGTGTTATTTACTTGCTTTATATTCATTACTATATTGTCGATCAATACTCTTACAACAAGATTGCATTGTGCACCTCAAACTCTTATCTAGAGGAATCACGAGGAAGGAGTTCAGAGCCCTTCACGGGGTATTCGGCTTCTAATCTTGTTTCGGGTGATCGTTGCATTATAACATTTTAAATTTGTGTATTGATTAGCATTATCACCTATTCACCCTCCTCTAGGTGATTTCAATTGGTATCAGAGTTAGGACTCTTGTTTTTGGCTTCACATCCTTAGAGAGATCCTAAAAATTTGCTAATCACTATTTGCATATTTTCTTTCATTCACTAGTAAAGATGGCCGATAAAATTAAGACCCTTCCCAAATTTGATGGACTCAACTTTTCCATATGGAAAGTTAGGATGACTATTTTTCTACAATCTCTAGGTAGTCTAGTTGCTAAGTCCTTGACCAAGCCTTATAGTAGACCCGAAAGTGAGGAGGACACTTGGTCCGAACTTACCTTCAAGGAATTTGATACTAATTCAAAGGCTCAAAATGCCCTACTTTTAGCTTTGAATGAGGATGATCTTGTTGGCCCAAAGGCCTTCCACCCTAGTTTTGATGATGATTAACTCATGTAGTTATGTTTACTAATATTCTTGTGATTTTAAGTTTCAGATCATTAGCAAGATATTAGTTGGTGATTAGCTTCAACAAAGGTGTTTAGAAGCTTTTCATGGTGATTCCAGGGCCAAAGCATCAAAGATCATACCTTGCCTAGCTCATGGATCACGGTGTTTGTGGATCGAGTCGCCTTGAAGATGAAGATTGTCAAGAAGACTTAGGTATCCATAGTTTAGTGTGTTTTAGATCCATTTGTAAAGCTTAGTACAGTTGATATGCTCAAGTGCACAACACACACAAGATTTATGTTTTGGATTTGGTTTTCATGAATAATAGATCAAAACAAGTTTAATTTGTTTATATGTATAGTAGATGGTTTCTATTTATACATGCATGTTTAAACTTCTTAAACAAACTTATTTTGACTATCCAATTCATGTTTTGGAAAAATCAAGTTTGATAAAAATACAAGTTTTGTTTTTGATAAAATTTGCAAGACTCAAAAATGAATTGATATGATTGATATATGTCTTGAAATTTTTATCACATGTTTGTGTTTCAATACAAAATGTTAAAACAAGTTTTGTGGATTTTTAGAAGTGTTAAAAGATTTTTCAAAATATTTTAAAACTATTTTTCTGACCCAGTTTTCTGTTCCAGGCTTCAACCAGTCGACTAAGTCAGTTTATTAGTCGACTTGGGCTGAAGTCGGTCGACCGGGCCGGTCGACCGACGTGCACAGATCTGTGCACGTTTGGCAGCACTGGGACGGTCGACCCGGACGGTCAACCGGTCTGAGAGCAGTGCTCTCTGTTTGTTTGGGTCGATCGTGCCGGTCGACCGTGGTTGCCCAACGGTCACAATTCTGATCATTGGCGGTCGACCGGGCCGGTCGACCGTCAGCCTGTCAGGCTGCCACATCAGCCTAACGGCTAGTTTTCTGATGGGGCTATAAATACCCCATTTGTTTGAGGTTTTAGCCAAGATTTTCAAGAGCAAAAATTCTCAGTTTTCTGAAGTGTTTTAAAAGATTTCAAAAGTGTTTTTGGGCCAAAAAGAATTCATCTTATTTGTTTTAGGTTTTTGGAAAAATCAAAGAAAAGAGTATTTTGGGAGATTTGTCTTGGTTTTCATTCTATATCTTTTGCAAGAATTTTCCCAAGTATTTTTCTTTGATTTCTTGATTTCCAAACACCTAGTTTTCCACACTTGAGCTATCATCTATCCTAATCTATTTAGGATCTTTGTTTTGTGGAAAAGAGAGAAAAAGAGATTGTTTTGAGGTTGTTGAGCCTCTAAGTTGTAAACCCTCCTTTATTTGTGTATCCCTCTTTGGTAGAGGTTGATCGGAGTGGTATTGTGTTTGATCCCTCTTCAGTAGAGGTGATTGTGGTTGTTGTATTGGCTACGGGCCTACCCCTCGGTTGTGAGGTGGTTGTTTGAGAGAAGAGCTCGGTACTCTCTTGTTGTAAAAATCCTTCTCAGTGAAGGTTCCCTCGGTGGGAGTCCTCGGTGGACGTTATAGTGGATTGGAAATCCTATACGGTGGTGTAGGCGGGGATGTAGAGCAAGGTGCTCGAACCTCGAAATATATCTTGGCCTTTGCGTTTGATCCACTTGTCTCTCAACTCTCTCTCTCTCATTTAATTGTGCAAAGCATCATTCATATCATCATATCATATTTGCTTGTGTTGAGCATAATTCATATTGCCATATCATTCATATTGCTTGTGTATTGCCTTGCATATATTCATATTGCTATTCATCCTTATTTGCTTGGCTTGCTTGTGTGTGTGCCTAACTTATACTTAACCAACAAGAGCTTCACATAGCACCTCAACCCATTGAAGGGGAATCAAGAGGAGTTAGTCCAGAGCCCTTCACGGGGAATTCGGCTACACTTGTTGTGTTGTATTAAGTTTGTGCAAGATTTGCATTAGCTTCCGCATTTAGCGCACTTAGTTCACTAGATTAGCATTTACACCTATTCACCCCCCCTCCTCTAGGTGTTTTTCAATTGGTATCAGAGCTAGTGCTCCTGATACTTAGGCTTAACATCCTAGGAGTGAGATCCATTTGTTTGCTAATCTACATTTGCATTTGCTTGTGTGCACACATATAGTTTATCATGGCTTTCATGACCCCACCTATGTTTGACCCTTCCAACATTCATGTTTGAAAGATTAGGATGACCGTTTATTTACAAACCCTAGGACATAAGGTTTACCTTGCCATTACCAAGGAATCCTTCCTTAGTGATAGCAATCATATAGGGGCCAATGCACAAGCCCTTGAGGCCATTAGAAGCACATTGCCTAAAGAATATCTTTTGCGTGTTTTAACTTTGATTCCGTCTTTGCAGTGTGGAATTTGTTGACAACCACCAACACCTCCAAGCTTCAAGTGCAAATCTAACAAGAAGAGGAATCTAGTGGAGAATCTGAGCCACAACAATGCTATACGGTCCAAGGGAATGACTCCCTTGAGGTACATTCGGAATCTCAACTAGATAGTAATGATTGTGCTAGTTCTTCAAATGATTATGTTGATCCCCATGCTTTAAATGAAGAACTTTCAATTGTTTGTGAAAAATTAATAGAAAAATATAATTTGTTGAAAAAGAAGAGTCTAGGAATTGAAAAAAAAATAAGAGTTTGCATGCTAGACTTAACAATGTTTTGCAAGAGAAGGTTGAGATCTATAATGAAAGGGATTCATTGAGATCTCAATTAGAACTTGCACTAAAAGAAAATGATGTTTTAAATTCTAAAAATGATTGTGAAAATATTTTGAAGAAAAATGAAAACTTATCTTCAAAAATTGATTTTGTTTTAAAAGAGAATGTTGCTTTGAAAAACAAAATTATTTCTATTTCAAATGATTTAAATGTTTGTTTAGAGAAAAATATTGTTTTGCAAAATAAAATTGATGCTCATGTTTGCCATGCTAGGGTAGTTTCACCTAGATCACCCCTTGCATGCTCCACTTCTTCTTTGATTAACAATGATATATCCTTGCTTAAGAAGAGTGTAGATTGTTTGCGCTCCACTTTGAGCCAATGTGTTGTTGGGCATACACATTTGGAATATTTGTTTCGAAAGAAACAAGTTCCATCTATTATTCATGCACACCCTCCACGGCATACACATGCTCCTCACGGACACCATCACACTTTGTATGCTCATGTGTACACATGTACACATTGTGGACGTAAGGGCCACCTTGCTAAATTTTGCTATGATAGAATACATGTTGATAATTTAGCAAAGAAGTTTGTTTGGGTTAGAGAAGGTACTAACCCCTATGGACCCAAAAGAGTATGGGTACTAAAGACCACCCCTCGTGTTTTTGATGTAGGTGTGGGCTCTCACATGACGTGAGAGTGATGACACCTTGGAGTGGATGCGTTCCGAGCTTAAAGGAAATCATTTGGATGCATCACTTTTAAGGGAAGATTTGGTGGAGAGGACCACCATGTTTTGGAGACAAGGAGAGTTGCTTCATTAGTTTTGGTAACAATCCTTTACTCCCATCCTTTACTCCCATTTATTATTTACATGCTTTCATAATTAAAATTTTTAGCATGTTTTGATGTTTTATAGCATGTTTCATTGTCTATGAATTAGTATGTAAATACCATGATTATTAGATCCTTGACATACATGTATAGTATTTGAGACACACATGCTTATATGAACCCATACTTAGTGTTCTCACTTTTGTTTAAGCTATAATGTACATCATGAATCTAATACATATGAATTTACATAGTAATCATGTTTTAGTTTTATCATGATGATTTTTATATTTGTTTTTGATGCTTCATGTTAAGATTACTTGTTTAGATGTTAGTTTTCATTAAGACTAGGACTTATACTTGTACATATAGTGGGGCACAAATAAATCTATATGTGTTTGGGCTTGATTGCTTATTTGAACCCATTAGATGTGCTAGTATAGTCTAGTTTTGATGATTCATACATTTCAAACTTGTATTCCATTTTTGGATTTGTTTTATGAGTTTTCACTTCATATATATGTTTGTATTGCCAAACTTTAAGATATACATGTATACCCCTTGAGTCATTTGCCTTTCATGCAAATCTATATATGGACTCAATTGTGTTTAGGGATATGTATGTATACTTATTGTGTTGACAATTCATACATATACCTTGAAATGAAATTTGTTTTGGTGAAAATTTAGTTTTTCTTGATTTTGTGTTTAATTGTTTGACTTCATGTATATGTCTATTTTAATCCAAATTATTGTTATACATATACATCCTTTTTGAGCCACGTGCCTTCATGCATATATCTTTGTGGACTCGTTGTGTTTGGATATGTATGTACACTTTAATTTGTATAGGACATACATATACCTTGAAGATTAAATAAGTTTTAATGATTTTCGTGTTTTCTTGTTTAAAGGAATATTGAGCTAAATTGTATATTTTCATGATCATGTTCTTCACATTGTATTTGTACACTCACATTTCTTATTTACTCATGTGTTTTGTTTTCATGAGTTATATTTATGCTTAATTGGCTTAGAGTGTTGATTATCATGTGGATTTCATGTTTCATGAAAAATAATTTGTTTTTATTCCTTGCTTGAAGGATTTCGTACTAGTTAACAAAACTTTCTATTTATAACTAGTCACGGTATTCTTCATTTTGGTAGAGTTTTTCAAACGTACTCTATTTTCAAATCTATTTTGAAAACCCCTACCCTTAATGGGAGGTTAGATGAGAGTCCATGCCTTGTATGTTTATATTGAAAATCATTTTAAACTTATGCATGAGATGGGAGGTATAGTTATATGAGTTATACCATGCTTTTATTGTTATGTCAATTGGTATCATTGAACTCTTTCAATTGTATCTTTTTGATCTTTTTGTATACTCATATGTTTATTGTGTATGTATATTTTCAATTGGTATCATCTATTAGTGATTGGTACTCATTCTATTTCATACACATATACTTATTTTATTTGTGCTATTATATTTCTATATCTTAAGCACAAATCTTGTTTATGCTAGAGCTTGAGTTTCAACTTCATTTCAATTGATTTAGTTTTCAATTGGTATCTTATTTCAAGCCTATGCATAGTTTTTGTTGGTATTTCATAAAGGGGGAGAAAATTCGATTTTCATATTTCAATTGGTATTTAGTTTTCCACTCCTTTGCTTTATGATAGAAAATAGTCATTTCAATTGTTTATATGACTTAAAAAGAAAAATACTATCTTTTGATATCAAGATGTCTTGTGTTTTAAATTGATATCTAAAAATTTGTTTAAAGAAAAATACAAAAGTTTTGATTTATATTGACTATATGCAAGGAGAGCTTAACATCTCTTCCACATATAGATTCATGTTGAGTGTATCTTATATTGAGGAGCTTAACATCTCTTCTTTATGTGGTACACGTGTGCAGGGGGCTTCACATCTCCTCTTATACATTACATAATGTGTGTTATGAATCCCTAATTCATGTAATGCATATGTGTAGGGAAGCTAACTTAGCGTCTTCCTCTTCATGAATGTATATAGCATATAACATTTATTGATCTTTGTTTAATTTCAATTGATATCAAGATGCTTCATTGACATATTTTTCTATTGATATCATGTTGTTTATAGTCACCCCTTATTGACTTTGTTTTTATTTTAGATAAAAAGGGGGAGAACATTGTTTTATTGTTTTGATTAACAAAAAGGGGGAGAAAGATTTTTACCCCTCATTTATTGTTTTGATTGTTTACCCCTTTGTTGATGATTGACAAAAGGGGGAGAATTATTTGAGAGTTTAACATGCATATAAAACACAAATTATTCTATGCATGATTGGTACATGTTTTTATATGCATATTTATGTTTTTGCATATATTAAGTTTTATTGGTATCTAGAGCATCTAGTGTTTTTGTTAATGTTTTATTAATTTAATTGGTATCGAGAGATTCTAGAATATGTTTATGTGTTTTATGCATGTTGATGCATACATGTTTATGTACATTCATTGCATATCTTTTCTTTACTTGTTTATGCATGAGTTAAGGGGGAGCTTCTTTGAAGCTTAACTTTAATCCATGCATATATAACTCCATGAGTTTTGTCATCATCAAAAAGGGGGAGATTGTTAGCCTAAAGGCCTTCCACCCTAGTTTTGATGATGATTATTTCATGTAGTTATGTTTAGTAATATTCTTGTGATTTTAAGTTTCAGATCATTAGCAAGATATTAGTTGGTGATTAGTTTCAACAAAAGTGTTTAGAAGCTTTTCATGGTGATTCCAGGGCCAAAGCATCAAAGATCATACCTTGCCTAGCTCATGGATCACGGTGTTTGTGGATCGAGTCGCCTTGAAGATGAAGATCGTCAAGAAGACTTAGGTATCCATAGTTTAGTGTGTTTTAGATCCATTTGTAAAGCTTAGTATAGTTGATATGCTCAAGTGCACAACACACACAAGATTTATGTTTTGGATTTAGTTTTCATGAATAATAGATCAAAACAAGTTTAATTTGTTTATATGTATAGTAGATGGTTTCTATTTATACATGCATGCTTAAACTTCTTAAACAAACTTATTTTGACTATCCTATTCATGTTTTGGAAAATCAAGTTTGATAAAAATACAAGTTTTATTTTTGATAAAATTTGCAAGACTCAAAAATGAATTGATGTGATTGATATATGTCTTGAAATTTTTATCACATGTTTGTGTTTCAATACAAAATGTTAAAACAAGTTTTGTGGATTTTTAGAAGTGTTAAAAGATTTTTCAAAATATTTTAAAACTATTTTTCTGACCCAGTTTTCTGTTCCAGGCTTCAACCAGTCGACTAAGTCAGTTTATTAGTCGACTTGGGCTGAAGTCGGTCGACCGGGCCGGTCGACCGACGTGCACAGACTTGGGCTGAAGTCACTTAACCAACAAGAGCTTCACATCATGGTTCAAAGACTCGGCCGAGTCGGAGACGAGTCGGCCGAGTCGTATCCGTCTCGGCCCACTCCGAGACGAGTTCGAGTCACGAGTCGGTCGACTCAACTCAGAGGAGACTGATTAGGCCGAGAATCGGAATTGACTTGGTCGATTCGACATTATGATGATAATTTTGTGCCTTATCGCAATTCAATGTGGAAATAACTACATTAGCATGTATTTATGAATGTAGTTTGTTCAATTTACTATATTGTGCATGTATTTTGATATGCTTCTACCGACGACGCGTGTATTTATACTTTCGCTTTATGTTTAGTGTGCTAGGTGATATATTTTGGACATGTGATACATGAATATGGATGTCTACATTTTTTAAGATTTATCGTGATTTTTTCAGAATTTTTTAGCTTTCTATGTAGCGTTTTGCGCGTATCGCCCGATACCGATCCGAGTCACCGAGACCGATCCGTCTCAGTGCCCGCCGAGTTGGCTGCCGAGACCGCGACTGTGAACCATGCTTCACATAGCACCTCAACCCATTCAAGGGGAATCAAGAGGAGTTAGTCCAGAGCCCTTCACGGGGAATTCGGCTATACTTGTTGTGTTGTATTAAGTTTGTGCAAGATTTGCATTAGCTTCCGCATTTAGCGCACTTAGTTCACTAGATTAGCATTTACACCTATTCAGCCCCCCTCTAGGTGTTTTTCAGATCTAACACGGGTTATCCATTGGAAATCCGCCTACGAGATTTGGCAACACTTATTGGTCACTCATGATGGAACATCACAAGTCAAGAGAGCTAAAATAGATCTCTTGCGTTCCCAATATGAAAGTTTTAAATTGCTAAAAGATGAATTTATTGATGATATGATTACCAAGTTTACTAAGATTACAAATGCTCTTTCTTCTTTAAGTGATGATATAAGCAACGACCAAAAGGTGCGTAAAGTGATTCGTGCTCTTCCTTCGTCATGGGAAATCAAAGCTACCACCTTGAAGGAGTTGAATAACAAAGACAAGATGGAGCTCATAAGTCTTATCGGAAATCTAAAGACTCATGAAATGGAGAAGAAAGCTATAGAAGAAGCGGTACCTCAAAAGAAAAAGTCCATAGCTTTCAAGTCTTCCTCTACCAACTACGATGATGAAGAAGATGAAGAAGATGATGAAGAGCTATCTCTCCTTGTGAGAAATGTAAAGAGAATATACCGCAAGAATAAGCTCAACTATAGAAAGCGATGGGAAGGGAAGGAGGAGAAAAGGATCATATGCTACAACTGTCGGAAACCCGGACACATCATGGCCGATTGTCCAGATTTCAAGAAAAAGATCCCTCCTTGAAGCAAAAGAGGCCGGTTGAAAAAAAGGTATACAAAGCCACTTGGGATTCGGAAAGTGAATCCGAAGATGAAGTCGACACGGCAAATGTGTGTTTCATGGCAAACACATCCAAGGTAACTACTCAACCACTTGATGATGAAAGTGAAATAAGTAGAGAAATGTTAGTACATGTTTTTGTTAAACTTTCAGAAAATTTTGATGATAAAAAGGTAGAGTGTTCAAAATTGAAAAAGGAAATTGAGATGCTTAAAAATCAACTTGCGATTTCTTCAAAAGAAAAGGATGAACTTTCTTCAAATCTTATTTCAACAAAAAGAGATTTTGATGCTTATAGAGTTGCTTGTAAAGCTAAATTTCTAAAAATTGATGAAAATGAATTATCCTTGTTAAAACTAAAATCTATGATTTTAGAAATGTTTTAAAAGAATGTGCTTTTAACACTACTAAATTAGAAGAAATGTTTTCAAAGAAGCATATGTACACTCCACATGCTAAAAATGATAAAATAACTCATGCTCATCATGCCAACACATCACATGTCACTCATGTTAAAACTACTCATGCTCACAATTCACATGTTCGTAAGCCACATGCTCATTATGCTTTTAAATATGGAAGAATTTATAGATGCACTTATTGTGGCCGGAATGGCCATTTAGCTAAATTTTGCTATGATCATATAAATAGTACAAATAATCTTGTGTGGGTTCGAAACACTAACTCTTTAGGACCCAAGAAAATATGGGTACCAAAAATCAAGTCTTAAATTATTTGATGTAGGTACACACCAAGGCTCCAAGACGTAAGGAGCGGTGGTACCTTGATAGTGGTTGTTCAAGACATATGACATGGGACATCAATAATTTCACAACCCTATCAAGGTACGTTGATGGTGGCACCATCACCTTCGGAGATGACTCCAAGGGCATCATCATCGGTATAGGTAAGATTAAAATTGGTACATCTCCTTTAATAGAAAATGTTGTTCTTGTTGATGTTGATGGGCTTAAACATAACTTGCTTAGTATAAGTCAACTATGTGATCGTGGTTTCAAAGTTGTGTTTAATAAATCTTCTTGCAAAATTTTTGATTGTAAAACCAATGATTGTATTCTCACTGGATTTCGTGAAAATAATGTCTATATTATTGACATGATTAATTTGGATTGTTCTACTAAATGCTTAAATGCTTTTGATGAGATTTCATGGTTATGGCATAGAAGATTAGGACATGCATCTTTTGATCACCTTACTAGAATTAATTCTAAGGAATTGGTAAAGGGTATTCCTTTTTTGAAGTTTGAAAAAGACCGCATTTGTGGTGCGTGCCAACTTGGGAAACAAACCAAGTCCTTTTTCAAACCAATCAAGGATATCATATCAACTAGGCCATTAGAATTGATTCACTTGGATCTTTTGGACCAACTAAAACTAAATGCTTAAATGGAAGTAGATATGTTATTGTTATAGTTGATGATTTTTCTCGTTTCACTTGGGTTTTCTTTTTGGAGCATAAAGATCAAACTTTTTCGTATTTTAAGATTTTTCGAAAGAGGGTTGAAAAAGAAAAAGGATTTTCGATTTTACGGATAAGAAGTGATAGAGGTGGTGAGTTTGTTAACCAACTCTTCATGACTTATTGTGATGAAAAGGAAATTAAGCATGAAATGTCATGTCCTAGAACTCCACAACAAAATGGAGTAGTTGAAAAGAAGAATAGAACTCTTCAAGAAATGGTCAGGACTATGATAAGTGAATATGGGCTCCCTCAATACTTATGGGCTGAGGCCGTAAACACCGCATGCTACATATCAAACCGTATTTATTTGTGCAAAAATACTTTCAAAACCTCTTTTGAAATTTATCATTTAAGAAAAACCAAATGTTTCATACTTTAAAGTTTTTGGATGCAAGTGTTTTGTTTTGAATACTAAAGATAATTTGGGTAAATTTGATGCTAAGGCTTATGAAGCAATCTTTGTTGGATATTCTAGTACTAGCAAAGCTTATAGAGTATTCAATAAATCATCTCATACTATTGAAGAATCTATGCATGTTAAATTTGAAGAATCTAATATTATTGTTGAGAATGTTGTAGAGATTGACTCATTAGGTGAGGACATGGAGAAAATATCCTTGAGGGACTCACCCATCCAAGAAGACAAGCAAGAACCCATTGGTGAAATTCAAAAGGATGAAGTGGAAAAATCTCAACCACTTCCTAAAGATATGAGATACGCTACAAATCATCCCGAAGATCTCATCATAGGTGATGTATCAAAAGAGATAACTACTTGCTCCAAACTCCATAAATTGTGTGGAAATTTTGCATTCATATCTCATTTTGAACCCAAAAACATCCTCGAAGCCGAGGGTGACTCATATTGGTTGCTAGCTATGCAAGAAGAGCTCAATCAATTTGAGCGCAACCAAGTTAGGCACCTTGTTCCTAGACCCCATGACAGACCAATAATTGGTACTAAGTGGATTTTTAGGAACAAGTTGGATGAGTCAGGAAATGTTATTAGGAATAAGACTAAGTTAATGGCCCAAGGTTACACTCAAGTTGAAGGAATCGACTTTGAGGAGACCTTTGCACCCGTAGCACGGCTTGAAGCCATACGGATCACACTAGCTTATGCATCTTTTAAAAATTTTAAACTTTTTCAAATGGATGTAAAAAGTACATTTTTAAATGATTTTATTGATGAGGAAGTTTATATTGAACAACCTCCCGGTTTTGTAGATCATGTTCATCCAAATTTTGTTTTCAAACTTAATAAAGCATTGTATGGTTTAAAACAAGCTCCAAGAGCTTGGTATGAAAGGCTTTCTAGTTTTCTTCTTTCAAATGATTTTGTTAAAGGCAAAGTAGACAACACACTATTTACAAAACATGTTGATAGTGACATTCTTATAGTTCAAATATATGTTGATGATATAATCTTTGGTTCTACTAATGAGTTACTTTGCAAGGAGTTTGAACAATGCATGCAATGTGAATTTGAGATGTCATTAATGGGTGAATTGAACTATTTTCTTAGACTCCAAATCAAGCAAATGCTTGATGGGATATTCATATGTCAAGCCAAGTACTCCACGGAACTCATCAAGATGTTTGGACTTGAAGACTCAAAAATTTGTAACACTCCCATGGCTACCACCACCAAGCTTGATAAGGATGACCAAGGTAAGTGTGTTAATATAAAATTATATAGAAGCATGATTGGTAGTTTGTTGTATTTAACGGCTAGTAGGCCGGATATTATGTTTAGTGTGTGTCTATGTGCTAGATTCCAATCGTGTCCCAAAGAATCTCATTTAATTGCGGTAAAACGCATTATTCGTTATATTAAGGGCACTATTGGAATGGGTCTTTGGTATCCGAAAATCGGAGATTTCTCAATGACGAGTTTTCGGATGCCGACAATGCGGGTTGTAGAGTGGATAGGAAGAGTACTAGTGGAACATGTCAATTTCTTGGTAATTGTCTTGTTTCATGGTATTCCAAGAAATAAAATTCGGTAGCCCTCTCAACTGCCGAGGCGGAGTATGTTGCGGCGGGGGCTTGTTGTGCACAAGTCCTTTGGATGAAACATACTCTCCTTGATTATGATTTGCATTATGACCATATAAAAATATTTTGTGATAATACTAGTACTATTCATATGATTAAGAATGCAAATCAACATAGTAAGACCAAGTACATTGAGATTCGATATCACTTCCTTAGAGATCATTTTGAGAAAGGTGATATTGATATTGATTATGTTTCTTCCGATTTTCAACTTGCCGATATTTTCACTAAACCACTTGACTATAATAGATTTTCTTTTATATGTGGTGAACTTAATGTTTGTGTTGTTGAATAAGGAAATTTTTGTAACGCCCCGATCCGGAGGGTACGGGGACGTCACTGCGACGTATATACGCAGGTCAAAAATACCCTCACGTATATACACTAAGCATCAGTACAAGCAGGAATCAGAGTACGGAAGCAAATGGTGCGTTATACATTCCAACACATGAGAACAATTACAAAGTTATCACCAGAGGTGATCCAATATTACATGAATATTACATCACTGATATGCGCAATTGCGAGAATACGAGATGTACAAGTATGAACAGTACAAAAACAGGCTCAGAGTCATAACAAGAAAACTCTAGAGCCGCACAAGGGGGGCCTGGAAGGATGGAGATCTGGACGGTCTGCTGACGATCCACGCTACCGCTGCGCCACTCTGATCAGCAACTGGGAGAATCCACACGCTTCAAGCTCCATGACCTGGACATGAGGATCCAGGGGAGTCAAATGAAACTCCCCAGGCGAGTGGTAATGCAAAAGCCAGATGGCGTGCTAAGATAAGTACAAGTGTATCGATAAAACCGAATCATAATCATGCATTGAAAATCGTGTTGTGAGCATAAGCATGTATAGGCAGGTAGATATATAACAAGTGATATCAGGCAGGAAGTACTCATGGTATGATAAGATAGGAGCAGAAGACTGATGGAATGGAATACAAGTGATAAAGCAGGGTATGAGCAGCTAATATGATAATAATCATAAAACCGGAAATCCAATGTAAAATCCGATGAAAGCATTTTGCACAACGGTCATAACAGGAGTACATAACAGGCATAACAGGAATCATAACAGTTATAACGGGAGTTCATAACAGGCATCTTTTATTATTATTACTCGTCTGACCCATATATCTAGGTATGTGTCCTGGTGTACATCTCAACACACATACATCCATATATAAGCAAGTCGAGGCTTGTTACTGGAAGCTGATGAAGAACTGATAGCACTTCTTATAGTAGTTTCCGTACGCCCGGGACCAGACATTGGGGGTCTTAAATCCCCCTAACACGCATCTTCTGGGGGCCTGGAATCCCCCTAACATGAATCGTCAGTATTTTATTCCATTACTATAAGCAAGGCATCATACCGGCATTCATCACTTCCTCCCATTCCCCGTGCAAGTTATCCTTTTTATGGCTTATCAATCTAACAGGAGTCATAACGAGAGATCAGGTACAGGTAGGAGATGACCCTACAGATTCAAGAGGTGGCCCCCACAGATTCAAGAGGTGGCCCCCACCACGTATGTGGTGTGGCACTTTGTTCCATGTGGCACTTTGCTCTGAGGGGAATGGATTCTAGAGGTGGCCCCCACTACGTGTGTGGTGTGGCACTTTGCTCCGTGTGGCACTTAGTTCCATTCAGGATCCGCCGGGAACAGGTGGTATAATATGAGCCAGTGTCAAGTAGTAGTATGTCGGGTGGTCAGGTGATAACATATCAAGTGTTAAATGATACAGACAGGTATATGACAAGTGTTTACATAACGAGCTTGTACATGACAAGTGTCAGAATAATAATTGAGCATAATCAAGCGGAGCTAAGCGAGCTGGAAGTACAGACAGCAAACAGGATTTAACACTGGAGCGTCTGACAAGGTTACCGGGACAACTCGGCTTAAAGTGCGAGTAGGAAATCCGGCAACATCTCGCCTAGACGAATCTAGTGGTAAAGTGCTGAGCGCTGATCATGATAACCAGGTGGAGCTGAGAGACCTGACGGTCCCAATCACTTCCCTTTCGAGATAGTGAGTGACCGGAGGCTGAAGGACGGAGAGACCTGACGGTCCTAATCACTTCCCTTTCGAGATAGTGAGTGACCGGAGGCTAAAGGACGGAGAGACCTGACGGTCCCAATCACTTCCCTTTCGAGATAGTGAGTGACCGGAGGCTGAAGGGTCCAGAAGCCAAGTACACAGGGACTCAGCCCAATATAGAATACTTTTAAACATGGAATAAAATACATGTCAACCCGACAAAGCGGGGAAACCCAAATGGAGGTGAGAGCGAGGACACTCGCCTAAATCTCCGGAAGAACCGAAAACTCTGAAATCCATGGAACTCGCGTACGCGCCATAAATATAATAAGTGAAGAGGAGAGAGAAAGAGTTAGAGAGAGAAAGAGTTAGAGAGAGAAAGAGAGAGGAAAACTAGAGAGAGAGGTATATGGAAGGAGAGAGTGCACAGGGAGACGCGGGTTTTGAGGGTGAGACGCGGGAGTCGCAGACGCGGGAGTCACAGACGCGGGAATCGCGTCGCAAAGGTGCCACAAACGCGGGGTTCGAGACTGCCATAAACGCGGGGTTCGAGACCCGCGTTCAAGTCAGGACACGAGAAGAACGCGGACGCGGTCATGGGTTCCGCGTCGTGTTAGCATGAGAAGAACACAGATGCGGGTATTAGCTCCGCGTCGTGCAAACATGAAAGGGACACAGACGCGGGCATGGACTCCGCGTTGCGTCGGTACAAGAACGCGGAGGCCGCGTTTAAACAGATGCCAAGAATGCGAAGATCTGCGTTAAGGCGTTGCCTGGACGCGGGGGTGAGATCCGCGTCAGCAATATACAGAGAGGAGAAGGGAGAGAGAAAGGGAAAGGTGCTTGCTTTGGTGGTGGTGTTATTTGGTGGAGGAGTTGGATTTTGATGGAGTAATGAAAAAGAAGGTGAAGGAGGTGATGTTTGGAGGTTGAAGTAGTAGAGTTGGAGGTGGTGTTGTGATGGTGAAAGTAACGGTGGAAGTGAAGATGGTGGTGGAAAATAGTAGAGGTGATGGTGATGTTAGTTGTTGTCGTTGTAATCGTCACCGTAATGATTACCTGAATAATCGCGAACGATTACCGGAATAATCATCGGAGATATTACCGACGAAGAAGAGCTCGGCCCCAATCCAAAGGAGGTGGCCGGCCCTAGAGAAGATGATGGGGTGGTGGTTTTGTGGAGAGGTTTTGATGGTGGTAGTTTTGGAGAAGGTAAAGGAGAAGGTGAAAGCTTTGGTGGAGTTGTTGGAGTTTGTGGTGGTTTACATGGAGATGGAGGAGGAAGAAGATGAAGGTAGGAAGTTGGAGAAGTTGTAGTAGTTGTTGTTGTGGTGGAGATGAAGGAGGAGTTAGTGGTGGTTAAGGTGTTGGTGAAGAGAACATGAAGTGGAAAGGAGAAGGAAAGGTTTATATAAGATTTGGAATTGTGAAGGTGATGTAAAAATGTAAAAGAGAGGGGGTTATTTGTAAAATGGCGGGGTGAGGTGGCTCTCTTTGGCGGCCATGGTGATGGGAGAGAAGTTGGATATTTTGGAGAAGATATTTTTAGAGGAGGAGATATTTTTGGTGGAAGGTTGGAGAAGATAATGGAAGAATGGAGAATTTGGTAGAATTTGGTGGAAGGAAAAGGAAGGAAAGAAAATAGGAAAATGGAAAAGAAAATGAAAAAAGGAAGATATTTTCTTGGAAGAAAAAGAAAAAATAATTAGAGTGGCGGATTCCTGGGATTCAGTTGGGGATGCGGAAAACTTTCGGAAAAATACCGAAATCGTCCGAAAATCAAGTATCTCGGAACGACCCGCAAAAATTCTCAAAAATCAAGAATATTATTCTAAGAATCATGGTGAAATCCATTTCAAGAAATTCTTTATAGTTTTTTAAATTAAAAATCCTGAAATCGGCCGCCAATATCGGTCGACACCCAATCTGGCAGAAATCTGATAAATTCTGAAATTCCCAAAAAATATATTAAGATAGAAAATATTATTCTAAGAAAATATGGGAAAGCGGTTTCTCAAAATTTGACTCCATTTGTAAATTAAAAATCCAGGAATCGGTCAGCGGTGCTGGTCGACACCAGTTTGAAGATTTTCCATTTAATTCAGGAAAATTTCAGAAAATCATAGAAAATCTAAAATATTGGAAAATGATGTTTGAAACTGAAATCGGTCAAATCTGAATACCGTAAAGACTAAATTGAGTAAGACACTAGGATCGGGTCCCTAGTTCAGAGAAGAGTAGACTCTGAGTCCACGAATCCTGATCCAAGACAAAACGATCATATAATTAATTCATAATACAAAATAAATATAGGAGATAAATCAAAAAATACGATCGAAAAATATGAATACGCAACTAAGTACGTATTCTGGGAGCGGGGTGTTACATTCCATCCACCTTACAAAAAATTGTGTCCTCGCAATTTCGATAAGGGGTAAAATGAACACAAAGGGCACATGGGTGGAATTTATACCATTCAAGATATGAAGTACTATAGGTAGGGCTCTGACGTTGACGAAACAGTAATCAGAATATAGATATCTTCTGCACCTCTGGCTGTATAAGTTTTTGAACGGTACCAAATAATACTGATCTGATGTCGTTACTTTGCAATAGAGTTGGATACTTGATAGCCCTCCGAGAATAAGCCAGAATACTGAAGATATAGGAAACCCTGATAGTCATGAGCATAATAAAGAAGACCGATAATTGAGAATTCTGAATACCAGGCATCAATCACTCTGAAAGATATAGCCGAGAATGTAGAATATCCGTAGAGAATTCCGACTATTGGCTCCTGAAAGATAACCCGATTAGGATCAATCCTAAGAATACCCGAACTTCAAAGAGTTGGCCAAAGAGATCATATAATCGCTTCATTCAGAACCAGCCGCTACTTCTCTAGTCTATTCATATCTTAAGTTGGTATAAAGGCTTCGAAAAACCAAAACAGGGGAAAGATGGAATGGATTAGGAATCAAAGGAAGGATGATCAAGAATGAATAGATAACTCTGTACTTGTAGTTGGACTGTATAACCAGGACTCATGCATTCCAGTTGCAAATTTCTTTACCATTAATTTGTCGTCTGGACGTACTGAGGATGTAGAACCTAGGCTCTAATACCATCCTGTAACGCCCCGATCCGGAGGGTACGGGGACGTCACTGCGACGTATATACGCAGGTCAAAAATACCCTCACGTATATACGCTAAGCATCAGTACAAGCAGGAATCAGAGTACGGAAGCAAATGGTGCATTATACATTCCAACACATGAGAACAATTACAAAGTTATCACCAGAGGTGATCCAATATTACATGAATATTACATCACTGATATGCGCAATTGCGAGAATACAAGGAGATGTACAAGTATGAACAGTACAAAAACAGGCTCAGAGTCATAACAAGAAAATTCTAGAGCCGCACAAGGGGGGCCTGGAAGGATGGAGATCTGAACGGTCTGCTGACGATCCACGCTACCGCTGCGCCACTCTGATCAGCAACTGGGAGAATTCACACGCTTCAAGCTCCATGACCTGGACATGAGGATCCAGGGGAGTCAAATGAAACTCCCCAGGCGAGTGGTAATGCAAAAGCCAGATGGCGTGCTAAGATAAGTACAAGTGTATCGATAAAACTGAATCATAATCATGCATTGAAAACCGTGTTGTGAGCATAAGCATGTATAGGCAGGTAGATATATAACAAGTGATATCAGGCAGGAAGTACTCATGGTATGATAAGATAGGAGCAGAAGACTGATGGAATGGAATACAAGTGATAAAGCAGGGAATGAGCAGCTAATATGATAATAATCATAAAACCGGAAATCCAATGTAAAATCCGATGAAAGCATTTTGCACAACGGTCATAACAGGAGTACATAACAGGCATAACAGGAATCATAACAGGCATAACGGGAGTTCATAACAGGCATCTTTTATTATTATTACTCGTCTGACCCATATATCTAGGTATGTGTCCTGGTGTACATCTCAACACACATACATCCATATATAAGCAAGTCGAGGCTTGTTACTGGAAGCTGATGAAGAACTGATAGCACTTCTTATAGTAGTTCCCGTACGCCCGGGACCAGACATTGGGGGCCTTAAATCCCCCTAACACGCATCTTCTGGGGGCCTGGAATCCCCCTAACACGAATCGTCAGTATTTTATTCCATTACTATAAGCAAGGCATCATACCGGCATTCATCACTTCCTCCCATTCCCCATGTAAGTTATCCTTTTTATGGCTTATCAATCTAACAGGAGTCATAACGAGAGATCAGGTACAGGTAGGAGATGGCCCTACATATTCAAGAGGTGGCCCCCACCATGTATGTGGTGTGGCACTTTGTTCCATGTGGCACTTTGCTCTGAGGGGAATGGATTCTAGAGGTGGCCCCCACAGATTCAAGAGGTGGCCCCCACTACGTGTGTGGAGTGGCACTTTGCTCCGTGTGGCACTTAGTTCCATTCAGGATCCGCCGGGAACAGGTGGTATAATATGAGTTAGTGTCAAGTAGTAGTATGTCGGGTGGTCAGGTGATAACATATCAAGTGTTAAATGATACAGACAGGTATATGACAAGTGTTTACATAACGAGCTTGTACATGACAAGTGTCAGAATAATAATTGAGCATAATCAAGCGGAGCTAAGCGAGCTGGAAGTACAGACAGCAAACAGGATTTAACACTGGAGCGTCTGACAAGGTTACCGGGATAACTCGGCTTAAAGTGCGAGTAGGAAATCCGGCAACATCTCGCCTAGACGAATCTAGTGGTAAAGTGCTGAGCGCTGATCATGATAACCAGGCGGAGCTGAGAGACCTGACAGTCCCAATCACTTCCCTTTCGAGATAGTGAGTGACCAGAGGCTGAAGGACGGAGAGACCTGACGGTCCCAATCACTTCCCTTTCGAGATAGTGAGTGACCGGAGGCTAAAGGACGGAGAGACCTGACGGTCCCAATCACTTCCCTTTCGAGATAGTGAGTGACCGGAGGCTGAAGGGTCCAGAAGCCAAGTACACAGGGACTCAGCCCAATATAGAATACTTTTAAATATGGAATAAAATACATGTCAACCCGACAAAGCGGGGAAACCCAATTGGAGGTGAGAGCGAGGACACTCGCCTAAATCTCCGGAAGAACCGAAAACTCTGAAATCCATGGAACTCGCGTACGCGCCATAAATATAATAAGTGAAGAGGAGAGAGAAAGAGTTAGAGAGAGAAAGAGAAAGGAAAACTAGAGAGAGAGGTATATGGAAGGAGAGAGTGCACAGGGAGACGCGGGTTTTGAGGGTGAGACGCGGGAGTCGCAGACGCGGGAGTCACAGACGCGGGAATCGCGTCGCAAAGGTGCCACAAACGCGGGGTTCGAGACCCGCGTTCAAGTCAGGACACGAGAAGAACGCGGACGCGGTCATGGGTTCCACGTCGCGTTAGCATGAGAAGAACACAGACGCGGGTATTAGCTCCGCGTCGTGCAAACATGAAAGGGACACAGACGCGGGCATGAACTCCGCGTTGCGTCGGTACAAGAACGCGAAGGCCGCGTTTAAACAGATGCCAAGAACGCGAAGATCCGCGTTAAGGCGTTGCCTGGACGCGGGGGTAAGATCCGCGTCAGCAATATACAGAGAGGAGGAGGGTGAGAGAAAGGGAAAGGTGCTTGCTTTGGTGGTGGTGTTATTTGGTGGAGGAGTTGGATTTTGATGGAGTAATGAAAAAGAAGGTGAAGGAGGTGATGTTTGGAGGTTGAAGTAGTAGAGATGGAGGTGGTGTTGTGATGGTTAAAGTAACGGTGGAAGTGAAGATGGTGGTGGAAAATAGTAGAGGTGATGGTGATGTTAGTTGTTGTCGTTGTAATCGTCACCGTAATGATTACCGGAATAATCGCGAACGATTACCGGAATAATCATCGGAGATATTACCGACGAAGAAGAGCTCGGCCCCAATCCAAAGGAGGTGGCCGGCCCTAGAGAAGATGATGGGGTGGTGGTTTTGTGGAGAGGTTTTGATGGTTGTAGTTTTGGAGAAGGTAAAGGAGAAGGTGAAAGCTTTGGTGGAGTTGTTGGAGTTTGTGGTGGTTTACATGGAGATGGAGGAGGAAGAAGATGAAGGTAGGAAGTTGGAGAAGTTGTAGTAGTTGTTGTTGTGGTGGAGATGAAGGAGGAGTTAGTGGTGGTTAAGGTGTTGGTGAAGAGAAAATGAAGTGGAAAGGAGAAGGAAAGGTTTATATAAGATTTGGAATTGTGAAGGTGATGTAAAAATGTAAAAGAGAGGGGGTTATTAGTAAAATGGCAGGGTGAGGTGGCTCTCTTTGGCTGGCCATGGTGATGGGAGAGGAGTTGGATATTTTGGAGAAGATATTTTTAGAGGAGGAGATATTTTTGGTGGAAGGTTGGAGAAGATAATGGAAGAATGGAGAATTTGGTAGAATTTGGTGGAAGGAAAAGGAATGAAAGAGAATAGGAAAAAGGAAAAGAAAATGGAAAAAGGAAGATATTTTCTTGGAAGAAAAAGGAAAAATAATTAGAGTGGCGGATTCCTGGGATTCAGTTGCGGATGCGGAAAACTTTCGGAAAAATACCGAAATCGTCCGAAAATCAAGTATCTCGGAACGACCCGCAAAAATTCTCAAAAATCAAGAATATTATTCTAAGAATCATGGTGAAATCCATTTCAAGAAATTCTTTATAATTTTTTAAATTAAAAATTCTGGAATCGGCCGCCAACATCGGTCGACACCCAATCTGGCAGAAATCTGATAAATTCTGAAAATTCCCAAAAAATATATTAAGACAGAAAATATTATTGTAAGAAAATATGGGAAAGCGGTTTCTCAAAATTTGACTCCATTTGTAAATTAAAAATCTAGGAATCGGTCAGCGGTGCTGGTCGCACCGGTTTTGAAGATTTTCCATTTAATTCAGGAAAATTTCAGAAAATCATAGAAAATCTAAAATATTGGAAAATGATGTTTGAAACTGAAATCGGTCAAATCTGAATACCGTAAAGACCAAATTGAGTAAGACACTAGGATCGGGTCCCTGGTTCAGAGAAGAGCAGACTCTGAGTCCACGAATCCTGATCCAAGACAAAACGATCATATAATTAATTCATAATACAAATTAAATATAGGAAGTAAATCGAAAAATACGATCGAAAAATCTGAATACGCAACTAAGTACGTATTTCGGGAGCGGGGTGTTACAGTTTTCTTACTAATATATCCCTTTTTGATGTATGACAAAAAGGGGGAGAAATATGTGTTATGATTTGGTGTTTTATACTTGTTTCATTGATGGTGTTTTATGGTGTTTTATTGATGCTTAAATAAAATTTCAAAAATTCTCTCATAATAAATTTTTTTATACTTGTTTAATATAGCATTATTTGAGGGGGAGTTTTTACCTCCCTTTTATATCTTGTGTTATAGCCTATATGTTTTGTCATCATCAAAAATGGGGGAGATTGTTGGCCCAAAAGGTTACACTCTCTATTTGTTTAAGTTTTGATGATAACAAAACACATAGAAGCTATTTGGTACTAATAAGTTGTTTAGAATGAGTTTCAGGTTTGTACTAGTCATGATGGCCTTTCTAAGCTATTGCAAAGAATTATGATGCGAAAAGGCAAATGGCGCAAGAGGACTTTTTCATAGAAGAGAAGGCTCCAGCTTGGTGTAACGCGGCTCAGAGACTTCCTTTCTCAGTTTTTATAATTTTTAGTGTGTTAAAGAATAGTGTATAGTGTTGAAGCTCAATATTCCCTACACACAAGATTTTGCACATGATTTTTCGAAAAGATGTTTCTCCTATATACAAAATATTTTTAAACATATTCTAATACTTACAAACTCTATTTTATATAGTATACCAATTCTTGATCAAAATTAATTTGAAAATTATCAAGATCTTCAAAATCATTTTCAAAGAACTGTTTTTGGCCTGTTGCGGTCGACCGGACGGTCGACCGGCTCTGTTTCAGGTCAGAACGGTCGACCGGACGGTCGACCGCACTTCGGACCGTTTGGGTGCGTGCATGTGTGCACGTTTCTCAGTCGACCGGGCGGTCGACCGGACCCCATGTCGGTCAACCGAGCTTCGGCCGACTGAAAGCACCCATGTTTCTGTTTGTTACGGTCGACCGGGCAGTCGACCGTGGGCTGGCAACGGTTATAATTTTTGAAAACCGGTCGACCGGCCGGTCGACCGTGAGCTTAATTTCAGCCCAAACGGCTAGTTTTTTAAACACGTTTTAAAACGTGGTTTTCTTCTCTAAATAAATTTGAGGGCTAGATTTGGATCTAATCTTTCCTAATTATTCATTATAACAGTTTACTCTTTAATCCCTACCTTTATCCTATAAATTGGGATGATTAGGGTTGAGGTGATCACAACAATCCTTTGCAAAAAGAAATCAAGTTTAAGTCTTTCAAAAGAAGTTTTTGCTCTCAGTTTTTGTGCTCAAAAATTCTCTCTTTTTACTGAAGTTTTTGATTCAAAACTCTCTTCAACTTTATTTTCTTTTTCGCTTACAAAACTTGAGCTTCAATCCTACACATTATTCTCTAGGATTTTTGTAAGGAAAAAGTTTTTCAAGAGAGAGTTTGTGGTCTTTTGATCACTAAGATATCATTGTATTTGTGGCTCACTACCTCTGGACTAGAGGAGCGTGATTGAGGAGTTGGGTACTCCCTTGTGGTTGTAATCCTTTGTGGAAGTTATAGTGGTTAGAAATCCTTCTGGGTGAATGCGGGGACGTAGAGCTGGGTGCTCGAACCTCGAAACAAATCTCTATGTTTGCGATTGGTTTATTTGTGTTATTCACTTGCTTTATATTCATTGCTATATTGTCGATCAATACTCTTACAATAAGATTGCATTGCGCACCTCAAACTCTTATCTAGAGGAATCATGAGGAAGGAGTTCAGAGCCCTTCACGGGGTATTCGGCTTCTAATCTTGTTTTGGGTGATCGTTGCATCACAACATTTTAAATTTGTGTATTGATTAGCATTATCACCTATTCACCCCCCTCTAGGTGATTTCAGGAACTATATCTTTTCAAGTATTGTTCTGACCAAATCATTAGGAGATACATTCCCGATGAGGAAACTAAGAGTATTCTATCTTTTTGTCATGAGATTGCATCCGGTGGACACTTTGGTCCCCACAAAATTGCTTAAAAAGTACTACAAAGTGTGCTATTGGCCCACTTTGTTCAAAGATGCATTTGAGTTTTGCAAGACGTGCCCTAGATGCCAAATAGTAGGAAGGATCTCAAAGCGAAACCTGATGCCTCTTAACCCAATTCTATAAATAGAACTCTTTGATGTATGGGGCATCGACTTTATAGGTCTATTTTCTAATTCATTTGGAACATATTAGTTGTTGTGGACTATGTGTCCAAGTGGGTAGAAGCCATTCTAAGAAAAACTAATGATAACAAAGTTGTCATCAAGTTTTTGAAAGAGAACATCTTCTCGCACTTTGGAACCCCTCTTGCTATCATCAGTGATAAAGGCACTCACTTTTGTAATAGATCCTTCAAAAGTCTTATGCGAAAATATGTTATAACTTACAAATTATCCACACCTTATCATTCTCAGACTAGTGGGTAGGTAGAGGTCTCCAATAGACAAATTATGCTTATTTTGGAGAAAACTGTGAACCAAAATAGGAAAGACCAGTCTACCAAACTGGTAGATTGCTTATGGTCCTACAGGACCGCTTTCAAGACAATTCTAGGGATGTCTCCATATAGGTTAGTCTTTGAAAAAGCTTGCCACTTACCTGTTGAGTTAGAGCATCGAGCTTTCTGGGCCATAAAGAAGCTAAATTTTGATTTAGATAAGGCCGGTGATCTTCAAAAATTGCAAATTGTCGAATTTGAGGAGTTGAGAAATGAGGCCTATGAGAATGCTAGAATAACAAAAAGTAGGATTAAGATTTGTCATGATAAGTTTATCATGAGAAGACTTTTTGTCCCCGGACAAAAAGTCTTACTTTATAATTCTAGGCATCATCTTTTTTCAAAAAAGTTGAAATCTGGATGGACTGGGCCATTCATTGTAAAGACTATGTTTTCTTATGATGCTGCTGAGATCAGTGATACTAAGAATGGGAATGACTTTAAGGTAAATGATCATGCCTTAAACCGTTCTCAGAATCGGTGCCGGTAAATGAAACAGTTATGAGTCTTTTCGACCCAGTGTATCGGTAACTTTACCTCTTTTACATTTCATTTTATGCATCAATTTATTTCTTTCATACATGAGGAACAATGAATTAGATAGGTGTGGGCGCTCTAGCATAACTGATATAACCAAAAAAAAACTATTTGGAAAGAGAATAATATTTTGATATATTTTTTGTAAGAAATTAAGTCAATTTTAAGGAATAAAAGAATCATAATTAGGATTTCTTATACTTGGTTAAAATAAGATTATTTGTTTGATTTCTAGGATTAGGGAGAAAATTTGAAAAAGTAATTTAGTCTTGATCTTTACCTTGAAGAAATATGCACTTTAGATACTTACACACTTGGGGTTCAAAAACAAAGATTCTTATGCCTTATAATATGTGTGTGTGTGTGTGTGTGCGTGTGTGCGTGTGTGGAAAGTAAACAAATCTAATTATTGATTATCTAGGTGCTTTGACCGAAGCAAGCCTTGGTATTTATGCAAAAGATGATTAGATAAGTTTGAAATATATATATATATATATATATATATATATATGTATATATATATGTATATATATATATATATATATGTATATATATATGTATATATATATATACATATATGTATATATATATGTATATATATATATACATATGTATATATATATGTATATGTATGTATATACATATATATATATATATATATATATATATATGTATGTATATACATATATATATATATATATATATATATATATATATATATATATATATATATATATATATGTATGTATGTATATACATATACATACGTATATGTATATCTATATACATACATATATGTATACATATATGTATGTATATAGATATACATATACGTATGTATATGTATATACATATATATATATATATATATATATATATATATATATATATATATATATATATATATATATGTATATGTATATATATATATATACATATATGTGTATATGTATATGTATATATATATATATATATACATATATGTGTATATATGTATATACATATATGTGTGTGTGTATATATATATATATATATATATATATATATATATATATATATATATATATATATATATATATATATATATATCCTCTGATTAAGCTGGGTATTTGTGCCTCATAAAGTATAAGTATTCACGTCTAAAAGTGATACATCTTATAAATAAAAATCCTTAGTTTTGTGGCCTAGTTTGCTCGAGTCCTTACATTCTTGGAGTCTTTTCTCACTCGGTGCACTAAAACCGTCTAGTTTGCGTGTCACCGACTAAAGGCTCATTATATGGGCAGATTAGAAAGCTTAATAGAACTAAGGAACAATACCATCAAAAATAAATAAATAATAAGGCATAAGAGTTAGAGTTAAAGAACCCCTAGTTAAAATTTCATAGTCACGAAGGTGCATATGACTTAAGGAAAAGTAATAAATTAGATGAAAAATACAGTTTGACTCCTTACCTTGATTGATAACAAGTTTTTGAATAGAAACTAAATTTAGGAATAAAAATTATGTTTTCCTATAAGTTATAAATTAATTGAACTCTTACAATAATAGTTCAAATATTTTCTCTCTTTTTCAATATACTTTTCAAAAATACTAACACTTTTCTCTTTCTTTATGCATTTTGTCGGTGTAGTCCACTGAAAACCTTAATGAGGCAAAACTCGTCCTTTAGGGGTAACCTAGAGGTTTAACGGTTATTGCACATCCTAAGTGGAATCGTGTTTCCTAAAAATATGGATGGTTAGTTTTTATTTTGCTCGATAACGAGCAAAGATAGGCATGAGGGTGTGATCGGTCACTGTTATTGCATAATTGTAACCATATTTCCTATATTTATGTTATAATAAACTTTATTTTAATTATATTTTTATTTAATAATGTGCAGGCCTTTACCAAGGGAGAAGGAAGAGAAAAGAAGCTCAAACCCCATCTAAATTCTACTTTAAATCAAAATTAATTCGAATCAAGACAAATCAAGGCAAATCAGGGTGAATCAGAGAAGATAAGACCGGTTGAAAATCAGTTAAACTGGATTTTCATAAGATCCAGTTAGTTAATCGAAGATCAATGAAGAATCATTGAAATCAAAAGATCAAATGGCATATCTTTTGGGATAAACATAAAGGAAAATGAAATTCCCTGATCGTGACCCCTGATGTGGCCAGGTGGCCACATCAGGGTCGCGAATCTATGATTAAAGTCGCGGATCCACGGCTTGATTAAAGAGATAGAGGGAGCATTTACTCCCCCTATCTGCTCACGCTCTTCCCCCTCTGGCTTTCCCTATAAATACTACCAAGTTCTGTGAAGAAAGAGATGAAGAATAGGATTAAGATTTTGTTTTATTCTAGGCTAAAATTTGTGTTTGCTAGTTGCAATTTAGTTGTAAGCTCTATTTGTTGTTTTCTTTCAAGCTTAGACCAGAAATAAGTGAGAGAGAGAGAGAGAGAGAAAGAGTGATTGTAATATGAAGTTGAAGCGACATCAATAAAGATTCGACGAACTTTTTCTGCACCTCCACTTTGCCAGTATGTCTTACTTTAGTTCATCTTTGTATTTTAATTTTTAAATGGGTAGCTAAATCGATTTTCTGGGCTCACTGTTACCTTCTTCTATATGTATTCTTCTTGATCGATTTCTATAAAAAGAAACCCAACGGAATCATATGAATGCCTATATTAAGCCTTCTATATTGGCAAGTGTTCTTGAAGGCACATGAGGATGGGCTTGGACTTATTTTAAACTTCAATTTTGAAAACTAGTTTTAAACTAGTTTTTATTTCATACTTAAGAAAATCTTGATGATTTAATATTTCATTTAAGAACTGTTTCAAAAAGATGTAAACTTTTTCAAAATTCATCTTATGCATTTTACTGGAACCTTTCTAAAAATCAAGTCCTAACTTCGGCCTATGATCTAATTGAGGCATCAACACTTTCAATAGGAAAACATATAGTTGAATAATAGAATAGTGAGCCTAGATCTTCTCTCTTTATTAAAAACACAACCAAACAACATCTTCAAAGCTTCCTAAAAATCATCTTCTTCAAACCTTTTTCTGAATCTTCAAGTTTTTTTAAGTCACTTCTTTATTCTCCATCTTTTTTTTCATCTAAAAAACACCAACACCAAAAACTTTTTTTTCCAAAATACTGAAATGCTTGCATCACATCTCTCTTCGTGAACACGATCCATTAGCCCTAAGCTACACAGTATAACTCTAATTTCTTTAAATCATACAAGTACAAGTATGCAGGGAAATGTTGAACGCTTCGGCTCTACGTGCGCGGCTAGGATATGGCCGCATTTTCACCACAAATGCCGCGAAAACACCACATTATGGCCGAGGCACGCGTCTATCTTTGACACATGTCCTCATCTCACCATCCAAAGCCCCCTGCGTTCTATATAAGGCAGTGTTGAGCAGAGTTTTGAAGAGGAGAGCTATAGTGTAGGTTTTCTCTCTTTAGTGATAGTTTTAGTTGTTTTTCTTTCTTTCTTTTGTATTTTCTTTTCTTTTAAATCTTGTAAAAGTTCAGAGAGTGATTCATAGGATGAAAGTGAGAGTTCTTGTAATCGAGGGTGACACTCTTGAAAGGTTCTTCCTTTATCTCTACTAGTTTTCTTCTCTAATCTTTTACATGCTTAGCTAATTTTTTTCTCATGGCATTAAACTACTAACCACTGACTTGTTAACTCCTTACTTGATAATCCACATAAGTCTAATAGCCTCTACTTGGCATTGCTCTTGCAAGAGCCACGGATGGCTTATGATGATGGATTCTAACACTCTAACATCTAACTCTCTAATAAGGTAATATTACTTTATTCCATACTTACTTTAGTGTAGTTTTGATGGTTTAATTGTTACTTGCACTTGTTTATTGAGCTTAGATGTGAAGAGTGATCTTATGGGTCATATTTTAAAAAGCTCTTGAAGCTAAGGACTAGTGATGGCCAAGGATCTATGTGAGGCAACAATCACTAGGAGGTTACCATGTTAGTGGGGCATTTAGTAGTTAGTAGTCATGAGTTTTCTTTCATTTCTCTCTTGTTTAAAAACTCAAACTTTAAAACCATTCTTCTGTGTTTTCCTATAAAAAAGTTTTCAGCGTACTCTTCTCTTTTCACTTTTCATTTTCTTTTCTTTTGATTCTTTGAAACATTGAAGAATTGTTGACACATGCACAATCAACCGGTTAAACTTCTATCACCTTTCGTCCCTATAGGTTTGACCTGTATAGCCATCATGCTATAACGGAAGTATCAAGGAAGCCAAAGCATGAAATCTTAACTTTTTATTTCAAAATACAATCTTTTCGTGCACGGTTTACCGCGATCACCAATCGATTTTCCTCACCTTATTACCCCAGGGTAATGGCCAGGCTGAAATCAGCAATCGCACCATTCTCAATAACCTATGCAAAAGCCAGAATAAAGCAAAAGGCAAATGGGCGGAGAAACTCCACGGAGTACTATGAGCCTACAGGACCACCAAACGCACCCCCGATCGGAGAAACCCTATTCTTGTTAGCGTACAGAATGGAGGCTATCATCCAGGTCGATATCAGCATGTCGTTGCTCCGGGTAGAAGGAGCGATTAGATCAGAGCGACACCCTTCTTCGTCTAATGCTGGATTATTCGGAGGAAAGGTGATAACATGCCCAAATTCGCATCGTAGACTATCAATAGTAAATCCGGGTGGCTCACCACAAGAAGGCGAAGTTTAGGGAGTTCTAAGCTGGAGACCTGGTCCTGAAGCGTGTGATTCAGAGCATGCAGCAGAGGATCACGGGAAACTATGAACCAATTGGAAGGGTTCCTACATCATTATTGCTCATGGAGGCAACGGGTCATACACCCTGGCCGATCAAGGCGAAAACCAACTCAATAAGTAATGAAACTATTTTCACTTGAAGCGATATTATGTGTAAGTCATGCAACATTCAATGAAACTACCATGTTCTGTTATCTTAACCACATTACACCCAACTCTAATATCTGCCCCGAGCATCGAGCACGTTCACTGCAACTTATACGGGCCTTCACCTGACGGTGAGCCCTCAAAGAGACTCCTGAAAGATGGAGGCTCACCCACATCGATCCCTCAAAACTAGCTTATAATGGGATATACCCTGATGGCCGCCGAACAGATCCACGGCCTATATGGGTTCACCAAGATGGAAACCCTCGGGGAGTCTCTGGAAAGATGGAGGCTCACCCTTGTCGATCCCTTGGAGCTAGCCTAAATGGGATATACCCTGATGGCCGCCCGAGCAAATCCACGGCCTATATGACTCTTCACCCTGATGGAGATCTCTCAGGGAGCCTCCTGAAAGATGGAGGCTCACCCACATCGATCCCTTAGAGCCAGCCTATAATGGGATATACCCTGATGGCCACCCGAGTAGATCCACTACCTATATGGGTCTTCACTCTGACGATAACCTCTCGTAAAGTCTCCTAAAAGACGAAGGCTCAGCCATATCGATCCCTTGGAGCCAGCCTATAATGGGACATACCCTGATGGCCTCCCAAGCAGATCCATGGCCTATACGAGTTTTCACCCTGACGGCAACTCCTCTGGGAGCCTCCTAAAAGATGGAGGCTCACCCACATCGGATGCTTGGAGCCAGCCTATAAAAGGGTACACTCTGATGGCTGCCTGATCAGTCACATATATTGCATATACATTGTCACCTTACCATACTTTTTAGCTAATAAATCCTATTAATAAGTCTACTTCTTCTTTGTTAAATGTAGGCCCAATTGCTAAAGGAAAAGAAAGAGAAACAAGCCCAAAAGCCCACCAAATTCTGGTTTAATTCGGAATAAATTCAAAATCAAGGAATCAGGGCAAATCTTGGCATATCAGAGAGGTTGAAAACCGGTTGAAATAAATCCTCCCAAATCATGCGGTTGAAGCCAACAATCAAAGGTTGTTTCGTCAAATCCTAGAGCAAAAACGAGAAAACCAGCAGAAAATATGGGAGAATCATCAAACCAGGAGCACCCACCACTTGGGTGTGGCCATCTGGCCACACCAGAGCCGTGGAAAGCGGCCCTAGCCGCGTTTTCGTGGCTTATTGAAAGCTGTTGGGGGAGCGTTTGCTCCCCCAATCTTCTTATGATTCCCCCCTCTGGTTTTTCCCTATAAATACCAGTTTCAACAGAGAAGAAAGGAATGAAGACTAGGATTAGAATTTTTGTTTATACTTTAAGGTTTAGGCTCTTTGTTAGATAGTACAGAAGTTGTATTTTTGTTTTATAATTTGTAGTTCAGTACAAATACCTGTGAGAGAGAGGAATTGAGGGCTTGTAACCTGAAGATTGAAGTGACATCAATACAAGAATCAAGCTACATTTTCTTCTACTCATTTTACGGTATGTCTTACTTTGATTACTTACAATGTTCTTTATTTTCCATGAGTAGCTAAATCGGTTTTCTGGGCTCACTATTACTCCTCTCTCTGTTCCCTCTTCTTTTCGAATGGTTTTGATGAAATGACCCAATGAATTATTTGCATGCCTAACTTAAGCATTTCTTCTTGAAAGTGTTCTTAAAGGCACATGAGGATGGGTTTGGATTTTTAACTTCTACCTCTTTTCAAAACGTCTCTTGAACTTGTTTTTATCTTATACTTGAACTTTTTGATGATTTAACATTCAACTCAAGACGATTTCTTGAAGAAAAGAGTTAACCTTTCGAACCATCTTATGTGTTTTACTTAAAACTTTCTAGAATCAATCTTAAGTTTTGCCTATGATCAAGTTGAGGCATTAAGATTTTCAATTGAAGAACATGTCATTGAGTAGTGAGATAGTGAGCCAAGATTTTCTTCTTTATTAAAAACAACCAATCACTTTTCAAAGCTTTTTTTTTAAATCACTTTTTCCGAAAGCCTTCTCCAAAGTTGCAATTTCTCTTTTAATCATCTCCCTTCTTTCCATTCTCTTTTCAATTAAAAAACGAGCACAATTCTTTATTACTAAACAAAACACCGAAAAGCTTTCATCACATTCCTCCTCGTGGACACGACCCGTTAACCCAATGCTACACAGTAATCTCTTTACTCTTTGATTTTGCAACCAAATTTTGGCGTCGTTGCCGGGGAGGGAACGGTGTATTTGTCTTTTAACAAGTTTGGTGTGTTATTTCAGGGACTTCAAGAATCAGATCTAGCATTCAAGCTTTGCAAGAGAAGACTTCCAAATTCTGTGCCCCTACTCTCAAAAGTAGAAAACAGAATTTCAAGAAATTGCGTTGCATAAGTTGAAATTTTCATTGGCCTATTAAAACTTTTTTTTTCAGGACATACTACTAGCAAAAAAATTAAGTTTTTGTATGTTATATTCTTACTATATCTGCTATCCACCATCGTTGTTTTAATCCAACAGTAATTTGAGTAATTGTTAATTGCTTAAAAAACGTTTAGACTTGCATTCTAGGCATTTATCTAATTACGTTTATTTTTCAATTACTGTTGAAGAGAGCTGGAGACAAGGTACGTATGCATAGCATATAGTTTAGAAAACATTCTTGGGTGATATTTTGCTTTTGAATGTTACTTTTCTGTATCTTGCACACTTTGCACAATAAATTCTAAGGGCAAAACCCAATTCAAGATAAGGTGGGGAAGTCATTACCCTTCCTTAGCCCACAAACCATCTCCAAGCACACACAACCTAAGCCTAAGTAAAATCTGATAGACG
This sequence comes from Agave tequilana, assembly GCA_038442645.1. Classification (NCBI taxonomy): domain Eukaryota; kingdom Viridiplantae; phylum Streptophyta; class Magnoliopsida; order Asparagales; family Asparagaceae; genus Agave; species Agave tequilana. The sequence goes on from JAVJIF010032185.1 coordinate 61,327, forward strand.
TTGGCCTTAGGGACATCTCGAACTCACTAGGAGATTATCCTAAGGGAGAAGGTGTTGGAATTTGACTCCTGCCAAATTAGTGTCTAGGAAGGGGATTAAGGGTCGAAAGTCCGAAGGTTGGTGGTTACTTAATTAAGGAACGTCTTTGACGGATAACCTCCCATCAATTTTGCCCTGACCTGGCTGATTAGCTTGTGGTCAAAGCCTATCAACCAGTTAGGAGTTGTCTAGGTCAAGGTTACCTTAGACTAGGCTTGGTTGATTACTCTTGTTGACTATTGGTAAACTTGTTTGTGATTGTGATTGTGTTTGTGTATGCAAGTGTGGTCAAGAGATTCTAACTCATCTAGGTTGATTAGAAACACATCACCACCCAAGTTTGGACCAAGACCTGATCCGGTTATGGCTCAACCAACATCCTTGCAGGATAGGTTCTATCCCATTCGAACCTCACTTCCATCTTGCATTCTACTGCCATCGGTTGGTGAATACAATTTTGAGCTCAAGCCTCAATTCATCAACACACTCCCCAAGTTTCATGGCTTAGAGTCCGAAGATGCTTACTTCTTCATAAGAGAATTTGAGAAAGTATGTCTAATGATGAAAATCCCACACCTTGTAGACGATGCTATTAGGTTGAGATTTATCCCTTTCACTCTTAAGGACTTAGCAAAGAAATGGCTTTACAGCTTAATGGCTGGTTCTATCACATCTTGGGATGGTTTCATTAAGGTCTTCTTGAAGAAATTCTATCCAATTCATAAGACCGCTCTCATTAGGAAGACCATCATGCAATTCAAGTAAGAAACAAGTGAATCGTTCTGGACGTACTTTGAACGCTTTAAAGACCTCCTTGTCCAATGTCCTCATCATGGAATAGAGAAATGGCAACAATGTCAAATTCTTTATGATGGTTTAGACTATTCTACCAAAACCCTCTTAGAAAGTATGTGCCAAGGGGGATTCTTGCAGAAGGATAAAAATGAAGGATGGGATTTGTATGAAAACCTAACTGAAAAGACCATCCAATGGGAACCTACTAGTGAAACCTCTAGAAATCCAAACTCCATCTCTTCAAAAGGAGGTCTCCATTCTATCGAATCATCCATAGCTAATGAGGCTAAGTTTGCGAACCTAGCAAGAAGACTAGAAGCTTTAGAAACTAAGGAACCAAGTCCAGTTAATCAAGTCAGCCCAAATCAATTTTCAACTCCTACTTACTGCCAAGCCATGAATCATGTGTTCGAGGAGTGCCCTGTGTTTCAGGCTCAGCAACAATACCATGAACCGATAAATGCGGCCTTTTCAAGGCCGAACAATAATCCTTAAGCACCAACGTACAATCCTGACTGGATAAATCACCCTAATTTCTCATGGAGCCAAAATAACAATGACCATTCACGGTCAAATCATGCAAGCCACTTCCATTATGCTGATAATTCTTCCAATCATCAACCCAACTTTTTCAATTTCCATAATAATTCTCCGAACCATCCACCTAACTTTTCAAATTATCAACAAAACTTTCCCAACCAAGCTCCACAATCCTCCTTCTAGAATCCTCAACTAGAAAGGAAAATGATTGACTTTAAAAGAAACATGGAAAGATGCATGAAAAACAAAGATTCTTTCAAACAAACTATACAGAGGTTAGAAGTTCAAATGAGCCAACTAGCTACTCCACAGAACGAGAGACAGAAGGGTACCCTGCCTAGTCAGCCAATAACCAATCCTAGGAATTCTCAACAAGCTAATTTGGCTGAGGATCAATCATTAAATCAATGTAATGATGTTCATACATTGAGGTCAGGAAAGAAAGTTGATAATCAAGTGTCAACGCCAACTAATCCCATTCAGCACAACCACAATCAAGCATCCACCTCATCTAATCCAAATCCTTCCAAATCTGACAAATCTGAAAAAGATAAGTCAACTTGTCAGGTGCACCAGCCTATAGTACCATTTCCTAATAGGCTGAAAACAACAAGTAAAATCCACACATGGACAAGATAATTGAGATATTTAATCAAGTGAAGATAAATGTGCCACTTCTTGATGCCATCCAACAAGTCCCTTCCTATGCTAAATTTCTTAAGGACATGTGCACCAAGAAGAGAAAGACTAATGTACCAAAAAGGTCTTCTTAGCCACTAACATTAGGGAGCTACTATCGGGTCCGATCCCTATTAAGTACAAGGATCCAGGTAGTCCCACCATTGCCTGCATAATAGGACAAGCAGAGATTAGTCGTGCACTTCTTGACTTGGGGCAAGTATCAACTTGCTTCCATTCTCAGTTTATCAACAACTCGGGTTGGGCGATCTTAGTCCAACTCGAGTCACTATCCAACTGACTGACCGTTCAGTAAAAGTTCCAAAAGGGGAGATTAATGATGTCCTGATCCGGGTAGGGGAGTTTATTTACCCTGTCGATTTTATAGCTTAAACTCCTATTATCCTAGGGCGACCATTCCTTGCTACTGCCAATGCCATCATCAATTGTAGGAATGGGTCCATGAGGTTAACCTTTGGGGACATGACTAGAGAAGTCAATGTCTTCAATCTAGGAAAACAACCCCGTGATGTTGAGGACCAAATATTTGAAGTCAACCTAATTGAGAACTTAACAAGTGAACATAGGGAAGAATTGAAACTAGAAACTGAGTGTGACTTCGGGTTAGAGTCTGACGACTTTAATCTTGATCAGGTTATAGATTCTGATGTGAATTGGGCCTCGAACCCTATTTCATCAATAATGGAGCCAATAAATTTGACTAGTCCTTCCAGTGAGCCTTCCTCTTCCTTAGAATTGAAAGCCTTACCTGCACATCTCAAGTATGTCTATCTAGGCGAATAAGAGGCCTTTCCTGTCATCATTGCCTCCCATTTAAATGACAGGGAAGAAGAAGATCTTAAAGCAATTTTAAGAAAACATAGGAAAGCCATTGGTTGGACTATGACTGATATAAAGGGATTAAATCCAACCATCGTTCAACATCGCATTTATCTCAATGAAGATGCCACCCCTAAAAGAGACCCGCAGCGTAGGTTAAACCCTATAATGCAAGAGGCTGTTCATACTGAAATTATAAAACTCTTAGACAATGGGATAATTTATCCTATTTCTGATAGCCAATGGGTTAGTCTAGTCCACACGGTTCCAAAGAAATCCAGTTTCACTGTAGTGAAAAATGAGAACAAAGAGTTGGTCCAAACTCGACTTCCCACAAAGATCCGAGTTTGCATTGACTATAGGAAGCTTAATGCTGCAACTCGTAAGGACCATTTTTCACTTCCCTTCATTGATCAAATGCTTGAACATTTGGCGGGTCACGAGTATTACTGTTTCTTGGATGGTTACTAAGGGTATAATCAGATCCCTATTGCTCCTGAGGACCAAGAAAAGACTACGTTCACATGTCCATTTGGGACATTTTCTTATCGTCAAATGCCTTTTGGCTTATGCAATGCCCTAGCAACATTTTAATGTTGCATGTTGAGTCTTTTCTCTGATATGGTAGAATGAATCTTAGAGATCTTTATGGATGATTTCTCCATCTACGGAGATTCATTTACTCAATATCTCCACCATTTAGAACTTGTCCTCCAACGTTGTGCTGAGAAAAATCTGACACTGAATTGGGAGAAGTGCCACTTCATGGTAAAACATGGAATTGTCTTGGGTCATGAAATCTCCAAGAAAGGAATTAAAGTGGATAAAACCAAAATTGAGGTTATTGCAAAGCTTCCCATGCCCAAATGCGTTAAGGATATTAGATCCTTCTTAGGACACGCTGGTTTTTATCGAAGAATTATCAAGAATTTTAGCAAGATTGCTAGGCCATTGACTAATCTGTTAGCTAAGGACGTGTCCTTCACTTTCGATGCTGAATGTATGAATTCTTGGGAGAAGCTTAAGAGAGAGCTTATTTCTACACCAATAATATCTACTCCGGATTGGTCTAAGCCATTTGAAATCATGTGTGATGCTTCCGATTTTGCCATAGGCGTTGTCCTAGGATAACGCATTGATAACAAGCAGCATGTGATTTACTACTCCAGTAGGACTCTCAATGATACTCAATTGAACTACGACTGAGAAGGAATTCTTGGTAGTAGTGTTTGCCTTAGAGAAATTTTGTCCCTACCTACTAGGGTCCAAAACCACCATTTTCACCAATCATTCTGCGTTAGGTACCTCATGATGAAGAAGGATGCCAAGGCCCGACTCATTCGTTGGATCATCCTTCTTCAAGAATTCGATCTTGAGATTCGAGATAAAAAAGGCGTAGAAAATGTCGTTGCTGACCATCTCTCACGAATTCCTAATTCTCCATGCAAACAAATTACTCAAAAATGAGGATTTTCCTGATGAAAATCTCTTAGCTATCTCTAGGGAACCTTGGTATGCTGATATAGTGAATTACTTAGTCACAAACATAACTCTGTCTCATTGGTCCAAAAGCGACATATACCGGTTCTTATCCCAAGTCTGGTATTTCTTTTGGGAGGAACCGTATCTTTTTAAGTACTGTTCTGACCAAATTATCAGGAGATGCATTCCCGATGAGGAGGTTAAGAGTGTTCTATCCTTTTGTCTCGAACTTGCATGAGGTGGACACTTTGGTCCCAGCAAGACTGCTGAAAAAGTGCTACAAAGTGGGTTCTATTGGCCACTTTGTTCAAAGATGCTTATGAATTTTGCAAGACGTGCCCTAGATGCCAGATGGTAGGAAGGACTCAAGACGAAATATGATGCCTCTCAACCCAATTCTAGAAATAGAACTCTTTGATGTTTAGGGCATCGACTTTATGGGTCCATTTCCTAATTCATTTGGAAACCAATACATATTGTTTGCTGTGGATTATGTGTCCAAGTGGGTAGAAGCCATTCCTTATAAAACTAATGATAACAAAGTTGTCATAAAGTTTTTGAAAGAGAACATTTTTTCACGCTTCAGAACCCCTCACGCTTCAGAACCCCTCGTGCTATCATCAGTGATAATGGCACTCACTTTTGCAGTAGATCCTTTGAAGCTCTTATGCGAAAGTATGCCATAACTCACAAGTTGTCCACACCTTATCATCCTCAAATCAGTGGGCAGGTTGAGGTTTCCAATAGACAAGTCAAGCTTATCTTGGAGAAAACTGTGAACCAAAATCGGAAAGATTAGTCTATCAAACTTGTAGATGCCCTATGGGTTTACAGGACTGCTTTCAAGACGATTCTAGAAATGTCTCCTTATAGGTTAGTCTATGGTAAAGCTTGTCACCTGCCCGTTGAGTTAGAGTACCAGGCCTTATGGGCAATCAAGCAGTTGAATTTCGACGTGACTAAGGCCGGTGACCTTCGAAAGTTACAAATTTCCGAATTAGAGGAGTTAAGAAATGAGGCCTATGAAAATGCTAGGATCACTAAAGATAGTGTTAAGATTTTTCATGATAAACACATCATAAGAAAAACCTTTGTCCCTTGACAAAAAGTCTTACTCTATAATTCTAGGCTTCATCTTTTTTAGGAAAATTAAAATCAAGATGGACTGGGCCATTCGTTGTAAAAACCGTGTTTCCACATGGTACAGTTGAGATCAATGACACCAAGAAAGGAAATGACTTTAAGGTAAATGGTCAACGCCTTAAACCTTTCTTAGAATTGGTGCCGGTAAATGAAACGGCTATGGGTCTTTTTGACCCAGTGTATCGGTAACTTTTCTCTTTTCATTTTATTTCATGCATCTATACATTTCTTTCATACATTGGGGACAATGCATGAGATAAGTGTGGGGGAGGGTTCTAACATGACTAATATAAAAAACAGGAAATATATATATATATATATAAAACTTTTTGAAAGGTTAGGACAATATTTTGACATATTTTTGTAAGAAATTAAGTCAATTTTAAGGAATAGGAAAATCATAATTAGGATTTCTTATACTTGGTCAAAGTCAGATAACTTGTTTGATTTTTAGGATTAGGAAGAAAATTTATGAAAGTAATTTAGTGTTGATATTTACCTTGATGAAATATGCACACTAAATACACTTACACACTTGGGGTTTAAAAACAAAGACTCTTATACCTTATAAAAAAATATATATGTATAAAAAAAATAAACAAATCTAATTATTGATTAGCTAGGTGCTTTGGCCTAAGCAAGCCTTAGTATTTATGCAAAAAAATAATTAGATAAGTTTGAAAATATATATATATATATATAAATCCTCTGATTAAGTTGAGTATTTGTGCCTCATGAAGCATAAGTATTCACGCCTAAAAGGGGTACATTTTATAAATAAAAACCTTGGTTTCGTGGCCTCGTCTGCTCGAGTGTTTAAGTCCTTAGGGGTGTTTTCTCACCTGGTGCCCTAAAACTGTCCGGTTTGGGTGTCACCGACTAAAGGCTCATTGCATGGGCAGATTAGAAAGCCTAATGAAATTAAGAAATAAATTTCACCAAAAATAAATATAAATAAGGCATAGGAGTTAATGTTAAAGAACCCTAGTCAATTTCACAGTCACGATGGTGCATACGACTCAGGGTAAATTAATAGACTAGATGAGAAGTACAATTTGACTTCTTATATTGATTGATGATATGTTTTTGAATAGAGACTGAGTTTCAGAATGAAAATTTTGATATTCCTATAACTTATAGATTACTTAAAACCTTACAAATATACTTCAAATATTTTCTCCTTTCAAAATGCTTTTCGAAAATACTAACATTTTTTTTTATGAATTTTGTGGGGCAATCCACTGAAAACCCTCACGAGACAAAACTCGTCCTCTAGAGGTAACCTAGAGGTTTAACGGCTTATTGCACATACTCAGTGCAATCAAGTGACCTGCGAAAGTGGTCTAATAATTGATTAGAATTAGTCTGATGTTTTGCTCGAGGGCGAGCAAAAGATAAGTGTGGGGTGTGATCAGTCACATATATTGCATATACATTATCATCTTACCACACTTTTTAGTTAATAAATCCTATTAATAAGTCTACTTCTTCTTTGTTAAATGTAGGCCCAAGTGCTAAAGGAAAAGAAAGAGAAACAAGCCCAAAAGCCCACCAAATTTTGGTTTAATTCAGAATAAATTCGAAATCAAGGAATCAGGGCAAATCTTGGCATATCAGAGAGGTTGAAAACCGTTGAAATGAATCTTCCCAATCAAGCAGTTGAAGCCAACAATCAAAGACTATTTCGTCAAATCCTGGAGCAAAAACGAGAAAACCAGCAGAAGATATGGGAGAATCATCAAACCAGGAGCACCCACCACTTGGGGCCATCTGGCCACACCAGGGCCGCGGAAACGCGGCCCTAGCCGCTTTTCACGGCTTGTTGAAAGCTGTTGGGGGAGCGTTTGCTCCCCCAATCTTCCTATGATTCCCCCCTCTGGTTTTTCCCTATAAATACCAGTTTCAACAGAGAAGAAAGGAGCGAATACTAGAATTAGAATTTTTGTTTATACTTTAAGGTTTAGGCTCTTTATTAGATAGTACAAAAGTTGTATTTTTGTTTTGCAATTTGTAGTTCAGTACAAATACCTGTGAGAGAGAGGAATTGAGGGCTTGTAACCTGAAGATTGAAGTGACATCAATACAAGAATCAAGCTACATTTTTTCTACTCATTTTACGGTATGTCTTACTTTGATTACTTGCAATGTTCTTTGTTTTCCATGAGTAGCTAAATCGATTTTCTGAGCTCACTATTACTCCTCTCTCTGTTCCCTCTTCTTTTCGAATGGTTTTGATGAAATGACCCAATGAATCATTTGCATGCCTAACTTAAGCCTTTCTTCTTGAAAGTGTTCTTGAAGGCACATGAGGATGGGTTTAGATTTTTAATTTCTACCTCTTTTCAAAACGTCTCTTGAACTTGTTTTTATCTCATACTTGAACTTCTTGATGATTTAACATTCAACTCAAGACGATTTCTTAAAGAAAAGAACTAACCTTTCCAACCATCTTATGTGTTTTGCTTAAAACTTTCTAGAATCAATCTTAAGTTTTACCTATGATCAAGTTGAGGCATTAAGATTTTCAATTGAAGAACATGTCATTGAGTAGTGAGATAGTGAGCCCATATTTTCTTCTTTATTAAAAACAGCCAATCACTTTTCAAAGCTTTTTTTTTAAAATCACCTTTTCTAAAGCCTTCTCCAAAGTTGCATTCTCTTTTAATCATCTCCCTTCTTTCCATTCTCTTTTCAATTAAAAACGAGCACAATTCTTTGTTACTAAACAAAACACCAAAAAGCTTTCATCGTATTCCTCCTCGTGGACACGACCCGTTAGCCCAAACCTACACGGTAATCTCTTAACTTTTTGATTTTGCAATCAAATTTTGTCAAAATTGATTGAAAAGTGAAAGAGTTAAGAGATTTACCATGTAGCTTCGGGCTAACGGGTCGTGTCCACGAGGAGGAATGCGATGAAAGCTTTTCGGTGTTTTATTTATTAACAAAGAATTGTGCTAGTTTTTTAGTTGAAAAGAGAATGAAAAGAAGGGAGATGATTAAAAGAGAAATTGCAACTTTGGAGAAGGCTTTGAAAAAAGGTGATATAAAAAAAAGCTTTGAAAAGTGATTGATTGTTTTTAATAAAGAAGAAAATCTGGGCTCACTATCTCACTACTCAATGACATGTTCTTCAATTGAAAATCTTAATGCCTCAACTTGATCATAGGCAATGCTTAAGATTGAATCTAGAAAGTTTTAAGCAAAACACATAAGATGGTTCGAAAGGTTAACTCTTTTCTTCAAGAAATCGTCTTGAGTTGAATGTTAAATTATCAAAAAGTTCAAGTATGAGATAAAAATAAGTTCAAGAGACGTTTTGAAAAGAGGTAGAAGTTAAAAATCCAAACCCATCCTCATGTGCCTTTAAGAACACTTTCAAGAAGAAATGCTTAAGTTAGGCATGCAAATAATTCATTGGGTCATTTCATCAAAACCATTCGAAAAGAAGAGGGAACAGAGAGAGGAGTAATAGGAGCCCAGAAAACCGATTTAGCTACTCATAGAAAACAAAGAACATTGTAAGTAATCAAAGTAAGACATACCGTAAAATGAGTAGAAGAAAATGTAGCTTGATTCTTGTATTGATGTCACTTCAATCTTCAGGTTACAAGCCCTCAATTCCTCTCTCTCACAGGTATTTGTACTGAACTACAAATTACAAAACAAAAATACAACTTTTGTACTATCTAACAAAGAGCCTAAACCTTAAAGTATAAACAAAAATTCTAATCCTAGTCTTCATTCCTTTCTTCTCTATTGAAACTGGTATTTATAGGGAAAAACCAGAGGGGGGAATCATAGGAAAATTGGGGGAGCAAACGCTCCCCCAACAGCTTTCAACAAGTCGCGAAAACGCGACGCGTTTTCGCGGCCCTGGTGTGGCCAGATGGCCACACCCAAGTGGTGGGTGCTCCTAGTTTGATGATTCTCCCATATCTTCTGCTGGTTTTCTCGTTTTTGCTCCAGGATTTGACGAAATAGCCTTTGATTGTTGGCTTCAACCGCTTGATTTGGGAGAATTCATTTCAACCAGTTTTTAACCTCGCTGATATGCCAAGATTTGCCCTGATTCCTTGATTTCGAATTTATTCTGAATTAAACCAGAATTTGGTGGGCTTTTGTACTTGTTTCTCTTTCTTTTCCTTTAGCAATTAGGCCTACATTTAACAAGAAGAAGTAGACTTATTAATAGGATTTATTAGCTAAAAAGTATGGTAAGGTGACAATGTATATGCAATATATGTGACTGATCACTGCCAGAGCAGGTCAACTACCTATACGGGTCTCCACCCTGACGGCAAGCCTACGGGGTGTCTCCTGAAAGACGAAAGCTTGCCCGCGTCGATCCCTCAAAGCCATCTTATAATGGGATATACCCTGATGGATGCCCAAGCAGATCCACAGCCTATACGGGTTTTCACCCTGACGATGACTCTTCGAGGAGTCTCGTGAAAGATGGAAGCTCGTCCTTGTCGATCCTTCAGAGCCAGCCTATAATGGGATATACCCTGATGACTCGAGACCCCATTAATCCCTCGATGCCAGCCTATAATGGGATATACTCTGATGGCCACCCGAGCAGATCCACGGCCTATACGGGTCTTCACCATGATGATGTGACCCCTTAAGGAGCCTCCTGAAAGGTGGAGTCTCGTCCGCTTCGATCTCTCAGAGCCAGCCTATAATGGGATATACCCTGATGGCCACCCGAGCAGATCCACGGCTTATATGGGTCTTCACCCTGATGGTGACCCCTCGGAGAGCCTCCTGAAAGGTGGAGGCTCACCCATGTCGATCTCTCAGAGCCAGTCTATAATGGGAATTACCCTGATGGCCGCCTGAGAAGATCCACAGCTTATATGTCTTCACCCTGACGACAACCTCTCGGGAGTCTCCTGAAAGATGGAGGCTTGCCCGCGTTGATCCCTCGGATTCACCCTATAATGAGTATACCTGTGTGGCCACCCGAGTGGATCCACTACCTACATGGATCCTACCTCGACGGCTACAAAATAGCTCCCGCTGCTACTTGTCGATAATTTTCGGAGCTGAAAGTTCACCTATATTAACCATGTGGAGCCAGCCTATAACGGGACCTACCACGATGGCCCCCCAAGAAAGGCAACAATCTACCTTGGATCAACACTATGACACAACTTTAAAGTTAGAAGCTTTCTCCATTCAGGTAAACATTAGTAGGTGCATTAGGGAATGAATCTCGTTAGGGAACCATATTCCAAGTCATTCTAAATGTTCTAGAATCAAGACAGGCCCCGAACAGAGACAACAACAAGTCCAATATCAAACAAGGTAAGATCTAAACAATACATGTATTAAAAGCTTTATGCTTTATTATAGAATTTTTCTTTTGATTACATCCATCTAAGTACAAAGTATGGAAACATCTGACAAATATGATACAAGTATAAATTTTGGTTTTACATGAATGCATTCTTCATGAGCAAAAAAGCAGAAGCGCTTATTGTCGCATCCCCAGCTGCATCTTGGTGATGACTCCTAAGCAAACAATCCACTAGGACCGGATAAGTAATGGTACCAAGAACTCTCAGAAAGACCACCAATAAGGAGAACTGCTATCAAGTTGCAAAACAAAGCATGCAAAGGAAAGGAGGACACTGTGTTGGCCCGAAGGCCTTCCTCTCTAGTTTTGATGATGATTAACTCATGTAGTTATGTTTACTAATAATCTTGTGATTTTAGTTTCAGTTCATTAATCAAGATATTAGTAAGTGATTAGCTTCAACAAGATGATTTGGAAGCTTTCACATGTTGATTCAAGAGCCCGAGCGTCAAAGATCATATATAGCACTTGCTCGGTGGATCAAGGAGTTTTGGATCGAGTCGGCTTGGAGACGGCGCTCTACAAGAAGACTTAGGTATCCTAGTTTAGTGTGTTTTAGATCCATGTGTAAAGATAAGAATAGTTGATATGCTCAAGTGCACAACACACACGTTTTATGGATATTCGTTTTCGGTTTTGGTTTAACCAAGATTTGTTTTCATGAATAGTAGATCAAAACAAGTTTAATTGGTTTATGTATAGTAGTTTCATTCTATACATGCATGCTTAAACTTCTTAGACAAACTTATTTTGACTATCCTATTCATGTTTTGAAAAATCAAAGTTTGACAAAATACAAGTTTGGTTTTTGGTAAAAATGTTAAAATACAAAAATGGTTTCATATGCTTGATATTAGAGTTGAAATGTTTATCACAAGTTTATATATCAATGCAAAATAAGAAACTATTTTTGGAGATTTTTAGAAGTTTTTATAAGATTTATTAAAAATATTTTTAACATGTTTTACTGACCCAGAAATTGGCTGCCAGGCTGTGGTGGTCGACCGTATGCCAGAGCCGGTCGACCGCACGGCCGACAGACGTGCACAGTCTTGTGCACGTCTGGGCAGGCAATGGGCCGGTCGACCGGGCGGTCGACCGGACCAGATAGCTTTGCTCTCTGTATCTAGGCGGTCGCCAGGATTGCCCAACGGTCATATTTATGACCGTTGGCGGTCGACCGGCCGGTCGACCGCCAGCCTGTCAGGCTGACAGATCAGCCTAACGGCTAGTTTCTGGTTTTGGCCTATATAAACCCATTTCTTTGGGATTTTGGCTAAGTTTTTCAAGCTAAAATTTTCTGAGTTTCTCTATTGTTTTAAACAAGTTTTCAAAAGAGTTTAGAGCTTCAAAAGATCAATCTTATTTGTTTTAGAGTTTTTGAAAAAATCAAAGAAAATAGAAAAATTGGGAGATTTGTATTGTTCTTCATTTCTATCTTTTACAAAGAGTTTTCCCAAGTTTTTTTTCTTTGAGTTTTTGTTTTCCAAACTCTAAGTTTTCCACACTTGAGCTATATCTTCTATCCTAATCTATTTAGGATCTTTGTTTGTGGAGAAAAGAAAGAGGTTTGTGGTTGAGACATACCACTTGTTGTAAACCCTTGATTTCTTGTGTTGCTTCCTCTTTGGTAGAGGTTGAGATTGTTGTATTGGGTTGGTGTTAGCTCCCTCTTTGGTAGAGGTTGAGATTGTTGGTTTGCTCCCTCTAGTGAGAGGTGGAGTTTGGTTTGTATCCCTCTTCGGTAGAGGTGATTTGTGGTTGTTTGGCTACGGGCCTACCCCTCGGTTGTGAGGCGGTGTTTGAGAGAGGAGTTCGGTACTCCCTTGTTGTAAAAATCCTCCTCGGTAGAGGTTCCCTCGGTGGAGGTTCCCTCGGTGGACAAGATAGTGGATTAGAAATCCTTCTCGGTGAAGGCGGGGACGTAGAGCTAGGGGCTCGAACCTCGAAACATATCTTTGTGTTTGCGTTTGATCCATTGTCTCTCTAACTCTCTCTCTTTTATTTGTGCAAAGCATCATTCATTCATTCTTATCTTATTGCTTGCATTTGTGCCTTGCATTATTTCATATTGTTCATCCTTATATGCTTGGCTTGCTTGTGTTTGTGCCTCACTTGTACTTAGCCACAAGAGCTTCATATAGTACCTCAACCCATATCTAGGGGAATCAAGAGGAGTTAGTCCAGAGCCCTTCACGGGGAATTCGGCTACACTTGTTGGTTGCATTAAGTGTGATTGCAAAATTATTTTAGCTTCCGCATTTAGTTTCTAGATTAGCATTATCACATATTCACCCCCCTCTAGGTGATTTCAATTGGTATCAGAGCCTACGCTCCTGATACTTTAAGCTTAACATCCTAGGAGTGAGATCCTTGTTTGCTAATCTACCATTTGCATTTGCACATTTGTTTGCTTACACACATTTAGTTTGCACTCATGGATAGCCCTCCTATGTTTGATATTTCTAGACTTGATATTTAGAAGGTCAAGATGAGTTGCTATTTGAAGACCCTAGGCTTGCATGTCTTTCTTGTCGCTACCAAGAAATGCTATCTTGGTAACCGCAATCATATAGGGGCCAATGCACAAGCCCTTGAGGCCATTAAAAGCACGCTACCTAAAGAATATCTTATGTAAGTTTCTAACCTTGATTCCGCCTTTGCAGTGTGGAACAAGTTGTCAACAACCACCACCTCCAAGCTTCATTGCAAATACAACCGGAGGAAACTAGTGGAGAATCCGACTCTCAATGCTTCATGATCCAAGGAATGACTCCCTTGAGGTACAATCGGAATCTCAACTAGATAATGATAGTGCTAGTTCTTCATGTGATGATTATATTGATGCCCATGCTTTAAATGAAGAACTATCTATTGTTTGTGAAAAATTGTTTGAAAAATATAAGATTTTGAAAAAGAAAAGTCTAGGAATTGAAAATGAAAATAAAAGTTTGCATTCTAGACTTGACAAGGTTTTGCAAGAGAAGGTTGAGGTCTATAATGAAAGGGATTCATTAAGATCTCAACTAGACCTTGCTCTAAAGGAAATGAATTTTTGAAAAATAAAAATGATTGTAATAATGTTTTGAAAAATAATGATGTTTTGTCTTCAAAAGTTGATTTGTTTTAAAAGAGAATGTTGCTTTGAAAAATAAAATAATTTCTATTTCAAATGATTTAAATGTTTGTTTAAAGAAAAATGAAGTTTTGAAAAATAAAATTGATTCTCATGTTTGTCATGCTAGGGTAGTATCACACACTTCACCTATTGCATGTGCCACCTCTTCTTTAATTGAACAAGATATATCCATGCTTAAGAAGAGTGTTGTTTGTTTGGGCTCCATCTTGAGCCAATGTGCCAAGAGCCACACACGTTTGGAATCCTTGTTTCAAAAGAAGCAAGTTCCATCTATGCATGCACACCTATCACGGCATACACATGCTCCTCACGGACACCATCACACGTTGTATGCTCATGTGTACACATGTACACATTGTGGACGTAAGGGCCACCTTACTAAATTATGCTTTGATAGATTACATGATGTAAATTTAGCAAATAAATTTGTTTGGGTTAGGAATGGTACTAACCCCCATGGACCCAATAAGATATGGGTACCAAAGACCACCCCTCTTGTATTTGATGTAGGAGTGGGCTCTCGCATGACGTGAGAGTAGCGGTACCTTGGAGTGGATGCGTTCCGAGCTTCATGGAAATCAATTGGATGCATCACTTTTAAGGGAAGTTTGGTGGGAGGACCACCTTGTTTTGGAGACATGGAGAGTTGCCTCATAGGTTTTGGTAACGGTCTCTTACTCCTTATTTATATTTGCATGCTTTTCATGTTTATTATATATAGCATGTTTTGATGTTTATATGATCATTATGAAAATGCCATGATTATTAGACTCTTGACATACATGTATAGCCTTTTGAGACACCCACGTTTAATATGGACCATTATTTTACTGTTCTCACCTTTGTTTAGCTATCATGTTTATCATAGGTTTAATAACATGTGGATTTTCTTAATAATCATGTTTATGTTTTTCATGATTATTTATATCTTGTTTTGATGCTTTAAATGTTGAATATATGTTTAGATGTTAGTTTTCATTAAGACTAGGATTTATACTTGTGCATATAGTGGGTCACAAATAAATCTATATATGTTTGTGCTTAATTGCTTATTTGTTCCCATTAGATGTGCTAGTATAATCTAGTTTTGATGATTCATGCATTTTAAACTTGTATTCCCATTTTTGGATTTGTTTCATGTTTTTGTGTTTATGTTTAAACTTCATGTATATGTCTATCTTGTCCAATCTATTAGATATACATGTATATCCTTTTGAGCCACGTGCCTTCATGCATATATCTTTGTGGACTCGTTGTGTTTGGATATGTATGTATACTTTAGTTTGTATAGGACATACATATACCTTGAAGATTAAATAGTTTTGATGATTTTCATGTTTTCTTGTTTCAAGGAATATTGAGCTTATAGTCCATCTTTCATGATTATGATCTTCACATTTTATTTATACACTCACATTTATTGTTTACACATGTTTTATTTTCATGAGTCATATTTATGCGTAATTGACTTAGAGTGTTGATTATCATGTGGATTTCATGTTTCATGAAAAATAATTTTGTTTTATTCCTTGCTTGAAGGATTTCGTACTAGTTTATAAATTTTTCATATAACTAGTTACGGTATTCTTCATATGGTAAAGTTTTTCAAACAAACCTTATTTTTCAAATTTTTTTGAAAACCCCTACCATCCAAGGGTGGTTGGATGGGAGATCATGCTCATGTATGCTTTATATTGAAAATCATTTTAAACTTGAACATGATTGGGAGGATAGGTTATATGAGTTATACTTTGATATTATTGTTGTTTCAATTGGTATCATTAGATTCTTTCAATTGGTATCAATTTTGACCTTTCTTGTATACTCATATATGTTTGTATGTATGTATGCTTTCAATTCCAATAGTATCAATTTCGATTGGTATTAAACTTTTCATACATATATATGTTTTATTTGTGCTTATTATATCCCTATATCTTTAAGCACAAAATTTTGTTTATACTAAAGCTTGAGTTTTTAACTTTGTTTCAATTGATTCAATTTTCAATTGGTATTTTATTTCAAGCTTACGCATTGTTTTTGTTGGTATTTCATAAAGGGGGAGAATTCGATTTTCATATTTCAATTGGTATTTGTATCTCCACTCCCTTACTTTATGATAGAAAATAAAAATTTTAAATTGATATCATATGTTTAAAAAGAAAAATACTCTCTTTTGATATCAAAATGTTTATTTGAATGATTTAAATTAGTATCACAAAATTTTGTTTAAAGAAAATATTCAAAAGTTTTGATTTGTATTGCCTATATGCAAGGAGAGCTTAACATCTCTTCTACATATAGATTCATGTTGAGTGTATCTTGTATTGAGGAGCTTGACATCTCTTCTTTATGTGGTACACGTGTATAGGGGAGCTTCACATCTCCTCTTATGTATTGCATAGTGTATGTTATGTGAATTAGGGCTTGTCATCCCTCCTTCATGTAATGTATCTATGTAGGGAAGCTTCACATCTTCCTCTTCATGAATGTTTATAGCATATACTATTTATTTATTGATCTATGTTTACTTTCAATTGGTATCAAGATGCTACTTTGACATATTTTTAATTGATATCTTAATTGATTGTCACCCCTATATTGATATTTTTTTGTTTTAGACAAAAAGGGGGAGAAAAATTTATTAATTTGGTTTTGGTTTTTGCCCCTTTATTGATGATTGACAAAAAGGGGGAGAAAGATTTTGAGTTTTATATATGAGTTTTATATATGCATATTTATGTTTTGCATATATTAAGTTTAATTTAGTTTAATTTTAATTGGTATCTAGAGCATGTTTTGTTTTTGAACATTTCATTGGGTATCTCTAGAGCCTTTTATTGGTTTATGCATTGTCATTCATTGTATATTTATGTTTATTTGTTTTATGCATGAGTTAAGGGGGAGCTTCTTTGAAGCTTAACTTTAATCCATGCATATATAACTCCATGAGTTTGTCATCATCAAAAAGGGGGAGATTGTTGGCCCAGAGGCCTTCCTCTCTAGTTTTGATGATGATTAACTCATGTAGTTATGTTTACTAATAATCTTGTGATTTTAGTTTCAGATCATTAATCAAAATATTAGTAAGTGATTAGCTTCAACAAGATGATTTGGAAGCTTTCACATGTTGATTCAAGAGCCCGAGCGTCAAAGATCATATATAGCACTTACTCGGTGGATCAAGGAGTTTTGGATCGAGTCGTCTTGGAGACGGCGCTCTACAAGAAGACTTAGGTATCCTAGTTTAGTGTGTTTTAGATCCAGGTGTAAAGATAAGAATAGTTGATATGCTCAAGTGCACAACACACACGTTTTATGGATATTGGTTTTTCGGTTTTGGTTTAACCAAGATTTGTTTTCATGAATAGTAGATCAAAACAAGTTTAATTGGTTTATGTATAGTAGTTTCATTCTATACATGCATGCTTAAACTTCTTAGACAAACTTATTTTGACTATCATATTCATGTTTTGAAAAATCAAAGTTTGACAAAATACAAGTTTTGGTTTTTGGTAAAAATGTTAAAACACAAAATGGTTTCATATGCTTGATATTTGAGTTGAAATGTTTATCACAAGTTTATATATCAATGCAAAATGAGAAAACTATTTTTGGGGATTTTTAGAAGTTTTTATAATATTTATTAAAAATATTTTTAACATGTTTTACTGACCCAGAAATTGGCTGCCAGGCTGTGGCGGTCGACCGGAACGGTCGACCGTATGCCAGAGCCGGTCGACCGCACGGTCGACCGACGTGCACAGTCTTGTGCACGTCTGGGCAGGCAATGGGCCGGTCGACCGGGCGGTCGACCGGACCAGAGAGCTTTGCTCTCTGTATCTGGGCGGTCGACCGGCCGGTCGACCGCCAGCCTGTCAGGCTGACAGATCAGCCTAACGGCTAGTTTCTGGTTTTGGCCTATATAAACCCCATTTCTTTGGATTTTGGCTAAGTTTTTCAAGCTAAAATTTTCTGAGTTTCTCCATTGTTTTAAACAAGTTTTCAAAAGAGTTTAGAGCTTCAAAAGATCAATCTTATTTGTTTTAGAGTTTTTGGAAAAATCAAAGAAAATAGAAAATTTGGGAGATTTGTATTGTTCTTCATTTCTATCTTTTACAAAGAGTTTTTCCAAGTTTTTTTCTTTGAGTTTTTGTTTTCCAAACTCTAAGTTTTCCACACTTGAGCTATATCTTCTATCCTAATCTATTTAGGATCTTTGTTTGTGGAAAAAAGAAAGAGGTTTGTGGTTGAGACATATCACTTGTTGTAAACCCTAGATTTCTTGTGTTGCTCCCTCTTTGGTAGAGGTTGAGATTGTTGTATTGGGTTGGTGTTAGCTCCCTCTTTGATAGAGGTTGAGATTGTTGGTTTGCTTCCTCTAGTGAGAGGTGGAGTTTGGTTTGTATCCCTCTTCGGTAGAGGTGATTTGTGGTTGTTTGGCTACGGGCCTACCCCTCGGTTGTGAGGCGGTGTTTGAGAGAGGAGTTCGGTACTCCCTTGTTGTAAAAATCCTCCTCGGTGGAGGTTCCCTCGGTGGGAGTCCTCGGTGGACAAAATAGTGGATTAGAAATCCTTCTCGGTGAAGGCGGGGACGTAGAGCTAGGGGCTCAAACCTCGAAACATATCTTTGTGTTTGCGTTTGATCCATTGTCTCTCTAACTCTCTCTTTTTTATTTGTGCAAAGCATCATTCATTCATTCTTATCTTATTGCTTGCATTTGTGCCTTGCATTATTTCATATTGTTCATCCTTATATGCTTGGCTTGCTTGTGTTTGTGCCTCACTTGTACTTAACCACAAGAGCTTCATAAAGCACCTCAACCCATATCTAGGGGAATCAAGAGGAGTTAGTCCAGAGCCCTTCACAGGGAATTCGGCTACACTTGTTGGTTGTATTAAGTGTGATTGCAAAATTGTTTTAGCTTCCGCATTTAGTTTCTAGATTAGCATTATCACCTATTGATTGGTAGTAAAAAAATGCATAATTGTCATCATATTTACCATCACATTTTCATATTTATTTATATAATTCTGCACATTTACTAATATTTTGTTATTTAATGTGTGCAGGCCTTGAGTATTGAATTAAATAAAGAATTAAAGCTTAATGAAGCCCAAAAGCCCATATCCAAGCCCAAGTCCAAGCCCATGTGCAAAAGTACAATTACAAGAAGTCAAAAGTGCAAATACAAATTGTAAAAATTGCAAATACTACAAAGAGGGAAAGGATAGAATTCTATTCTACCCTAAATGCTTGGTGGATGAGGATAAATAAGAGTGCAAGGATGAGATTCGTTTTTGAAGGGATTTGGATTTAGGGTAACTTGGTTTCTAAGTTATCTCGAAAATCTAAAATGAAGAGCCAGGATCCAGCTTCCAGAAGCATACGCCCAGATGGACGGATCAGGAGAAGCCACGCGCCAAAGCGCGTGGCCATATGCTACTGTATGGCAGCGAAAACGCGGCCCAAGCCACGTTTCCGCGGCAAACAAGATGAGTCTAGGGAACAGATTTCGTGGAGGAGTTTATCCAGGACTCTATCACCTTCTGCACCTATAAATACCCCTGCAGACGCAACAGGGAGGGCATCCAGAGAAGATTAGGGTTTTTCTTTAGCTTTTTCTTAAATTTCTGCACGTTGTAATTTCATTTTAAAGGCTTTGTGGAGAAGAAGGAGCTTGTATTTGGAGACATACTTTCGAATAAAGGTTACTTTCTTTTGCATATTTAATTCTTGTCAATTTTTATTTCTTTTCTCTGCGATTAATTGCTTCGATTTTCATCTGTGATCTCTTGTTTTGTTTCTTCTTCTTTCTTCTAATTTAAAAAAGAAAATAAAAAACAATATAAAAAATAATTATAAAAAAATGATGTCTAACTAATTCTTTATGTGGTTTGCTGATCTCTTAAGCAACCCTAGGGCAAGTTAGGATTTGAATCGATTGATGACCAGTTTTTAGAAACCCTAGGTCTAAAGATTGTTTTTCTTGAAGATTAAACTGATGATTAGATTTCTTAATCTAGGTTGCACATTTAAATAACTCCTCATGCATTCTTAAGTACTTAAGAACTAGGACAGCCTAAATTTAAGATTAGTCTTTTCTTAAGCTGTACTTAGATGTTAGGATGAAACATTGTTTAGTTTTTGATAATGCAACTTAGTTAGATTCTAGTATCATATTTTCTTGCTTGAATCACTCTTAATAATCTAGGGTAAATCACATTTATCTCAAGATGAAATTCAACATCCAAGACTTGCATGGTGGGTTGTGGTAGTAGATCAGTAAAACCATACTTCTTTATTCATATACACTTCAAATCTAATCCCTTCTTTATTTTATTCAAAGCATACAGAGGAATCAGCCGAAAAGCTTGCATCGCATCTTTCCCTGAGGATCACGACCTGCTTTGGCCCTTGCTACAGCGGATAGCATTGAGACTAAGAACTCTACAACTCATTCTTCTTATTTACAAATTCTAAAATCTCAATCAAAATTTTGGCGCCGTTGCCGGGGAAGGAACGGCACGATTTTCTCAAACTAATTATTTTTTATTCTTTCTGTTTGCAGATTCAGAGAACAGGAAAACAAAGCAGCAGCGAGGACACATAGCAACTCTGTGCCTCTGCCTTCGAAGGCAGAGCATCAGAGCCTACTTCAGAGCCGCGGGTCCGTGGCAAAAGCCGCGTTTCCGCGGCCTGAGTAGTTCACTACTCATAAAGTTTTCTGCAGGTTGCTCAGAATTGCAAATACTGCTTACTGCTGTAATAAATTTTCTCTGTGATCATTCTGCAACTGCTAATTAATAACATTAACCCATTTGTTGATAATAAAAAAAAATTAGACTCTTACATTTAGGGCACGTGTCTATTTTAATTTTTTAATTCTGTTGAAGAGTGCTGGCGACAAGGTACGTCTGCATTGCATATAGATTAGGAAACACTCTTGGCTGTTTACTGCTTTTTGAGTGATTACTTTTCTACTGCTTTACACGTACACAAAAGTATCTTAAGGGCATAACCCATAAACAAGATAAGGTGAGGATTTCATCACCCTTCCTTGGCCCACAAATCATATCCGTCACACTCACAACCCTAACCTTAAGTAAAATTTGACTAGACGTTGGCCCTAGGTTAACTCGGACTCAATAGGAGATTGACCTAAGGAGGAAAATTGTTCGAAATTAACTCTTGTCAAATCGGTGTCTAGGCAGGGGATTGAGGGCCGAAAGCCCGAAGAACGGTGGTTATTTAATTAAGGAACGTCTCTGACGGAAAACCTCTCACCGGTCTTGCCACCTACCTGGCCGATTAGCTTGTGGTTAACGTCGACAATAGACCTCCTAAGGACAGTCTAAAGTTAGGAGTCGTCTAGGTCAAGGATAACCCTAGAATAGGATTTTTTTGTTTGTTTTTCTTTTTTGATTGATTGGGTGAACTTGTTTGCTAATTGTGCATGCCCGCTTGGTCGAGAGACCCACTTACATCCAGGTTAACTAGGACTAGTTCACCACCCGAGCAAAAGCCCGACTCACACATGGCACAACCGTCGTCACTCCAAGATAGGATCTATCCTATCAGGACCTCTCTTCCTTCTTGCATCAAGCTTACCGATGAAGGTGTTGACCCATTTGAGCTTAAGCTACAATACATCAACACCCTTCCCAAATTTCATGGACTTGAATCCGAGGATGCATACTTCTTCATAAGGGAATTTGAGGAAGTATGTCTCATGATGAATATTCCTAAGTTGGGAAAAGATGACATCAAACTTAGGTTTGTCCCCTTTGCTTTGAAGGATTTAGCAAAGAAATGGCTCTACAGTCTAGAGGTAGGTTCTATATCTTCTTGGGATAATTTCGTTAAGGCCTTCTTAAAGAAATTTTATCCCGTTCACAAGACTGCACTGATTAGGAAGAACATCTTACAGTTTAAGCAAACAGCCAATGAGCCTTTTTGGAAATATTTCGAACGTTTTAAGGACCTCCTTGCCCAATGCCCTCACCATGGGATAGAGAAATGACGACTTTGCCAAGTTCTATATGATGGATTAGAATATCAAACTAAAACGTTGTTAGAATCCATGTGCCAAGGAGGATTTATGAAAAAGAACAAAAATGAAGGATGGCTATTGTATGAGGAATTAGCTGAAAATACCATCCAATGGGAACCTACTCCGGAAAAATTTAGGACTAATGACCCTACTTCTTCTAAAGGAGGTATCCATTCTATTGAGGCCAATATAGCAACTGATGCTAAGTTAGCTGCTGTTATGCGAAGACTAGAGGCTCTTGAAACTAAAGAGCAAGTCTCTGTGAACCAAGTCAGCCCAACATCTTCGGCGGGCTGTACTTATTGTCAAGATATGAATCATGTGTTCTTGGAACGTCATGTCTTCATCGCGCATCAAAGCTTGCCCGAACATATGAGTGCGGCCTTCACAAGGCCCGCCAACAATCCGTATTCGCCCACCTACAATCCCGGTTGGAGAAACCATCCTAATTTTTCATGGGGCCCAAGCAACAATGATCAAATTAGGCCCAAATTCTCTAACAATTTTCAAAATCCGCCCTATCAACAAAATTTCCCTAGTCAAAATCCTCCACAATCTTTCCAAAATTCGCAAATGGAAACAAGACTCTCAAATTTGGAAAGAAAGGTGGACACTCTAGTTAAAAGCCACGACACGCTGGCTCAAGTCTTAACTAGGATAGAGATCCAATTGAACCAGCAAGAGAGACAGAGGGGTACCCTACCGAGTCAACCATTGCCAAATCCTAGGAATCCTAGGCCAGCCAATAAGGCTCAAGACCCAAAGTAGTGTCACATGGTTCATACACTCAGATCGGGGAAACAAGTTGATAATCAAGTATCCATGCTACAGGATCCATCTCAGTCCTCCATTCCATCTAGCTCCACTCTTTCTCCACCCAGCTCCAATGAAACTGAAGTTGAAAAGTCAGCAGGTCAGGTGCACCAGCCTATAGCTCCATTTCCAAATAGGCTTAGAAGCAACAACAATGCACATATGGAGAAATTATTAGAGGTGTTCAATCAAGTTAGGCTCAACATCCCACTTCTTGATGCAATCCAATAGGTCCCTAGTTATGCCAAATTCCTTAAGGACATGTGCACCAAAGACTAATGTGCCTAAGAAGGTTTTTCTAGCCACTAACATTAGTGAGCTATTGTCCAACCAGATCCCTGTTAAGTATAAGGACCCTGGTTGCCCCACCATCTCTTGCACCATAGGTCGAGCCGAAATCAATCGAGCACTCCTCGATTTAGGAGCTAGCATCAATTTGCTCCCTTTCTCCGTATATCAACAACTTGGATTAGGTGAACTCAACCCGACCCAAGTTACTATTCAGTTGGCTGACCGCTCAATCAAAGTTCCTAAGGGAGAGATCAATGACGTTCTCATACGGGTGGGAGAATTCATTTACCCAGTCGATTTCATTGTTTTAGAGACACAACCTGTGTCTAATCCTAGGTCCCAAACTCCTGTCATCTTAGGAAGACCGTTCCTAGCAACCGCAAATGCAATTATAAATTGTAGAAACGGATCTATGAGATTGACTTTTGGGATATGACCAAGGAAGTCAATGTTTTCAATCTAGGTAAGCATCCCTACGATGTGACCGACCAACCCTTTGAGGTTAACTTCATTGAAAACATGACGAGTGAGCACAATGAGGAGATCACACTAGAGTCAGAGGAAGAGGAAGACTTAGAAGCAAGTGATCTCAGCCTTGATGAGATCGAATGGGAATCAAATCTGAGTTCTATAGAGATGGGAGATTCTAGCTTAACACCTCCACCCATCGAGCCACCTCCTTCTTTGGAGTTAAAAGCCTTGCCTAAACATCTTAAGTATGCCTACCTAGGTGAACAAGAGACGTTACCGGTCATAGTTGCATCTAATTTGACTAATAGGCAAGAGGAAGACCTACTGGCAACCCTTAGGAGACATATGGAAGCCATTGGTTGAACTATGGCAGATATCAAGGGACTGAGCCCTACGATAGTCCAGCATCGTATCCATCTAGAGGAAGGGGTTAGACCGAAGAGGGATCCACAGCGTAGGCTAAACCCACTTATGCAGGAGGCTGTACAAGCCGAAATAGTAAAACTGTTAGATAATGGGATCATTTATCCCATTTCCGATAGCGAATGGGTTAACCCAATGCATGTGGTCCCTAAGAAGTCCAGCTTTACTGTGGTAGAAAATGACAAGCATGAGTTAGTGCAAACACGATTGCCTACCAAGGTTAGAGTATGCATAGACTACCGCAAGTTGAACGTCACCACTAGGAAAGATCATTTTCCCCTCCCATTTATCGACCAAATGCTGGAAAGATTACCCGGTCATGAGTATTACTGTTTCTTGGACGGTTATTCAGGGTATAACCAAATCCTTATAGCCCCGGAGGACCAAGAAAAGACAACGTTCACGTGCCCATTTGGGACATTTGCCTACCGTCGAATGCCTTTCGGCTTATGTAATGCCCCCACCACATTCCAACGTTGTATGTTAAGCCTGTTTTCTGATATGGTCGAGCATTTCTTAGAGATTTTCTTGGACGACTTCTCCGTCTATGGAAATTCATTTGACCAGTGTCTCCATCACTTGGAGCTAGTGCTAAATAGGTGCACCGAAAAGAACTTGACCCTCAATTGGGAAAAGTGTCACTTCATGGTGCAGCATGGGATTGTCCTAGGTCATGAGATATCTAGGGAAGGGATTAAGGTAGACAAGGCTAAGGTGGATATCATAGCCAAACTTCCAATTCCACGATGTGTGAAGGACATTCGGTCTTTCTTAGGACACGCTGGGTTTATCGTAGGTTCATTAAGGATTTTAGCAAAATTACTAGACCCCTTACAAACCTTCTAGCTAAAGACGTGCCCTTCATCTTTGATGATAGGTGTAATAGTGCGTGGGAGAATTTGAAAGTGGAACTTATCTCTGCACCTATCATCTCACCTCCAGACTGGTCCAAACCTTTTAAGATCATGTGCGATGCCTCAGATTTTGCGATAGGTGCTGTCTTAGGACAGCGTAAGGATAACAAGCAGCACGTGATCTACTATTCGAGTAGGACGCTCAATGACGCCCAAATGAACTATACTACAACCGAGAAGGAATTCTTGGCAGTAGTGTTCACTTTGGAGAAATTCCACCCATACCTACTTGGGACTAAGACCACGATTTTCACTGACCATTCTGCACTTCGATACCTTATGCTAAAAAAAGATGTGAAGGCCTGACTCATTCGTTGGATCCTTCTCCTTCAAGAATTTGATCTCGAAATTCAAGATAAAAAAGGTGTTGAAAATGTTGTCGCAGACCATCTCTCTCGCGTGCCTAATGCACCCTCCAACGAACTGCCCATCAATGACAATTTTCCCGATGAACAACTTCTAGCAATCTCTAAGGAACCATGGTTTGCTGACATAGTAAATTACTTAGTCACAAACCAAACACCACCTCATTGGTCAAAACAGGATAGATACCGATTCTTGTCTCAAGTCCGGTATTACATGTGGGAAGATCCTTACCTTTCCAAATATTGTAGCAACCAAATTATTAGGAGATGTGTCCCCGACGAGGAAACTAGAAGCGTTCTAGCCTTTTGTCATGAGTTCGCTTGCGGTGGACACTTTGATCCCCGCAAAACTGCCGAAAAGATCCTGCAAAGTGGCTTTTATTGGCCAACTATGTTCAAAGACGCATTCGAGTACTGCAAAACTTGCACAAGATGTCAAATGATAGGAAGAATTTTCAAACGAAATATGATGCCCCTAAATCCAATTCTAGAAGTAGAACTTTTCGATGTCAGGGGCATTGATTTTATGGGACCCTTCCCTAATTTGTTTGGGCACCAATACATCTTGTTGGCCGTAGACTATGTATCAAAATGGGTTGAAGCCGTCCCTTGCAAGACAAATGACAACAAAGTTGTTGTCAAATTTTTGAAAGAAAATATCATCTCTCGCTTTGGAACCCCTCGTGCCATTATTAGTGACAATGGCACGCATTTTTGCAATAGAACTTTTGAAGCTCTTATGCGAAAATACGTCATAACTCATAAGTTGTCTACGCCCTACCATCCTCAAACTAGCGGACAGGTAGAAGTTTCCAATATGCAAGTCAAGTTCATCTTGGAGAAAACTGTGTCAGAATAGGAAGGACTGGTCCACCAAACTGGTGGATGCCCTATGGGCATATAGGACTGCCTTTAAGACGATTCTAGGAATGTCTCCCTACAGACTAGTCTTTGGAAAGGCTTGCCACCTTCCTGTTGAGCTAGAGCACCGGGCCCTATGGGCAATCAAGCAGCTAAATTTCGATCTAGATAAGGCCGGTGAGCTTCAGAAATTACAAATTTCTGAACTAGAGGAATTGAGGAACGAAGCATACGACAATGCGAAGATTGCGAAGGATAGGGTTAAAGTTTTTCATGATAAGTTCATCACGAGAAAAACTTTTGTCCAAGGACAAAAAGTTTTACTCTATAACTTTAGACTTCATCTCTTTCCCGGCAAGTTGAAGTCAAGATGGACAGGGCCCTTCATTGTTAAGACTGTGTTTCCACACGGAGCCATAGAGATCTACGACCCCAAAAATGGCAATGCATTCAAGGTAAATGGTCAACGTCTTAAAATCTTTTTGGAATCAGTACCGAAGTAAATGCAGCCATGGTCTTTTTGACCCACTGTATCGGTAACTATATCTTTCTTCCAGTTCATGCATCCATGCATTTCATTCATACATTAGGGACAATGCATGAAACAAGTGTGGGGAAAGGTATGTAATATATAAAAAAATTTAAAAAATTTAAAAATTATATAAAAAAATAGAAATATTTTTCTTTTTCTCTTTATTTATTCTAAAAAAAATTTATAAAAAGGACAATACTTTGACTTATTTCTTGAAAGAAATCTAAGTTAGTTTTAAGAATTAGGAAAGTCATGATTAGGATTTTGAAAAACTTGGTCAAAATAAATAAATTGTTTAATTTTTAGGTATAGGAGGAGAAATTGAATAAGTAATTAGTCTTGATTTTTACCTTAATGAAATGTGCATACCTAGTGCATATATAGGATTCCAAAACAAAGACCCTTGTGCCTCATAAAAAAAATAAATAAATAATAATATATATATCACTAATTAAGCTGGATACATGTGCCTCAAGAAGCATAAGTGTTCACGCCTAAAGGTGAGGTTCTGAATAAAATAAAGCCCTTAGTTTTGTGGCCTAGTTCACTCGAATTTTAGTCCGCGGGGTGTTTTCTCACCTGGTGCCCTAAACCTACCGGTTTGGGAGCCACCGACTTTAAGTTCGCTACATGGGTGGATTAGAAAGCCTAAGAAAACTAAGAAATATTATACATGTATTAACACATCTATTAATCAATTAGTTAGGTATGAGGGCCTCAAGAAGCCTTGATACTTACACGAAAGAAAATTAGATGAGTTATACATGCTAAAAAAAAATTATATTAACACATCTAATAGTCAATTAGTTAGGTATGAGGGCCTCAAGAAGCCTTGATACTTACACGAAAGAAAATTAGATGAAGTTATAAAAATAATAAAGAGGCATGAGAGTCCAAGTTAAGGAATTCCTAGCAAAGTTACAAGGATGCATATGATTTTTGATAACGAAAAGACTATACAAACATTCAATTTTGATCCTTACCTAAAATAAATAACAATTCACTTTATTAAGACTAAGTTTAAGAATGAATAAAAATGATAATCCTAAAACTTATAGACTACTTAGTCTCTTCAAATATATTTCAAATATTTTCCTTTTTATGGATTTTGTGGCTGTAATCCGCTGAAAACCCTCACGAGACAACACTCGTCCTCTAGGGTAACCTAGGGATTTAACGGCTTGTTGCACATGCTAAGTGCAACCGTGATTCCTATGAAAGTGAGTTAGCTAGATTAGTTTTTCTTTTTCTTTTTGATTTTTACTCGAGGACGAGCAAAAAGATTAGTGTGGGGGTGTGATTGGTAGTAAAAAATGCATAATTGTCATCATATTTACCATCACATTTTCATATTTATTCATATAATTCTGCACATTTACTAATATTTTGTTATTTAATGTGTGCAGGCCTTGAGTATTGAATTAAATAAAGAATTAAAGCTTAATGAAGCCCAAAAGCCCATATCCAAGCCCAAGTCCAAGCCCAGGTGCAAAAGTGCAATTACAAGAAGTCAAAAGTGTAAATACAAATTGTAAAAATTGCAAATACTACAAAGAGGGAAAGGATAGAATTCTATTCTACCCTAAATGCTTGGTGGATGAGGATAAATAAGAGTGCAAGGATGAGATTCGTTTTTGAAAGGATTTGGATTTAGGGTAACTTGATTTCTAAGTTATCTCGAAAATCCAAAATGAAGAGCCAGGATCCAGCTTCCAGAAGCATACGCCTATGGACGGACCAGGAGAAGCCACACGCCAAAGCGCGTGGCCATCTGCCACTGTATGGCCGAACAAGATGAGTCTAGGGAACAGATTTCGTGGAGGAGTTTATCCGGGACTCTATCACCTTCTGCACCTATAAATGCCCCTGCAGACGCAACAGGGAGGGCATCCAGAGAAGATTAGGGTTTTTCTTTAGCTTTTTCTTAAATTTCTGTACGTTGTAATTTCGTTTTAAAGGCTTTGTGGAGAAGAAGGAGCTTGTATTTGGAGACATACTTTCGAATAAAGGTTACTTTCTTTTGCATATTTAATTCTTGTCAATTTTTATTTTTTTCTCTGCGATTAATTGCTTCGGTTTTCATCTGTGATCTCTTGTATTGTTTCTTCTTCTTTTCTTCTAATTAAAAAAGAAAATAAAAAAACAATATAAAAAATAATTATAAAAAAATGATGTCTAACTATTTCTTTGTGTGGTTTGCTGATCTCTTAAGCAACCCTAGGGCAAGTTAGGATTTGAATCGATTGATGACCAGTTTTTAGAAACCCTAGGTCTAAAGATTGTTTTTCTTGAAGATTAAACTGATGATTAGATTTCTTAATCTAGGTTGCACATTTAAATAACTCCTCATGCATTCATACTTAAGAACTAGGACAGCCTAAATTTAAGATTAGTCTTTTGTTTAGCTGTACTTAGATGTTAGGATGAAACATTGTTTAGTTTTTGATAATGCAACTTAGTTAGATTCTAGTATCATATTTCTTGCTTGAATCACTCTTAATAATCTAGGGTAAATCACATTTATCTCAAGATGAAATTCAACATCCAAGACTTGCATGGTGGGTTGTGGTAGTAGATCAGTAAAACCATACTTCTTTATTCATATACACTTCAAATCTAATCCCTTCTTTGTTTTATTCAAAGCATACAGAGGAATCGGCCGAAAAGCTTGCATCGCATCCTTCCCTGAGGATCACGACCCGCTTTGGCCCTTGCTACAGCGGATAGCATTGAGACTAAGAACTCTACAACTCATTCTTCTTATTTACAAATTCTAAAATCTCATTCACCTATTCACCCCCCTCTAAGTGATTTCACACTGATGCCAAAATCGTAACCCAGAGCAAAGAAGGATAAGGAGGCGGCACCCCATAAGAGCCCGGGCAATCGACCCCTAATACCAGAGTTGGCGTCGGATGCCCTTATGTTCCCTGCTACATGTTCATAGCAAGGAAAGAAAAGGGGTCAAACCCAACTCGTCCCCTGTTTGCTCTGACCAAAGACCAGGCGTGCAAACCAAGCAGAAGATGGGTCATTCTCTGTCCATCTCCATAGCTGGGCCTTGTCGCAAGAGCTGAAACCTCTTGACAAGCCCATCACAAGAACTGAAACTTCTTGACAAGCAGACTCCCAAACATTAGGAGTACAATAGACATCACCACCCTTTTCTCTCCTTCTTCCTCCATCGAATGAAAAGCGAAGGAGACATCATTACTTGCAAAACAAAGAAAGACTTTAATTGCAAGGAACTTTCAGGAAGCGGTTCAGATCTCTCCTGAAGAATTCCACTCTATTTATAGGGAGAAAAAGCTAAGCGTCAATGCACAGGCTCCTAATCCCAAAGGAAGAAGAAGTGTCGCTCGATTTGAGACCCCACACGTGTCATAGAAGAAGGGACTCAAACCGTCGCACTAGATACATCATATCTTCCTCGAAAATCACTTGCATTCATAAGAGATAGTTACTTTATCAACACTGCGCTAGATATGACGTGTATTTAAGGCTCTGCAAGCCTGTAGAACCATGCGTTCCGCAACAAGACAAGAATGAAGTGCACAACCAATCGACCCGAGTCAACTTCAGGCCTTGCATCACTTTCTGCTCCCCTATCCTTTGAAGTCCCCGGGAACTTAAAGCCATGAGGGAGAATTCCTGTCCTCCTCCAAAGAGAAGAGAACAGATGGGGCATTTCTAGTAGTTACTTTCTGACTCACCTGAGATTATAACACGTGTCTACTGGCCCCAAGGGATATGCGACATGGGCCAACTCCAGAACACTTAATCTAATCTTCATCAAGTTTGTATTCCATGTGGGTAGGATAATTAGAGTAAGAAGTAAATCCAGTTACTAGCGATATCCACTTCTAAAGCCCAATCCTCATTCAAACGGGACTGTTACCTTTGGGAGCAATTCGTCCTTATCTACAGCAAGGCGCAGACTATCAGATAGAGTTAGACTCTCACCTATCTCGATTAAAATTGGAATATTCAGCTCAACCGCCATCAAGACAAGGACTTCAAGGATTCAAACTAAGCAAAACTCTCTAGCCATATCTGTTTGACATAACCTGTATAAATAAGAGATCCCCAATAAAGAAAGAGATCATGATCAGAGTCCAGAAATCCTAGCATACTAGAGAAGTCCACCTGTAATCACCATTATTATAGTAAAATTCTCATATCTCTCTCTGTAGTTTTTCCCACTTCAGGTTTTCACATAAGTTCTGTGTGTTTGCGCATGCTGTGATTTTGATTTAATGATCTTGTCTCATTTTTTTGGTGCGTGAATTGGTTCCTTATGAATTTACCCACTGCACTCCCTCTCCCTCTCTCAGTCTCCTAGCCTGTCAGATTGCCTCCTTAATCTTAACCCAAATCCTCTCACTCACTCTCTCCATTGCCTCCCTCTCACTCTCCCAGCCTCCCTTTTTCAACCTTGTAAAACAATGTGACAATCTTAGAGGGGGTGAATGGGGTTTGATATCAATTTACAACATTTTAGACTCAATTTTAATTGGATGAAACAATATAACTATAATCACAAGTAAATCGAGAACAAAACAATAGGTATAAGCAATTAAAAAGAAGAGAAGGAGAGTAAGAAAGATAGAACAATAAGAATCGGCATGCAACGTATAGTGGTTTGACCACTAATCAGCCTACTCCACCACCTAGAGGTCTCTTCTCTAGGATTACAAACCAATCTTCTATCGGTTGTTTCCTTTCTGGGTGGAAATGTAGACTTTTACAACTTTCTTTCCGGATAGAAATTTAGACCTTTACAATTGCTTATTTTGCTCGTAGAAGCATAGACCTTGTCGACTTCCTTTCTAGATAGAAGCATAGGGCCTTGCACCAACCAACTTTTCAGGTTGTTGGATTTCCTAACAACAAGTTTTCACAACTTGAGTTGGTTCTCTAACAAGATGAGAATCAATAAAGCACAAATCACTAAAAGAAATTTACAACTTTAAGGCTCTACTTTAAAAAAGAATAAGTTGAAGTTTAACTTGACACTATAAATCTAGATGTTTGAAAATCAAGATGAAAGCTTGGAACAATAAGAACTTTTGAAGATATTGAAGAAAAGAGTAAAACGTGTAACTCAATTTCTCAATCACAAACTTAAAAGCATAAGTGAATAACTCTTTTGAAAAGAATGAAGAAATAAGCTTGTAAGAAGAAAATATAGCACAATATCTCTTCTAGTGATTTTTGATTTCCAAAAGTTGTTGAAATAGTACAACAAACTAGCATTTATATATAACAGAAGATAAAAGTAAGTGAAAAGAATTCAGCCAAAAAAAATCAAGTTCAAATCTTCCCAAAAATTTGAAACTGCACTCTTTCAATCGGCTGCTAAAACTCATCTGTCGATCAATTTGCTCAAAAAGATTCAGCCTAAGTCAAAACAACAAACCAATGGTCGTCAAACATTAAAATCTCAATGGTCACATGTGTTTGTACTATTATTGACTTGTACTATGCACTCAAATAAAATATTAAAAGTATTTTAAAAAGTTCCCTCTCTTTTTCAAATATTTCAAAAATCAGATCGAACTGACAGCCGAGTGCCAAAAAAAATTCAAAATTAGATTTTTACAGATGGGCGATAGACTTGGCGATCGATTCGAGCATATCCCGAGACTTGTGGGCAGCTAACTGGCATCAGCAGATGAAGTGGATCGTACTGGCGGTCGATCCTCATCCAACCCAAGAGCATTGAGCTCTGGCAAACGAAGCAGATCGATTTGGCAATCGATCCGTGTCTAACCTAAGAGAGGTCTTATAGACAAAGTGGATCGTATTGTTGGCCAATCCGTTTGTGTGACATTGTTGCTTCACTTTTTAGTATAGTCATTAGGTTGATCCACATGAATTAGCGGTCGATCCAAAAACACTAGACTCACAGAAACGGTTTAAATGCCTTTGAAACAATATGAGAAAATTTGTTTAAATCTCAGTAGGCATAAAATCAAAGCAAATAGCCCTAAAGTAATATTTTAAACTCAAGTTTAAAACTTTTAGGCATTTTAAGGAAATCAAGCTTGATTTTAAATCAAAACGTATATGCACAAGAATGAAAATACAATCTAGTGCAAAATTAAGTTCTTGTCATAATTCTTCTTACCTTACATAGTAACTTTAATTAGATATAGTCATCTTTGATCCATTACTCTAGCTCCATAGATTTGACTTGATAAATTGAGTAACTTGAGCTAAATATATGCCATCATCTCCTTATATGACATTGCAATTTGAGTTATGATCCATCCAACCTCCATCCATGTGTTTTGACCTAAATCAAAATACAAAACACTAGAATTAGAGTTATTAGTGTATAAGTAGCTTAACGAGTATTATCATCAAACTAAAACATAATCAGACTAACAAGCCTCACAGCCTCCCTCTCTCACACTGCCTCCCTCTCCCATGTTGGCCCAGAGGCCTTCCACTCTAGTTTTGATGATGATTAACTCATGTAGTTATGTGCACTAATAATCTTGTGATTTTAGTTTCAGATCATTAACCAAGATATTAGTTGGTAATTAGCTTCAACAAGATGGTTTGAAAGCTATCACATAGTGATTCAAGAGCCCGAGCGACAAGATCATATATAGCACTCATTGGAGTCAAGCTCGGTGGATCACGAAGTTTTGGTTCGAGTCGGCTTGGAGACGGCGCTCTACAAGAAGACATCGGTACCTAGTTTAGTTTGAGTTTTAGATCCAATTGTAAAGATTAGAATAGTATGATATGCTCGAGTTCACAACACACATGTTTCATGTTTCCGTTTTGGTTTTCGGTTTGATTGGTTTAACCGATCTTGGTTTTCATGAATATTAGATTCAAAACAAGTTTACATGGTATAATGTATATTAGATTTGTTCTATATACATGCATGCTTCAACTTCTTAGACAAACTTAGTTTGATAGTCTATTTCATGAGTTTAGTGTTTTGGTATTTTTAACAAAACTTATTCTGGGATTTAAAGTCAAAAACATGGATATGCAAATGTTTAATGTATATTGGATTATATTCATATGCATCATGCCTAAATGTTGTTTAATATCATGTTTTTGTATTTGGATGAGTTTTGGACAAAACGTATTTTCAATTCAAAAATCCAAGGTTTAGAAAATACAGTTTTTGGTTTTTGGCAAAATTTCTATAACACAAAAATGTTTCAAAATGTTTGTTATTTGTGATGAAATTTTATCACAAGTTTATATTTCAAAATAAAATGATAAAACTATTTTTGTGTATTCTTACAAGTTTTTATGGATTTATTAGAATATTTTTTACCCTATTTTTCTGACCCAGAACAGTGGCTGACAGGCCAGGGCGGTCGACCGCACGGTCGACCGAACCAAGGGCCGATCGACCTGACAGTCGACTGACGTGCACAGCCTTGTGCACGTCTGGCAGACACTCCGGACGGTCGACCGGACAAGAGAGCAGTGCTCTCTGTTTTTGGGCGGTCGACTGGGCGGTCGACCGGCCAGAGAGCCGTTGCTCTCTGGTTCTGGGGCCGGTCGACCGCCCGGTCGACCGGTAGCTGTCAGCGGTCAAAAAGTGACCGTTGGCCGGTCGACCGACCGGTCGACCGGTAGTTCATTTTTGACAGAATTTGCTGCCAACGACTATAATTTTCTGGGGGCTATAAATGCCCATTAGAAAGAGGTTTTCTCTAAGATTTTTAGAGCTAATTTTTCCTGACTCTCTAGTGTTTTCACAGCAATCAAAAGAAGTTTTTGGGCTTTAAATTGAATAATCTATTTGGTGTTTTTGCTAGGGTTTGAAAAATCAAAGAAAAGGGTTTTTGGGAAAAGTGTTTGATTCAACATCTTTATCTTGGTTTCTAGTTTCTCCCAAGGATTTTCTTTGAGTTTTTGACTTTCATTCCTTTGGTTTTCTCCACACTTGAGCTACATCTACTATCTTATTCTATAGGATCTTTATGTGGGAAAAGAGATTGTTTGTGGTCTTTTGATCACCAAGTTGTAAACCCTATCTTAGCTTGGCTTTGTGCCTTTCCCTCATTGAGTTGAGGAGGTTGTGCTATTGGGTTGTATCCCTCAAGGTGTGAGGTGATCCTTGTGTAAGTTTTGTGCTAATCCTTCAAGTTGTGAGGTGATTGTTTGTTGGCTTGGTGTTGTGCCTCAAGGAGAAGGTTGTGTTTGTAAGGAGAGGAGTTGGGTACTCCTTGTGATTGTATTGCCCCAAATCCTCAGTGGAAGTTCCCTGTGTGGGAGTCCTTTGTGGACAAGCTAGTGGAGTTGAAATCCTTCTGAGTGAAGGCGGGGATGTAAAGTTGGGTGCTCGAACCTCGAAACATATCTTGTTGTTTGTGCTTGATCCCTTGACTCTTACTCTCTCTCTTTACTTTGTGCCTTGCATCATTTCATATTGATCATTCATATTTATATGCTTGGCTAGCTTGTGTGTGCATCGTTTGTTGGTTGCATTAATTGTTGTAATTGCAATTAGTTTTTAAATTCCGCATTAAGTTCATTAGATTAGCATTATCACCTATTCACCCCCCCTCTAGGTGATTTTCAATTGGTATCAGAGCCTACGCTCCTGATATTTCGGTTTAACCACCTAGGAGTGAGATCTTGATTTGCTAATCTTCATTTGCATTTTTTTATTTGCACACGTTTAGTTTGCACTCATGGATAGCCCTCCTATGTTTGATTTTCCTAAACATGATTTTTGGAAGGCCAAGATGAGTAGTCATTTGAAAGCCTTAGGATCTAAAGTTTACCAAGTCATTACAAAGGAATCCTACCCCAATGATAGCGAGCATAATAAGGCCAATGCACTTGCACTTAAAACACTTAGAGCATCTCTTAATGAAGATCTTCTACATGTGTTTGCTCATTATGATTCGGCTTTTGCAGTTTGGAGCATATTGACTTCTCTCGAGCTACCAAGGATTATCAATAAGTTGAGAAGATCTAGGAGAGACAAGTCCGACGAGCATTGCCTCATGGTCCAAGGGAAAGACTCCCTTGAGGTACAATCGGATTCTTAACTAAATGATAACTCTAGCTCAATTGCTATGGATGTTTAGAAGTTCAAAACTTAAATGTTGAACTTGCTTCAAAGCTTGAAATTTTTTTGCAAAAACATGACCTTTTGAAAAAGAAGCATTTTGATTTAAAAGAAGAAATGAAGGATTTGTGTTTTAGTTATGAAGTAATTTTGCAAGAGAAGGAAGAGATTACTAGTGAACGTGACTCACTTAAATCTCAACTTGACCTTGTCCTAAAGGAAAATGAATTTTGAAAAGCAAATATGATTGTGATGATGTTGTGAAAAACAATGAGGTTTTATCTTCTAAATTAGATTTTGTTTTAAAAGATAACCTTGCATTGAAAAATGAAATTGATTTCATTACAAAAGAATTGGATTTTGTTTTAAAGAAAAATGAATCCTTGAAAATTGAATTGTCTTCACATGTTTGCCATGCTAGTGTAGCTTCACCTAGCACATCTTTTGCATGCTCCACTTTATCTTCTAGTAATGAAAATGACATAAATATTTTGAAGAAAAGTGTAGATTGTTTGGGCCCACTTTGAGCCAATGTACTTTAAATCATACACGCTTGGAAACCTTGGTTCGCAAGAAACAAATTTCATCCTTGCAAGCACACCCATCACGGCATACACATGCTCATCACGATCACAAACTTCACACTATGTATGCCCATGTGTACACGTGTACACATTGTGGTCGAAAAGGCCACCTTGCTAGATTTTGCTATGATCGTTTACATGTTGAAAATTTAGCAAATAATCTTGTTTGGGTTAGGAGAGATACTAACCCCTATGGACCCAAAAGGAAATGGGTACCAAAGATCACCCCTAAAATTTTTGATATAGGTGTGGGCTCTCGCATCACGTGAGAGTGGCGGTGCCTTGAAGTGAATGCGTTCCGTGCTTAAAGAAAATAATTTGGATGCATCACTTTCAAGGGGAGTTTGGTGGAGAGGACCACCATTGGTTTGGAGAACTAGATAGTGAAAATCACCTAGAGGGGGGTGAATAGGTGATAATGCTAATCTAGAAACTAAATGCTCTAAATGCGGAAGCTAATGCAAATTTTGCAACACACTTAATAAACACACAAGTGTAGCCAAATTCCCCATGAAGGGCTCTGGACTAACTCCTCTTGATTCTCCTTGAATGGGTTGAGGTGCTATGTGAAGCTCTTGTGGTTAAGTATAAGTGAGGCACACACAAACAACCAAGCATACACAAGATATAGCAATATGAAATATGCAAGGTATAATGCAAGCAATGTATGATATGAATAATGAATGATGCTTTGCACAAATAAATGAGAGAGAGAGAGAGTTGAGAGACAATGGATCAAACGCAAAGGCAAAGATATGTTTCGAGGTTCGAGCACCTAGCTCTACATCCCCGCCTACACCACCGTGTAGGATTTCCAATCCACTATCTCCCACCGAGGGAACCTCCACCGAGGAGGATTTGTTACAACACTAGGAGTACCGAACTCCTCTCTCAAACACCGCCTCATAACCGAGGGGTAGGCCCGTAGCCAATACAACAACCAACACCTCTACCGAAGAGGGTTTACAAACCAAACTCCACCTCTCACTAGAGGGAGCAAACCACAAGCCTCAACCTCTACCAAAGAGGGAGCAAACTAATCACCCGATCAACCTCTACCAAAGAGGGATACAACAAAATCAAGGGTGTACAACAAGTGGTTTCTTTCAACCACAAACAATCTCTCTTTCTTTTCTCTTTTTCCACAAAACAAAAGATCCTAATAGATTAGGATAGAGGATAGCTCAAGTGTGGAAAACTAAGTGTTTTGATCAAAGAAAAACTCTTGGGAAAATACCAAATAGATATTGAATTGAAGAACAATAAACTAATTCCCAAAAACCTATTTTCTTTAAAAATAACAAAACACTTAAAAACAAACAAGATGAATCTTTTTACTCTTTAAACTCTTTTAAAAACTTCTTTTTAAAACCAGAGAATGGGAGAAAATCAGCTCTAAAAATCTTAGCCAAAATCCCAAAGGAATGGGGTTTATATAGGCCAAAACAGAAACTAGCCGTTAGGCTGATCTGGCAGCCTGACAGGCTACTGGTCGGCCGGCCCGGCCGACCGCCAACGATCAGAAATGTGACCGTTGGGGCAACCCGGTCGACCGCCCGGTCGACCCAAACAAACAGAGAGCACTGCTCTCAGGTCCGGTCGGCCGCCCGGCCGACCGTCCCTGTGTCTGCCAAACGTGCACAGGCTTGTGCACGTCGGTCGATCGCACGGGTCGACCGGCCTATGGTTCGGTCGACCCATGCGGTCGGCCGAACTGGCCTGACAGACACTGTTCGGGGACCAAAAACATGTTAAAATATTTCTAAAAATCTTTTTAAGTCTTTGTAAAAATACCCAAAAATAGTTTTATCATTTTGTTTTGATATATAAACATGTGATAAAAAGTTTGGCTCAAATATCAATCAATATGAACTATTTTTGTGTCTAATCATTTTTACCAAAAACCAAAACTTGTATTTTTATCAAACTTTGATTTTTCATTACATGAATAGGAAAGTCAAAATAAGTTTGTATAAGAAGTTTAAGCATGCATGTATAACTAGAATACATCTACTATACATATAAACCATGTAAACTTATTTTGATCAACTATTCATGAAAACCAAAAACCAAACATAAAACGTGTGTATTTGTGCACTTGAGCATATCAACTATACATATCTTTACAAATGGATCTAAAACACACTAAACTAAATTAGGATACCTAAGTCTTCTTGATGACCTCCATCTTCAAGTAGACTCGATCCCAAACGTGATCCACCGAGTGCAAAGGTATGATCTTGATGCTCGGGCACGGGAATCACCAAGTGAAGGCTTCCAAACTCCTCTTTTTGAAACAATCACCAACTAATATCTTGATCAATGATCTGTAACTAAAATCACAAAATAATTAGTAAACATAACTACATGAGTTAATCATCATCAAAACTAGGGTGGAAGGCCTTTGGGCCAATAATCTCCCCCTTTTTGATGATGACAAAACTCATGGAGTTATTTATGCATGGATTAAAGTTAAGCTTCAAAGAAGCTCCCCCTTAACTCATGCATAAACAAATAAACAATAGATATGCAATAAAAGCTCTTAAACATGAATGCATACATAGATATGCATAAACAATAAAAAGGTTCTAGATACCAATGAAATGTTTAAAAACAAAACATGCTCTAGATACTAATTAAAATTAAACTAAATTAAACTTAATATATGCAAAACATAAACATGCATATATAAACCAATCAAGCTCAAAATCTTTCTCCCCCTTTTTGTCAATCATCAACAAAGGGGTAAACAATCAAAACAAAACAAAATTTTCTCACCCTTTTTAATACAAAGAATCAATCATCAATAAAGGGTTAAATGCAAAACTAAATCAATACATTTTTCTCCCCTTTTTGTCTAAAACAAAAACAAAACCAATTAGGGGTGACAATCAATTAAGGTACCAATTGAAAATATGTCAAAGAATAGCATCTTGATACCAATTGAAAGGAAACAAACAAACAAAAAAAATATTGATACCAATTTTAAGCAAAACACATGAAAATCTTGATACCAATTTGAAATTAAACATAATGAATTTTGAATGTCCAAACAAAAATTTTGATACCAATTGTAAATATTTTTCATTTTGAACATATGATACCAAATTTAAATTTTCAATCATAAAGTATGGGAGTACAAATACCAATTGAAAGACAAAATCAAGTTTTCTCCCCCTTTATGAAATACCAACTAAAATAATGCGTAGGCTTGATACCAATTTAAAAGTAATCAATTGAAACAAAATTGAAACTCAAGCTTGCATAAACACAAACATATATATGTATGAAAAATAGATACCAATTGAAATTGATATTCTTGGAATTTAAGGCATACATACATACAAAACATATATGAGTATACAAGAAAGATCAAAATTGATACCAATTGAAAGAATTCAATGATACCAATTGAAATAACAATAATGATCAAGTGTATACATCATATATTACTAGCCTCCCAATCATGGTTCAAGTTTTAAATGATTTCCATTTTAAAGCAAACATGAACATGATCTCCCATCCAACCTCCCATCGAAGGTAGGGGTTTCAAAAATAGATTTGAAAATAAACTTTGTTTGAAAAACTCTACCAAAATGAAGAATATTGTAACTAGTTAAATGGAAAATCTTTTAAACTAGTACGAAATCCTTCAAGTAAGGAATAAACTAAAAATAATTTTCATAAAACACATGTAAATCACATAGCACTTAAAAACACTTAATATTCAATAAAGTCCATACATGCTCATGAAAACATACTCATGAGAAATATTTTAAAAATGGTGAGTGTACAAGTAATGTGTGACATGGCATTATGAAATTTTCAATTAAGCTCAAAATTCCTTGAAACAAGAAAACATGAAAATCATCAAAACTATTTAATTTTCAAGGTATATGTATGTTCTATACAAGTTAAAGTATACATACATATCCAAACACAACGAGTCCACAAAGATATATGCATGAAGGCACGTGGCTCAAAAAGGATGTATATGTATAACAATAATTTGGATAAAATGGACATATACATGAAGTTAAACATAAACACAAAAACATGAAACTTTAAATTTCCATTAAAACAAGTTTCATTTCAAGGCATATGTATGATTTGTCAACAAAAAGTATACATACATATCCCTAAACACGATTGAGTCCATATGTATAGATTTGCATGAAAAGCAAATGACTCAAGGGGTATTCATGTATATCTTGAAGTTTGGCAAAATTACACATATACATGAAATGAAAACTCATACATATAAAAACAAATTCAAAAATAGAAATACAAGTTTAGAATGCATGAATCATCAAAACTAGACTATACTAGCACATCTAATGGGTTCAAATAAGCAATCAAGCCCAAACATATATAGATTTATTTGTGGCCCACTATATGCACAAGTATAAATCCTAGTCTTAATGAAAACTAACATTTAAACATATATTCAAAGCATGAAGCATAAAACAAGACAAAAATCATCATGATAAGAAAAAACATGATTATTATGAATATCCACATGTTATTAGATTTATGATGTACATGATAGCTAATCAAATACGAGAACACAAAATAATAATCCATATTAAACATGGGTGTTTCAAAATGCTAAACATGTATGTCAAGGATTTAATAAACATGGCATTATCATAATAATCTACAAAAATAAAACATGCTATATATGATAAACATGAAAAGCATGTAAATAAAAATTAGGAGTTAGGAATCGTTACCAAAACCTAGAAGGTAACTCTCCTTTTCTCCAAAACATGGTGGTCCTCTCCACCAAACATCCCTTGAAAGTGATGCATCCAAATGATTTCCTTTAAGCTTGGAACGCATCCACTCCAAGGTACCGCTACTCTCACGTCATGTGAGAGTCCACACCTACATCAAATAAAGGAGGGGTGGTCTTTGGTACCCATATCCTTTTGAGTCCATGGGGATTAGTACCTTCTCTAATCCAAACAAAATTATTTGCTAAATTAGAAACATGTATACGATCATAACAAAATTTAGCAAGGTGGCCCTTACGTCCACAATGTGTACAAGTGTACACATGAGCATACATAGTGTGATGGTGTCCGTGAGGAGCATGTGTATGCCGTGGAGGGTGTGCATGCATAAAAGATGGAACTTGTTTCTTTCGAACCAAGGTTTCCAAACGTGAGTGGTTCATGGCACATTGGCTCATAGTGGAGCCCAAACAATCCACTCTCTTCTTCAACAAACAAAAATCATCATTAATCTTAGAAGAAGAGGTGCATGCAATAGGTAGACTAGATGAAGAGGCTACACTAGCATGGCAAACATGAGAAACAATATCATTTTTCAAAGATTTATTTTTATTTAAACAAATTTCTAATTCTTTTGAAATAAAATCAATTTCTCTTTTAAAGAATTATTTTCTTTTAAGACAAAATCAACTTTTGAAGACAAGTTTTCATTTTTCTTTAAAATAACATGGCAATCATTTTTAGATTTTAAAAATTCATTTTCTTTTAGTGCAAGATCAAGTTGAGATTTTAATGAATCCCTCTCATTAGAAATCTCCTCCTTTTCTTGCAAAACAATGTCAAGTTTTGAATGCAAACTTTTATTTTCTTTTTCAATTTCAAGACTTTTCTTTTCAAAACTTTATATTTTCTATTAATTTTTCACAAACAATAGATAGTTCTTCATTCAAAGTATGGGGATCAATATTCTCATCACATGAAGAACTAGCATCATCACAATCTAAGTGGGGTTCCGAAAGTACCTCAAGGGAGTCATTTCCTTGGACCATGAAGCATTGTGAGTCGGATTCTCCACTATATTCCTCCGGTTGGATTTGTACTTGAAGCTCGGAGGTGGTGGTGGTTGTCAACTTGTTCCACACTGCAAAAGCGGAATCAAGATTAGAAACTTGCATAAGATATTCTTTTGAAAGCATGCTTCTAATGGCCTCAAGGGCTTGTGCATTGGCCCCTATATGCTTGCTATCACTAAGGTAGGATTCCTTGGTAATGGCAAGGTAAACCTTATGTCCTAGGGTTTGTAAATAAACGGTCATCCTAATCTTCCAAACAATGATATTGGAAGGGTCAAACATAGGTGGGGTCATGAAGGCCATGGGTCCAAACTATATGTGTGCAAACAAGCAAATGCAAACAAGATTATCAAACAAATGGATCTCACTCCTAGGATGTTAAGCCTAAGTATCAGGAGCGTTGGCTCTGATACCAATTGAAAATCACCTAGAGGGGGGGTGAATAGGTGATAATGCTAATCTAGAAACAAAATGCTCTAAATGCGGAAGCTAATGCAAATTTTGCAACACACTTAATACAACACACAAGTGTAGCCGAATTCCCCGTGAAGGGCTCTGGACTAACTCCTCTTGATTCCCCTTGAATGGGTTGAGGTGCTATGTGAAGCTCTTGTGGTTAAGTATAAGTGAGGCACACACAAACAACCAAGCATACACAAGATATAGCAATATGAAATATGCAAGGTATAATGCAAGCAATGTATGATATGAATAATGAATGATGCTTTGCACAAATAAATGAGAGAGAGAGTTGAGAGACAATGGATCAAACGCAAAGGTAAAGATATGTTTCGAGGTTCGAGCACCTAGCTCTACATCCCCGCCTACACCACCGTGTAGGATTTTCAATCCACTATCTCCCACTGAGGGAACCTCCACCGAGGAGGATTTGTTACAACACTAGGAGTACCGAACTCCTCTCTCAAACACCGCCACACAACCGAGGGTAGGCCCGTAGCCAATATAACAACCAACACCTCTACCGAAGAGGGTTTACAAACCAAACTCCACCTCTCACTAGAGGGAGCAAACCACAAGCCTCAACCTCTACCAAAGAGAGAGCAAACTAATCACCCGATCAACCTCTACAAAGAGGGATACAACAAAATCAAGGGTGTACAACAAGTGGTTTCTTTCAACCACAAACAATCTCTCTTTCTTTTCTCTTTTTCCACAAAACAAAAGATCCTAATAGATTAGGATAGAGGATAGCTCAAGTGTGAAAAACTAAGTGTTTTGATCAAAGAAAAACTCTTGGGAAAATACCAAATAGATATTGAATTGAAGAACAATAAACCAATTCCCAAAAACCTATTTTCTTTGAAAATAACAAAACACTTAAAAACAAACAGATGAATCTTTTTGCTCTTTAAACTCTTTTAAAAATTTCTTTTTAAAACCAGAGAATGGGAGAAAATCAGCTCTAAAAATCTTAGCCAAAATCCCAAAGGAATGGGGTTTATATAGGCCAAAACAGAAACTAGCCATTAGGCTGATCTGGCAGCCTGAAAGGCTACCGGTCGGCCGGCCCGGCTGACCGCCAACGGTCAGAAATGTGACCGTTGGGGCAACCCGGTCGACCCAAACAAACAGAGAGCACTGCTCTCAGGTCCGGTCGGCCGCCCGGCCGACTGTCCCTGTGTTTGCCAAACGTGCACAGGCTTATGCATGTCGGTCGACCGCACGGGTCGACCGGCCTATGGTTCGGTCGACCCTTGCGGTCGGCCGAACTGGCCTGACAGACAATGTTCAGGGACAGAAAACACATGTTAAAATATTTCTAAAAATCTTTTTAAGTCTTTGTAAAAATACCCAAAAATAGTTTTATCATTTTGCATTGATATA
Source organism: Agave tequilana (assembly GCA_038442645.1). Classification (NCBI taxonomy): domain Eukaryota; kingdom Viridiplantae; phylum Streptophyta; class Magnoliopsida; order Asparagales; family Asparagaceae; genus Agave; species Agave tequilana. The sequence goes on from JAVJIF010032185.1 coordinate 105,368, forward strand.
TAAACATGTGATAAAAAGTTTGGCTCAAATATCAATCAATATGAACTATTTTTGTGTCTAATCATTTTTACCAAAAAACCAAAACTTGTATTTTTATCAAACTTTGATTTTTCAAAACATGAATAGGAAAGTCAAAATAAGTTTGTATAAGAAGTTTAAGCATGCATGTATAACTAGAATACATCTATTATATATATAAACTATGTAAACTTGTTTTAATCAACTATTCATGAAAATCAAAAACCAAACATAAAACGTGTGTGTTTGTGCACTTGAGCATATCAACTATACATATCTTTACAAATGGATCTAAAACACACTAAACTAAACTAGGATACCTAAGTCTTCTTGATGACCTCCATCTTCAAGTAGACTCGATCCCAAACGTGATCCACCGAGTGCAAAGGTATGATCTTGATGCTCGGGCACGGGAATCACCAAGTGAAGGCTTCCAAACTCCTCTTTTTGAAGCAATCACCAACTAATATCTTGATCAATGATCTGTAACTAAAATCACAAGATAATTAGTAAACATAACTACATGAGTTAATCATCATCAAAACTAGGGTGGAAGGCCTTTGGGCCAACAGAGAGGTGCCTTCATCGGTTTTGGTATCAATCTCTAACTCCCATTTATGTTTGCATGCTTATTATGACTTTCATTTGTAGCATGTCATGTTTTAAAGCTCATTATGATTATGCCATGTGATTTAGATTAGTGATATACATGTTTAGTTATTTGAGACACCCATGTTTATATGGATCCATATGTTGTGTTCTCACCATTGTTTAGCTATTATGTATATCATAGGTCTAATAGCATGTGGATTTACATAATGATCATTTTTGCGATTATCATGTTGATTTATGTTTAGTTTTATGCCTCATGTTTTGAATATACGTTTAGATGTTAGTTTTCATTAAGATTAGGATTTATACTTGTACATATAGTGGGCCACAAATAAATCTTTATATATGTTTGTGCTTGAATGCTTATTTGTACCCATTAGATGTGCTAGTATAGTCTAGTTTTGATGATTCATGCATTCTAACTTGTATTCCCCATTTTGGCTATGTTTTATGATCTTGTGTTTTCACTTCACGTATACGTCTATTTTGCCAAACTTTAAGATATACATGTATACCCCTTGAGTCATTTGCTTTTCATGCAAATCTTTATTATGGACTCAATTGTGTTTAGGGATATGTATGCATACTTCTTGTTTTGTCAAAACATACATATACCATGATGAATCCTAGTTTTTAATGATTTTCATGTTTTAAGGAATTTTGAGTTTGATTGCAATATTTTCATGATTATGTTTAACTTCATGTTTATGTCTATCTTGTCTAAACCATTGTCTATACATATACATCCGTTGAGCCACTTGTCTTCATGCATATATCTTTGTGGGCTCATTGTGTTTAGGATATGTATGTATACCTTAGTTTGTATAAGACATACATATGCCTTGAAGATTAAATAGTTTTGATGATTTTCATGTTTTCATGTTTAAAGGAATTTTGAGCTTGAATGTCTATTTTCATGTTGATATATTTCACATAACACTTGTTCACTCACCTTATTTAAATGTTTCTCATGATTATGTTTTCATGAGTATGATATGATCTTTATGGATTTTGAGTGTTTAGTGCCATGTGATTTACATGTGTTTCATAAAAAATATTTTTGATTTATTCCTTGCTTGAAGGATTTCGTACTAGTTAATAAGTTTTTCCATTTAACTAGTTCGTATTCTTCGTTATGGTAGATGTTTTCAAACATACTATAATTTTCAAACCTATTTTTAAAAATCCTACCTTCTAAGGGCGGTTGGATGGGCGACCATGCCATGTATACCCTTCTTGAATATCTTTTAAACTTGTGCATGATTGGGAGGCTAGGTTATATGAGGTATACACTTGATATTATTGTTATTTCAATTGTTATCATTAGATTCTTTCAATTGGTATCAATATTGACATTTTTGTATACTCATATATTTTTTTGTATATGTATGCTTGCACTTCAAAGAGTATCAATTTCAATTGGTATCTAATTTTTCATACATATATATGTTTTTATTTGTGCTTATTATATTCATATATCTTAGAGCACAAATTTTGATCATGATAAAGCTTGTTTTATAATGACTATCTATTTTCAATTGACTAGTTTTCAATTGGTATCCATATACAAGCTTATTCATTGTTTCATTTGGTATTTCATAAAAGGGGAGAAATCTTGTATTTCATCTTTTAATTGGTATTTGATTTTCACTCCCATACTTTATGATTGAAAATTTCAATTTGGCATCATATGTTCAAAATGAAAAATATTTACAATTGGTATCAAAATCCTTGTTTAGATGTTCAAAATTTGTTATGTTTAATTTCAATTGGTATCAAGATTGTTTTCTTACAATTGGTATGTTATTTGTTTACTTATCAATTGATATCAAGATTTTTGTGTTTCATTTGATATATGTTTTCATATAAACATGTTTAACTTGAAACAAATCTCAATTAAAATACTTTGTTACAATGCCTCGTTTACCTTTATTTCAATTGGTATCATTTGATATAGGCATTCCTTAAAATGTTTTTATACTCATTTCAATTGATATCATTTATGCACTTCATTGACATTTTTTTTTGGTATCATGTTTTATGTCACCCCTTTAATGATTCTTTGTTTTGAACAAAAAGGGGGAGAGCATTTTGTTTTTACTTTTACTTTTACCCCTTTGTTGATGATTGACAAAAATGGGGAGAAGTATTTGTGAGTTTAACATGAGACATGTCTTTATATGCATGTCTTTGTATGCATGCTTTATGTTTTAAGAACATGTTTATTTTTGGTATCAAGAGCTTCATTAGTTTTGTTTTGCAAATTGGATATCAAGAGCTTATTTTGAAAATGTACTTGTTTTATTTAATTGATATCAAGAGCATGTTTTAGAAATTTATGTGTTTTATGCATGTTGATGCATACATGTTTATGAACATTCATTGCATACTTATTTGTTTATCTTGATGCATGAGTTAAGGGGAGCTTTCTTGAAGCTTAACTTTAATCCATGCATATATAACTTCATGAGTTTTGTCATCATCAAAGAGGGGGAGATTGTTGGCCCAGAGGCCTTCCACTCTAGTTTTGATGATGATTAACTCATGTAGTTATGTGTACTAATAATCTTGTGATTTTAGTTTCAGATCATTAACCAAGATATTAGTTGGTGATTAGCTTCAACAAGATGGTTTGGAAGCTATCACATAGTGATTCAAGAGCCCGAGCGACAAGATCATATATAGCACTCATTGGATTCATGCTCGGTGGATCACGAAGTTTTGGTTCGAGTCGGCTTGGAGACGGCGCTCTACAAGAAGACATCGGTACCTAGTTTAGTTTGAGTTTTTGATCCATTTGTAAAGATTAGAATAGTATGATATGCTCGAGTTAACAACACACACGTTTCATGTGTCCGTTTTGGTTTTCGGTTTGATTGGTTTAACCGATCTTGGTTTTCATGAATATTAGATTCAAAATAAGTTTACATGGTTTAATGTATATTAGATTTGTTCTATATACATGCATGCTTCAACTTCTTAGACAAACTTAGTTTGATAGTCTATTTCATGAGTTTAGTGTTTTGGTATTTTTAACAAAACTTATTCTGGGATTTAAAGTCAAAAACATGGATATGCAATTGTTTAATGTATATTGGATTATATTCATATGCATCATGCCTAAATGTTGTTTAATATCATGTTTTTGTATTTGGATGAGTTTTGGACAAAACGTATTTTCAATTCAAAAATCCAAGGTTTAGAAAAAACAGTTTTTAGTTTTTGGCAAAATTTCTATAACACAAAAATATTTCAAAATGTTTGTTATTTGTGATGAAATTTTTATCACAAGTTTATATTTCAAAATAAAATGATAAAACTATTTTTGTGTATTCTCACAAGTTTATATTTCAAAATAAAATGATACCCTGTTTTTCTGACCCAGAACAGTGGCTGACAGGCCAGGGCGGTCGACCGCACGGTCGACCGAACCAAGGGCCGATCGACCTGGCGGTCGACCGACGTGCACAGCCCTGTGCACGTCTGGCAGACACTCCGGACGGTCGACCAGACAAGAGAGCAGTGCTCTCTGTTTTTGGGCGGTCGACTGGGCGGTCGGCCGGCCAGAGAGCCGTTGCTCTCTGGTTCTAGGGCCGGTCGACTGCCCGGTCGACCGGTAGCTGTCAGCGGTCAAAAAGTGACCGTTGGTCGGTCGACCGACCGGTCGACCGGTAGTTCATTTTTGACAGAATTTGCTGCCAATGGCTATAATTTTCTGGGGGCTATAAATACCCCATTAGAAAGAGGTTTTCTCTAAGATTTTTAGAGCTAATTTTTCCTGACTCTCCAGTGTTTTCACAGCAATCAAAAGAAGTTTTTGGGCTTTAAATTGAACAATCTATTTGGTGTTTTTGCTAGGGTTTGGAAAATCAAAGAAAAGGGTTTTTGGGAAAAGTGTTTGATTCAACATCTTTATCTTGGTTTCTAGTTTTTCCCAAGGATTTTCTTTGAGTTTTTGACTTTCATTCCTTTGGTTTTCTCCACACTTGAGCTACATCTACTATCTTATTCTATAGGATCTTTGTGTGAGAAAAGAGATTGTTTGTGGTCTTTTGATCACCAAGTTGTAAACCCTATCTTAGTTTGGTTTTGTGCCTTTCCCTCATTGAGTTGAGGAGGTTGTGCTATTGGGTTGTATCCCTCAAGGTGTGAGGTGATCCTTGTGTAAGTTTTGTGCTAATCCCTCAAGTTGTGAGGTGATTGTTTGTTGACTTGGTGTTGTGCCTCAAGGAGGAGGTTGTGTTTGTAAGGAGAGGAGTTGGGTACTCCTTGTGATTGTATTGCCCCAAATCCTCAGTGGAGGTTCCCTGTGTGGGAGTCCTTTGTGGACAAGCTAGTGGAGTTGAAATCCTTCTGAGTGAAGGTGGGGATGTAGAGCTGGGTGCTCGAACCTCGAAACATATCTTGTTGTTTGCGCTTGATCCCTTGACTCTTACTCTCTCTCTCTTTACTTTGTGCCTTGCATCATTTCATATTGATCATTCATATTTATATGCTTGGCTAGCTTGTGTGTGCATCGTTTGTTGGTTGCATTAATTGTTGTAATTGCAATTAGTTTTTAAATTCCGCATTAAGTTCATTAGATTAGCATTATCTGTAACGCCCCGGTCCTGCGGGTACGGGGACGTCACTGCGACGTACATACGCAGGTCGGAAATACCCTCACGTATATACGTTAAGCATCAGTACAAGCAAGAATCAGAGTACGACAAGCGTAGTGCCCATTCATATGCCAACACAAGAAATACAATTGTACAAGGTTATCACAAGTTGTGACATACTCTTACATATCACATGCATCATATATCACAGTCAAGCACAAAAGTACGATTTACAATATAATTACAATATGCTCACGAGTTGAAAGGGAATCCCGCGAGCTCAAAAGGAAGGTCAGGTACAACAGAAACCGAGACTAGTCAACTTGCTCGGCAAGGTAAGCTTGATCTTCCACAGAAGGCTCCACCTCGATCCAAGGTTCGGAACCTGAACATACAAATTCAAGGGAGTCAGGACCTCCCAAACAAGTGATCATGTTACAGCCGAGTGGCATAAGAATAAGAATATGAGAGTTGGTACAATATCAAGAAAAATCATCCAGCAAGTAAAAGGAGTACGACATGTTATAAACGAAAGGCATTGTATAAGCTCAAGTTACGACCTCATGAGACTAGTACTTCGAGGGAATAATCCAAACAAGGAAACCCTCATCTATATACCTTTATCTCATGTCACCGTAATCCAAGCGCATACAACACCCACAATTAGCGTCTTTTATTATTATTATTATTACTCGTCTTACCCTGATATCTAGCTATGTGAACTAGCGTCCCAGCACTCATAGATCCATATCCGAGTAAAGCAAGGTTGTTATTGGAAACCAGCGGGGGTATCAACGAACTATGTTTACAGTGGGTCCCGTGCATACCCGGGACCACGGCCCAGGATGTTCCGTTGCTTGGTGGACGGAACCTGCCGCTAGGCTAACAGGAGGGACTTATTGTATGCCCTTTTCATGATGGTACCAGGAAGGAGGGAGCCAGCACTCCCCTCGGTCGCCTGGAGGCCCACAGGTCAGACCGGAAATTTAGTTGCACAACATACCTAATGCCACTGTAAACACGAACACATATTGATAGCCGCATGTTTCCCCGACCCAATGCAAGTTGTCTCATTTTATGGTATATTAAATAATTATCAGATTTCGAGAATGAGCAGGAACATGTCAGGAGTACAGGTATATCCGGAGTACTAGTTCGTACTATAAAGTAATCAAGTTTGTAAATCATGAAGTCCGGTTATCATTCCCGTTATAATGATAATTATAGGAGTCAGGTGTATCATGCCTTATGTTAATAGATAGCATGATAAGAGGTGATATTCATCAAGTGACAAGTCTTGCAAATAGCAATATAATAAATGACCCAAAGATAATGTTCATAATCAAAGAAGTAATTAACCATAACAATTAATCAAGATTAGTCGACTAGGGAGAGAAATTAGTCGACTTAGAGAAGGAGTTAGTCGACTATAGTAAGGGTCAAATCGACTTAAGAAGGCTGCGTTCGGTTGGGTCGCGTCTCAAAAAGTGGCACGTTTCAAGAAAGTGGTGCGTTTTCAGAAAAGTGGTGCGTTTTCAGAAAAGTGGTGCGTTTTCAGGAAAGTGGTGCGTTTTCAGGAAACTGGTGCGTTTTCAGGAAACTGGTGCGTTTTCAGCAAACTGGTGCGTTTTTAGGAAACTGGTGCGTTTTCAGCAAACTGGTGCGTTTTCAGCAAACTGGTGCGTTTTTAGGAAACTGGTGCGTTTTTAGGAAACTGGTGCGTTTTCAGCAAACTGGTGCGTTTTTAGGAAACTGGTGCGTTTTTAGGAAACTGGTACGTTTTCAGCAAACTGGTGCGTTTTTAGGAAACTGGTGCGTTTTTAGGAAACTGGTGCGTTTTTAGGAAACTGGTGCGTTTTCTTAACAAATATGAAATAATATCCAAGTCTTGGCGAGTAGAATTACTCGCCTAAAACTGATCCTGTGATGCGTTCGACGCAGAGAAGCTCGGCCCCAATCCAAGAGGAGTGGCCGGTCCTCACAAGTGAAGGAAAGAGGTTGTGGTAGTTTGGAGAAGATGGAGGTGCAAGTCTAGTTCACCACGCCAAATCGGGATTTTGCAAACGTTGTTGCGGGGGACGAATGTATAGTCCGTTAGAAAGAGGTCGACGAGGAGGTGAAGGTGGTATGCTTGGTGGAGGCTACGGTGGTGCAGGTGGTGGTGGAGATGGTGATGAAGTTTTGTGGAGGTGATGGGTTCTTTTGGTGTCTCTTGGTGAAAGAGGTTGAAGAAGATGGAGTTAGTTGTTTGGAAATGGTGAAGGAGATGGAGGAGAAGAAGGTGGAGGAATTGGTGATGGAAAAATGGAGATGGTGAGTAGTTGTGATGGCCGGCCAAAGGGGCTTGGTGGTGGTGAGCTTGCTGTTGGAGCTTGCAGGAACAAAAAGGATGAAGGAAAATAATGAGAGAGAAGATGGGAGTGCATATATATAGAAGGGGAAAATAATATAATAACAAGCCATCATCACTTTCCCTCCAATGAGTGCTGCGTTTGCAAAGTCCCAAGGCTGTGTTTAGGCCATTTAAAGAGCCAAACGTGGGAGCTCAAGGCTGCGTCCAGAGGAAAACGCAAGGAGGCTGTGTTTCAAAAGAAAAGGACAAGGCATGGGTGATTTGGACTTGAGTTGAGTCAGCCCATAAGCATTTAATGCAGCATGGAGAGGGTGGCTGCATTAATGATGAACCCAGCTGGTGAAGCTCGCGTTTGAGGAAGGAGAGAGAAAATGAAAAAAGAGATAAGTGGAAAATTTGGATAAATTCTCGGTATCTGGGAAAATACCGAAAACTCCAGGAATGACCAAAAATGAAGTATCCCGGAAAGCTATCCAAAAATTCACAAAAATCATAAATATTATGAAATGACTTTTGGTGAAATCGGTTTCCATAAATTCTATCTCATTTTCAAAATAAAAATCCTGGAATATATTGGGATCGGTGTCTACACCTGGTAAGCTGGATTTTTGATAAAATCTGAAAATTCCCAGAAAATGCCCAAAGGAAGAAAACATAATTCTAAGAAGGAATGTGAAAGCAGAATCCGGAAATTTGATTCCAATTGTAAATTAAAATTCCTGGAATCAACCAGTGATACTGGTCGACACCGGTTTGAAGATCTACAATTTAATTCCGAAAAATTCCAGAAAATCATGAAAAATCTAGAATATTAAAAAATAATATTTGAAACTAAAATTAGTCAAATCTAAATACCAAACAGATCAAATCATGCAGTACAGCTATATGAGTAATTATTTAAATAGCAGAAAATAAAATAAATAAAATAATAAGAATAAAATGCACCAAAAATCAGGATACGTAACTGTGCACGTATACTGGGAATGGGGTGTTACAATCTATCCACCTTACAAAAATTTCGTCCTCGAAATTTCAGGAAGGGGAAGATGACGGTAGAGAGAATAGGAAGAAAGGGTTTTACCAACTAAGTTGTAAATAGATAGGGATATCGCTCACGAATAACGTCCTCCCGTTCCCATGTGGCTTCTCCTGGCACGTGCCTATTCCAAGAAATCAGTACCAATGGTATTTCTCGATTCTTCAATGTTTTAACACTTCTGTCCAGAATGGCCATCGGCTGTTCTTCGTAGGACAAATCTGGTCGCAGTTCTAATTCTGAGTGGTCCAGGATGTGACTCTCATCCTTGACATACTTCCTTAACTGCGATACGTGGAACACATTATGTACTCCCTCCAAGGATGGCGGCAATGCCAATCGGTAAGATACTTCTCCCACACGATCCAGAATTTCGAATGGGCCGATGTATCTCGGACTAAGCTTTCCACGAGTACCGAACCGGATTACTCCTTTGGTGGGTGATATCTTCAAAAATACATGGTCACCTGTTCTGAATTCCAACGGTCTTCTATTTGTGTCTGCCCAACTCTTCTGTCGGCTCTGTGCTGCCCGGAGATGATCTCTGATAATTCGGACTTTCTCTGTCGTCTGAACTAAAATATCTGGTCCCATAAGCCTCCTTTCGCCAACTTCGTCCCAACATATCGGCGACCTGCATTTTCTGCCATATAATGCCTCAAATGGTGCCATCTTGATACTGGCCTGATAGCTGTTATTATAAGAGAATTCTACCAAATGAATATAGTCTTCCCATGACCCTTTAAATTCTATCATGCAGGCTCGTAACATGTCTTCAAGGATTTGGATAGTTCGTTCAGATTGTCCGTCTGTCTGGGGATGATACGAGGTACTAAACTTTAGACTAGTTCCTAACTTTTCCTGGAGGCTTTCCCAGAAATGCGATCGGAATCTCGTGTCTCTGTCCGACACGATGCTAGCCGGAACTCCATGTAGACGAACAATTTCTTTCATGTACTTATCTGCAAGAACTTCTGTTGACTGACCTACTCTGAAAGGTAGAAAGTGAGCTGCTTTTGTGAGGCGGTCAACGATCACCCATACTGCATTGTTACCCTTAGGACTGCGGGGTAGTGCTGTGACAAAATCCATGGTGATATGTTCCCACTTCCATTCGGGTATTGGTAAGGGCTGAAGAAGTCCAGCTGTTCTCTGGTGTTCTATCTTTACCTGCTGGCAAACTAAGCACTTGGCCACATGTTGGGCTATCTCCCTTTTCATGGCATTCCACCAGAACTTCTGTTTCAAGTCTTGATACATTTTATTTCCTCCCGGGTGTATGGAATAGGCTGAACTATGTGCCTCTGCCAAAATTTTCTGTCGAACTTCTCCTTGGGGGACACAAATTCTATTACCAAAATATAAGGCATTATCCGAATGTATACGGAGGTCAGTTCTCAATCCAGCTTCTATCTGAGCTCTGAATTTCTGTAATCTGGGGTCTTCTTTTTGAGCTTCTTTAATCTCATCCATCAGGGTTGATTAAATCTGAAAGGTCATCAACTGTCCTGTCCTATCGACTCCTTGTACTATCATCAGGTCCAGTTTCATGATGTCCCGAATTAACTCCTTCTGATGCGTAAGTAGTACTAGCATTTTATTCTCTGGCTTCCTGCTCAATGCATCTGGTACTGTATTAATTTTGCCCGGATGATACTGTAAGTCGATATCATAGTCTGCCATTAATTCAAGCCACCGTCTCTGCCTCATATTCAATTCTTTCTGTGTGAAAATATACTTAAGACTTTTGTGATCAGTGTAGATTAGCACCTTGTCTCCCAGAAGATAATGTCTCCAGATCTTCAATGCAAATATTACCGCCGCCAGTTCTAAGTCATGGGTTGGGTAATTCCTCTCATGTGGTTTCAATTGCCTAGATGCATAAGCTATGACATGACCATGCTGCATTAATACACATCCTAGGCCTTTCCCAAATGCATCACTGTATATAACCATCCCTCCTCTTCCTGAGGGAGTCCTCAAAACTGGAGCTGTAATGAGTCTTTCCTTTAATTGTTCAAATGCTGCAGTACATTCCTCTGACCAGTGATACCTTTCCCTTTCCTGGTGAGCTTCGTTAATGGGGCTGCGATTGTGGAAAAGTCTTGGACAAATCTCCTGTAATACCCAGCTAATCCAAGAAAGCTTTTAATTTCCGTTACTGTCCTGGGGATTGGCCAATCTTTAACTGCCTGAATTTTGCTAGGGTCAACTGAAATTCCTTCTTCTGAAACTATATGGCCCAAGAAGGCTATATGATCTAACCAGAATTCGCATTTGCTTTGCTTAGCATAAAGTTGTTCCTGCTGGAGAGTCTGTAGTACTATCCTTAAGTGTTCTGCATGCTCTCTGTCGTCCTTAGAATATATTAAGATATCATCGATGAACACCACAACAAACTGGTCCAAATATGGCGAGAAAACGCGGTTCATCAAATCCATAAAGACAGCTGGGGCATTTGTTACTCCGAAGGGCATGACCAGAAATTCATAATGACCATAACGAGTTCTAAATGCTGTCTTTGGAACGTCTTCTTTCTTTACCTTTAGCTGATGATAACCTGATTGTAAATCCAATTTAGAAAATACTCGAGCTCCATGAAGCTGATCAAACAGATCATCAATTCTTGGTAAAGGGTACTTATTCTTGATGGTAACTTTGTTCAATTCTCTATAGTCTATACATAACCGTTTACCACCGTCCTTCTTGTTGGCCAATAGCACTGGAGCTCCCCATGGTGAAGCACTTGGTCTAATCAATCCTTTGTCAGAGTATTCTTGTAGCTGTTTCTTTAAAATCTCCAACTCTGTGGGTGCCATCCTATATGGAGCTTTGGATATCGGAACTGTACCCGGAAGGGTATCAATAGAGAACTCAATTACCCTATCAGGTGGAAGTCCTGAGATCTCCTTAAATACTTCTGGAAACTCATTCCAAACTGGCACTCTCTTCTTCTGGATCTCACCAGCAGTCATCTGTGCTTTTCCTTTGGCAGGTTTGCGTTCTCCTTCAAATTGGAACTCAGGCTGAAGCGGTATTCTGAAAATAACTTTCTTGCTTCGGCAATCAATGACCGCATGGTATTTACTGAGCCAAGTCATGCCTAAGATTACGTCGTACCCTTTAGTATCTAGTACGAGCATATCCACTGTTAATGTTCTGCCACACAGTCCCACCGGACAGTCTACACAAACTCTATTAGAGATGACTACTCCGTTACCGGTACTAATCTCCCACTGGTGGTCTAAACATTCAACAGGTATAGAGTTCAAAGCAATGAAACTATCTGATATGTAACAATGAGAAGCGCCAGAATCAAAGAGGGCTAAGACAGGTTTAGAGTGCACCATAATCTTACCTGCTACCACTTCTCCAGAAGTTTGGGCCTCTTCCGCTGTCAAGTTGTAGGCTCGTCCTCTTCCACGACCTACTGCATTTCTAACTCCCCTCTGGACTGGGCGGATAGCTTGTAGTGGGGGAGGGGGAAGAGCCCTCCTAACCATTAGTCCTTGGTTCCTCTGTCCATCTGGCCCTGGAAGTGCTGGTAATGCTGGGTTGACCATTCCCATTCTTTTGTGGGGGCAGACTTCTACTGAATGATCACGGGAACCACATGCCAGGCATAACCCATTTGCCCTACGGCAATTCTGTTGAGTGTGACCCGGTTTCTGGCAATAGTTACAAACGGGAAATGGTTGGGTTGTCTGAAAGGGGGCTCGCCGAAATGGTCGTCTCATTGGCGGAACCCTCGCTGCTCTGTATGGACCTCCTCTCCCTGCTGGTGGAAATGGCCTCTTCATGGCCTGGTTCCTTATCATGTTAGATTTCCCTTTCTCCAGACCTCGCTCCACCTCTCGAGCTATGGTGAGGACTTGGGAATACGTTTTCAGCTGCTGGGGCATCAAGAGAATTTGAATGTCCATTCGCAAACCCTGTTGGAATCTACTCGCCCGCTTTTCTTCATCAGCCACCATATATGGAGCGAAGCGGCTCAGCCTCAAGAACTCAGCGGCATACTCATCCACAGACCGGTTCCACTGCTGAAGTCGGATGAACTGTTCTTCCATTTCTTTCTGAGCGGTGGCAGGGAAAAATCTACTATAGAAGCTTTGAGAAAACTGGTCCCAAGTGACAGGTTTCTCCAGTCTTGCTTCTTCAGCTAGCCACCAGGTCCTGGCTACATCCTTTAGTTGAATCTTGGCGACCTCCACTTGATTTTCTTTTGGGACCCGGGCTGCGTTCAACAGATCTGTGGTGTCAATCAGCCATTGCTCAGCATCTAGTGGTTTCTCTTCTCCCGTGAATATCGCCGGTTGCAACCGCCTGAAGTCTGATACATTCCCCGGCCTTTGTTCCTTGGGAGTTACTAACTCTTGCCGAAGGAGTTCCGTCTGCTGTTGCTGATTTTCCATCATAGTCTGGATAACCCTCAGAATCTCAACATTCTCTCCCATGGGTCCATTTGATGTTTGCCCGGAGTTGCTACGACCCGTCCTTCTATCCATACTTATGTTGGTAAAAAGGAGACTGGAAACTGGAAAGATGGAAGGATTTTAGGACACAAGGAAAGGAATCAAGAAGGACAAGATAACTTTGTACATTGTAGTTGGCAATGGCAAATTCCATTAATTTGTTGCTTGGTTGTACTATAGGTGTGAGAGCCTAGGCTCTGATACCAACCTGTAACGCCTCGTCCTGCGGGTACGGGGACGTCACTGCGACGTACATACGCAGGTCAGAAATACCCTCACGTATATACGTTAAGCATCAGTACAAGCAAGAATCAGAGTACGACAAGCGTAGTGCCCATTCATATGCCAACACAAGAAATACAATTGTACAAGGTTATCACAAGTTGTGACATACTCTTACATATCACATGCATCATATATCACAGTCAAGCACAAAAGTACGATTTACAATATAATTACAATATGCTCACGAGTTGAAAGGGAATCCCGCGAGCTCAAAAGGAAGGTCAGGTACAACAGAAACCGAGACTAGTCAACTTGCTCGGCAAGGTAAGCTTGATCTTCCACAGAAGGCTCCACCTCGATCCAAGGTTCGGAACCTGAACATACAAATTCAAGGGAGTCAGGACCTCCCAAACAAGTGATCATGTTACAGCCGAGTGGCATAAGAAAAAGAATATGAGAGTTGGTACAATATCAAGAAAAATCATCCAGCAAGTAAAAGGAGTACGACATGTTATAAACGAAAGGCATTGTATAAGCTCAAGTTACGACCTCATGAGACTAGTACTTCGAGGGAATAATCCAAACAAGGAAACCCTCATCTATATACCTTTATCTCATGTCACCGTAATCCAAGCACATACAACACCCACAATTAGCGTCTTTTATTATTATTATTATTACTCGTCTTACCCTGATATCTAGCTATGTGAACTAGCGTCCCAGCACTCATAGATCCATATCCGAGTAAAGCAAGGTTGTTATTGGAAACCAGCGGGGGTATCAACGAACTATGTTTACAGTGGGTCCCGTGCATACCCGGGACCACGGCCCAGGATGTTCCGTTGCTTGGTGGACGGAACCTGCCGCTAGGCTAACAGGAGGGACTTATTGTATGCCCTTTTCATGATGGTACCAGGAAGGAGGGAGCCAGCACTCCCCTCGGTCGCCTGGAGGCCCACAGGTCAGACCGGAAATTTAGTTGCACAACATACCTAAAGCCACTGTAAACACGAACACATATTGATAGCCGCATGTTTCCCCCGACCCAATGCAAGTTGTCTCATTTTATGGTATATTAAATAATTATCAGATTTCGGGAATGAGCAGGAACATGTCAGGAGTACAGGTATATCCGGAGTACTAGTTCGTACTATCAAGTAATCAAGTTTGTAAATCATGAAGTCCGGTTATCATTCCCGTTATAATGATAATTATAGGAGTCAGGTGTATCATGCCTTATGTTAATAGATAGCATGATAAGAGGTGATATTCATCAAGTGACAAGTCTTGCAAATAGCAATATAATAAATGACCCAAAGATAATGTTCATAATCAAAGAAGTAATTAACCATAACAATTAATCAAGATTAGTCGACTAGGGAGAGAAATTAGTCGACTTAGAGAAGGAGTTAGTCGACTATAGTAAGGGTCAAATCGACTTAAGAAGGCTGCGTTCGGTTGGGTCGCGTCTCAAAAAGTGGCACGTTTCAAGAAAGTGGTGCGTTTTCAGAAAAGTGGTGCGTTTTCAGGAAAGTGGTGCGTTTTCAGGAAAGTGGTGCGTTTTCAGGAAACTGGTGCGTTTTCAGGAAACTGGTGCGTTTTTAGGAAACTGGTGCGTTTTCAGCAAACTGGTGCGTTTTCAGCAAACTGGTGCGTTTTTAGGAAACTGGTGCGTTTTCAGCAAACTGGTGCGTTTTTAGGAAACTGGTGCGTTTTTAGGAAACTGGTACGTTTTCAGCAAACTGGTGCGTTTTTAGGAAACTGGTGCGTTTTTAGGAAACTGGTGCGTTTTCTTAACAAATATGAAATAATATCCAAGTCTTGGCGAGTAGAATTACTCGCCTAAAACTGATCCTGTGATGCGTTCGACGCAGAGAAGCTCGGCCCCAATCCAAGAGGAGTGGCCGGTCCTCACAAGTGAAGGAAAGAGGTTGTGGTAGTTTGGAGAAGATGGAGGTGCAAGTCTAGTTCACCACGCCAAATCGAGATTTTGCAAACGTTGTTGCGGGGGACGAATGTATAGTCCGTTAGAAAGAGGTCGACGAGGAGGTGAAGGTGGTATGCTTGGTGGAGGCTACGGTGGTGCAGGTGGTGGTGGAGATGGTGATGAAGTTTTGTGGAGGTGATGGGTTCTTTTGGTGTCTCTTGGTGAAAGAGGTTGAAGAAGATGGAGTTAGTTGTTTGGAAATGGTGTAGGAGATGGAGGAGAAGAAGGTGGAGGAATTGGTGATGGAAAAATGGAGATGGTGAGTAGTTGTGATGGCCGGCCAAAGGGGCTTGGTGGTGGTGAGCTTGCTGTTGGAGCTTGCAGGAACAAAAAGGATGAAGGAAAATAATGAGAGAGAAGATGGGAGTGCATATATATAGAAGGGGAAAATAATATAATAACAAGCCATCATCACTTTCCCTCCAATGAGTGCTGCGTTTGCAAAGTCCCAAGGCTGCGTTTAGGCCATTTAAAGAGCCAAACGTGGGAGCTCAAGGCTGCGTCCAGAGGAAAACGCAAGGAGGCTGCGTTTCAAAAGAAAAGGACAGGGCATGGGTGATTTGGACTTGAGTTGAGTCAGCCCATAAGCATTTAATGCAGCATGGAGAGGGTGGCTGCATTAATGATGAACCCAGCTGGTGAAGCTCGCGTTTGAGGAAGGAGAGAGAAAAATAAAAAAAGAGATAAGTGGAAAATTTGGATAAATTCTCGGTATCTGGGAAAATACCGAAAACTCCAGGAATGACCAAAAATTGAAGTATCCCGGAAAGCTATCCAAAAATTCACAAAAATCATAAATATTATGAAATGACTTTTGGTGAAATCGGTTTCCATAAATTCTATCTCATTTTCAAAATAAAAATCCTGGAATATATTGGGATCGGTGTCTACACCTGGTAAGCTGGATTTTTGATAAAATCTGAAAATTCCCAGAAAATGCCCAAAGGAAGAAAACATAATTCTAAGAAGGAATGTGAAAGCAGAATCCGGAAATTTGATTCCAATTGTAAATTAAAATTCCTGGAATCAACCAGTGATACTGGTCGACACCGGTTTTGATGATCTACAATTTAATTCCGAAAAATTCCAGAAAATCATGAAAAATCTAGAATATTAAAAAATAATATTTGAAACTAAAATTAGTCAAATCTGAATACCAAACAGATCAAATCATGCAGTACAGCTATATGAGTAAGTATTTAAATAGCAGAAAATAAAATAAATAAAATAATAAGAATAAAATGCACCAAAAATCAGGATACGTAACTGTGCACGTATACTGGGAATGGGGTGTTACATTATCACCTATTCACCCTCCCCTCTAGGTGATTTTCATCCCTCTCTCAGCCTCCCTGTCTCAGCCTCCTGACGTGTTTGATCGCCTCCCTAATTCTAACCCTTACCCATTCACTCACTCTCTCCATCGTCTCCCTCTCCCTCTCCCTCTCTCAGCCTCACAACCTCCCCCTCACTCTGTCACCTCCCTCTC
The DNA here is from genome assembly GCA_038442645.1 of Agave tequilana. NCBI lineage: Eukaryota > Viridiplantae > Streptophyta > Magnoliopsida > Asparagales > Asparagaceae > Agave > Agave tequilana. The sequence goes on from JAVJIF010032185.1 coordinate 122,161, forward strand.
ATCGCCTCCCTCACAGTCGCCTCGAGGGAGAGGAGAAAGAAGTCGTCGACAGAAATGAGGGAGCGGATGAAAGGGGAGGCGAGGGTTTGGGTGAGGAGGCGGGCGATCTCGGGGTTGGAGGGGGAGCGATGGAGGGGGCGACGTGGGAAATGGCATTAGCGAGCTCAAAGGAGAGGATGCTAATGGGGTCGTGGCCAGAGGTGGTGAGGTAATCGGGTCAGGTCGGGTAATCTGGTTTAGACCCGTCACTAAACGGAATGGATATATAAACAATTGTTCTTGATCTGTGGGTAATCGGGACGGGTCTGGTTCATGTAATGGTAATCATGTCTGGGTACCTGCCTGAAACTCAACCAGTTGACAGGCCTGCACACACTTGTTTTAGTTCTAATTTTTCTTATTTAAACTTACTCACAACATTGCAGTATGGACTCTGTTGTGTTGATCACACAAGGGGAGTGGATACCCCCCCTCCAAAAAAAATGATGATGGCACCCCACAGATTATTACAAGTGTGCCATTATTTTTTTGACATTTTCTCCCTTGGTGAAAAATTCAAAACACCCCTTTCTTCTTTCTCATCCTCCCCCCCGGCTACCCTCCTGCCCCATCCCCATCCCCAGCCTCCTCCTCCCCCTCCTCCGTCGGATCCCCGACGTCTTTCCTCCTCCTCCCCCTGCCCCATCCCCATCCCCCCCTCCTCCCCCCCTCCGCCGGATCCCCAACGTCTTTCCTCCTCCTATCCCTCCCCCATCCCTGGCTTCACCTCCTCCTATCCCCCTTCCTCATCCCCTCCCCCTCCCTCCTCACCCACCTCCCGACCTGTTCGGCCAAAAATGAGCGAACAGAACTTGGTCTATTCGGCCAGGCTTGTTCGTTCAGATCTGGCCGAACAGGCTAGATTTGTTCGACTAGAAATGGCTGAATAACAGACCAAGTTCTGTTCCAAGTTCTGTTCGTCCATTTTTGGCCGAACATATCTGGCTTGTTCGGCCAGATCTAGCCGAACAAGCCGAGAGTGGGGGTGGAGGGGGAGGGGGATGCTGGGGAGGGTTGAGGAGTAAGGGAAGGGGTAGAAGGAGAAGGGGGAGGGGGAGGGTAGGAAGCGGGGGAGAGGACTAGGGGAAGATCTTGGGGGAGGCCGGGATTGGGAGGGGGGAGGCCTGGGAGGGTGGAGCAGTAGGGGGAGGGAAGGGGGAGGCCAGGGAGGTTGGAGGAGTAGGGGGAGGGGAGGAGGAGGGGAAGGAAGAGGCCGGGATTAGGGGATGGGGGAGGGGGGAGGCCGGGGAGGGGGAGGAGGGGGGTTCGCTGAGGAGAAGGGAAGGAGGAGGGAGGGGGTTCGCTAGAGGGGGAGTTCGCCAAAGGGAATGGAATGGAAGGGAGAGGGGGAGGAGAAGAAGAGGGTAGTTTGATTTTATTTTTTTTATTTTTTTTATTTTTTTTTTGGGCTTTCATCACATTTGTGGGTGCTTTAATAACTAAGGTGCCTTTATCACATTTTGGGGGTGGAAATATCCGCTCCCTCACACAAGTGATCTGGGGATAATCATCTGCAGCTAGCTTTCATTTTCAAAAGCTCAACTTTTTTTAATGACCTCTAGGCCCATTTACCCATTGCATAGCACATGACATGTATCTAGTCATCCTTCTATTTTGAGAGTTGCTCATTTTCTCTCCTTACTACTTGCCAGTTACAATGCCTCCTCTTACTAGGAAATTCTATGCCCTGTTACCGCTTGCCATCCAAGTCACCTGGTTGTCCACGCAAAGTAGCAATTAGAACAATACAAGTGCATTGTACTTACTACTTTTCATTCACCTTCGTCCTTCTTTCTTGGAGCACTTTCACGTTGACTTTGACCGAAGGTTTTGTTGTCGTAGTTATTTTTTTTCCGAGAAAAAGAATTTTTTTTGAACATAAAAAGTGTTGTCAATTAGACATTTAGATGCAAATTAACTACAGCGCAAACTTGATATTAAAATTGATTTCAAATTGGCTCGAGATCAATTCTTTTTTTTTTTCTCTGTGTCACAAAATTCTGTTTCTCTAATTAAATTTTATTTATTACAATATAATCTTTTTACGTCCAGTCAATTACCCTAATTGTTTCTTGTTTGGGATATAAAACTTTAAGTATTCAGAGATACCCTCGTAGCTCTCAATTAAACGGCCATACATGTAACGTGTATCTTGCTTCATTACAGACTCATTAATTAAATACGTGTGAATAGTTCTGAAGGGGTACTTCCAACTTTGATTCCAGTTGAGGGATTCTTTGCTCCTCCCCTCGATGACGACAAGGTAAGCTATATTAAAAACTGTTGATTAAGAATAAGAGTTTGTAGCGGTATGAATCACCAAAGTCAATGATGGACTCGAGAAAACGCTCAACTTGTGAAGTGAAGCTAGTTTATTTTATGATGCGTGTCGAGGGCCCATTCGAAACTCCTCAGAAAATTTAAGAAGAAAATACTATAAAATATCCAGTGACAACAATACCACCAAGTTATTTTAGTAGATGTGAAGAAAATGGTGTGCTGGCAAACACCTGCTTCCCATTAAATTTTCAGTAGCTCCCCCTCTTTGATGTTGATTGGAAGTTGCATGGCACAAGCAGCAACCAAGAAACTTATCCAAGTTGATCAGCTTATTTTAGAACTCTGATGTGATGCCACGAGAGAAATTTTTAAAAGTTTTGAAGAAAATCACAGCCTGAAGACTTATTTATTATATTCATAATTCTAATAATTAACAGTTACATTAGAACAAGAAAAACGTTGGTCAAACACGAAATCAGAGCAACAGGCAAGTCGGCAAGCAAACTTGCTGGCCCCCAACCAGCACCCAACTCGTTGGAATCAGTTCCCTCTGTGTGGGGCCCATTTGGGCAACGCCGGGCTGAAGTAGGCCTTGACCACTCTCGAGTCCAGGAGCTCGATAATGGGAGAGAAGGTCACGCATCTGGGCACTTTGTACTGGTTGATGGAAGCCCCCCTGGAGATGGCGTAGTCCATCAACTCTTCAAAAGTTCCGTTTCTGACGACTCTGATCTCAAGCGGCCCGATTGATCCATCGGCCACTCGGCTCTGTCTGTAGACGGAGTTCATGGCCTCTTCCATCTCCAAGCAGCACTTTTCGAGCACATCATGGCCCGGTCCGTTCTCTGGGTCGCGGACCAAAAGCTCCCAATAGATCACATAGTGACCAGGGATCGCTTTCGTGTCGGCCTGGCTAGTGTACTCGACCACGCTTGTTCGATGGGCCTTCAGCAGCTCCGACGCCCGCTCCACCGCCTTCTGCAGCTCGGCCTCGTCGGTTTTGTCCGACTCGATGCTTAGAAGGACATTCTTCCGCCTCACGAATTGGAATTGCGGCGCAGAGTTGTGGAACCCCGTGACTCGCAGTATGTCGCCGACTCGGTACCTGTACAGGCCTGCGTAGGTGGTGATGACGAGCTCGTACTCTTTGCCCACTTCGACGTCGGCCAGGTCGACGAGTTTGGGGTTTGAGTCGGAGAATTCGAGGGGGAGGAACTCGAAATAGGCCATGTTGGGCATTATTGTGTAGGAGACTTCGGAGGGTTTGCACATTGGCCGGAGATTGACGCCGAAATAACACTCCGACGACGCGTACATGGTGCACGCCATCGGGAGCCCGCCGCTGTAGTACTCGAGAGTAGGAATGTACTGGGCCATCGCACCGGTCACGATTACGTCGAGGTACTTGGTGTTGGGCCAGATTCTGGTGATGATTCCGGCCCAGTCGTTGGTCGAGCACTCGGTCCTAATGAATTGCGCGAGCTCGGGATTGGGGGTGAGGACGTGGGTCACCGAGTCGCGGACCGAAGGGTCGGTGACGTCGGCGGTGAGGGTGCCGGTTTCGATGTCGTCCGCGAGATTCTGCCAATGAAGCTGCAGGAAGCGGATGGCGCGAAGCAGGCCGGAGGCGAAGACGGCGCCCACGCGGAGAACTTGTAGGCGGTCGTAGAGGCCGCAGAGCATCTGAACGTACATCGATTGGAAGGAGTCAGCGCAGAGGACGGCGGCGGTTGGGCTCGTCTGGACGTTGTAAGGGTCGTAAGGGCGACTTCGGAAGTGGTCAGATTTGTAGTAGCTGGTGAGGACTGGGCGTGCAGGGAGCCCGCCGGGGGTCTTGGATTCTGATTTCACAAACAGGAAGTTGAGCGCCTTGCCTTTGTCCAGTCCAGGGACGTATCTGTAAAAAAAAATAATAAATAAATTAATAGTATGTAAAAAAATTTCTCCCCTAGTTGTCATTTCAGTAAGAAATTTATGGTTCCAATTTAAAGAAGGAAAAAGAAAAGGAAGTAGTACTCGAACAAACAAAAAAAATATCAAGCAATTCTTCATTCAAATAACATCCAAAAGTAAACTAGCTAGACTTCAACTATATAATTAGATATTGTTCAGAAGTTACATCACAAAATAAATAAAGAAAAGAAAAAAGAAAAAACATTGTGAATTATTTAGCCAAGTCAAAATGAGGAATATATATTACATGCTCATAATCGGCATGAGAAGACTGTATAAGAGCTGCCGGCGGTCAAGCTCTTCTTGGATGGTCGGCATAAGCTTCCTCTCTCCGGCCGACGTCCCCGAGCTGCTCCAAAAAACCAAAAAAAAAAAAAAATGAATATTAATCAAGAATTTAAAATACATGCAGTTCTGGACAACAAGCTAGTTCTGCACTGCAGCATACCTAGTCAAGAACTCGGAGATGGGATGAGCGGAGAGAATGGCGGACCGATCGCCATTAGCAATCCTCTGAATTTCAGGCTGAAGAGACTCATAAGTAACCAGAGGGAGCTTGGCCTTAAAGCTCTCGCGGTCCGTCGCCCCGTCGAGATTGTACCTCTTCAGGTACTCCGTCTCGGCGTTCCTGCTCAGGATCTCCGCCAACACCTTCTGCTGCACCGCATCGGCGTTGGCCGTCATCTCTTGGATGAAATCGAGCTTCTTGGCATGGGCATCGCAAGCCGCGGGCTTGAGAAGGCTGGACCTCAGAGAAGATTGTACGGCCATTGGGATTCAATTTAATGGAGAAGAATTTGAATTGAAATTTGATGATTAGGAGAGAAATGTGGGAGCTGTGTGAAGGGCTGAGGGGACGGGCCTTGTATTTATAGGAGGGTGGGCGGGCGCTGAGAGTGGGGCCCACCGGAGATTGAGCCATGCACGTAGGGGGCACCGGAGCGCATAGCCGCCGTCGGGCTTGTCGGGTCGGGATCCAGGCATGTGGGCTCAACGGACGGGCCCTGGGTCGACAAGGCGGGCCCCTCCCGCTGATGATGTCTGCCGCGTGGCACACGTGGTGCCTCACCTCGCCAGGTCGGCATCTGTGGCCGCAGACGTGGAGTGGACACGTGGCGGGCTGCGATTGGCGAGCGAGCTGGTGGCGCGGGCTGGGTCGAAGAAATTAATAGAGTGACGTCGTGGTGTTTGGGAACCAAATGATCAAGCTCTTGACGAGGACGAGTCTCCGTAATTTGTGTGTCACAGCCCTGAGACAATGATGATTAGTTAAGTGCATAAATAACTAACTAATGTTGTTGTGATACCAAATTAAAGTGATGCGTATTTGTTTCGTTTTAATTTGATTTCATAATAATGTGGGAATATGCAACACAACTAAAGTTGAGAAAGCTAGCTTTTCTTGCGGGGCAGGGAGACTATTTACAAGTCAGTTGGATATAGATGAAGTCTTGAAGAGTTTGTCAATTTGTTTGGTACGTAATGTATACACTCAATATTGCTATTTGTATTGGCAACTGCTAATTTTGTTTTGCTTTTTTTTTAATAATTAACTCAACCGTCGAATAGGATTCATCGGCAACCCCCGGGGACAAACTTGGAGCCTAATCGGGGCTACGTAGGGTGTTCCAACCGGTGATTATAGAGAGTATTGTGCTCTAACCAATTTACGTCAACCGGTTGGACAACTGCAGGGAACTGCAACTGCGGCTCGTAGAGATGAAGATGCTTAAAATTAGCTTGGTTAAGTCTATGTAGTACGACTTTTGACCCAATTCAATTCCGGTCTGCAAAAAATGCGAGATGCGGTATAGTTAGTAGAATTTCATGGGTTTTAGAACACAGTCCCCCCCCCCCCCTAGAAACAGGTCTTGTGGTAGAATATAAGTAAATACCTCAAACCTTGTCATAACACGCGTAGTGTAAGAATGGACTTCATGTTGCGCGTAGGGGACAACAACCTCTCTGAGAAATCCACCCACCAGGTGGAGACTTGATGCAGCCGGAGAAGCAACCAACACGACAGGAATAGAAAACAACCGATAAAAGCAATCAACACAATATTTAACGAGGTTCGGCAACGTGCCTACGTCCTCGGGGCAAGGGAGAGAGAGATTTTATTGATTCAACAATCAATACAAACTAATACAAGAGGGAAACTTGAGGGAATTCTTGGGGATGCAATATATGAGGGCTCTAGCCCTTATTTATAGCCACAGAGTCCCTGGATTTAAGAAAACCCAGATTGAATTCGATCCCATCCAGAAAAGGAATCCAAATCCAAAAAGGAAAGTCAAAACGCGTCTGTCGGCCGGTCGACTGACCCATGCCACGGTCGACCGCGCCGGTCGACCGGGCCCAGTCGAGACTAAGCCCTTGTCAGTCGGTCGACCGGGCGGTCGACCGCTTCCTTCCACAGTCGACCGGGCGGTCGACCGGAATGTTCCTGTGCACGTTCGTGCACGCCAGTCGACCGGCCTCCTCCACCGGTCGACTGGACGGTCGACCGAGAGCGCAATCTGGCCTGCTCCAATGCACCGTCTTGCTCCTTTTATTTCCGATCTCTGTACTACCTTCCTCTACTCCTCTATCTCCTCTCTCCCATAATTCTCCACCTCGGTGAAGATTTTTCAAATCTGAGCCGATCTCTTATGAACTCCAGTCTATCACCTGGTGAAATCGACACACGATCTCGACGAAAATGACATAGGATCTCGGCTTGCGCGCTTCGGATGAAATCGACACATGATCTCGGCAAAATCGACACACGATCTCGGGTTGGAATCTGTAGCTTAGCTATCAACTGGGTAACACCACACATGTCTTCCCTACACTTCACCTTAGGAGAACTTCCATACATGCCGATTACCGAACGTGTCTCCTACTCCACAACTACATGACCTCACGAAGAACTCATCATGAGTCAACACTGACTCTCTAATTGACTGGCTCTATCCAGTCTACATGTCTTCAGCTGACGGTCCAATCAAGTCTGAGTAGAGCACACCGAACACCATCATCGGCTTCAACAAATTGGATGCACACCCCTCCTATGCAAGCTCAACCATCTTCTCACCAGAAGATCAACTGTTCATCGAGATCACAACATGTCACCTCTATGTGAAGTCTAACTAGCCACAACATTTCACCTCTACGTGAAGTCTCTCCACCTCTACGTGAAGTTTCAATTGGCCACAACTCTTCACCTCTACGTGAAGTTCCAAGCAGCTTCTCGAGAATCAAATAGCTTCATATGGGTTGCATCACCAAATATGGCTGCGCCTTTACGGCTGCTTACGTACATTACCCAAAAGATCAAGCCAACCGTAGTTCATTCAAATGAGCTCCATCAAGCTCAAGCACTTGTACCTGAATCTTCAGCAGCGAACCTATCTGGCTGAGTTATATGAACCTCGAACAATGGCCTTCAACTTGAGCTTGTCGCGGACACAAGCTTGAGATTCATGCTTCTTTACCCACGTGCGTGGTTTTACCTTGGTTCCAATGGTTGCAAACAATTCGACATTCTAATCAATGTCTTCAACCTGTTCAGCATCAACCCTGGCTACATGATCTCCATCCGGTGAAGTCTTCACTGATACCGAACCAACTTGAGGTGGTGGTGTAGCATCAACCTCCATCCACTGCGATACTTTCTTGGTCTCCGTTCTCTCCACCTGCTGAGAGATGGTAGACTTCAACACTGAAGTCTCATCAAACGTGACATGCCGACTCAACACAATCTTCTTATTTTCGGGGGTCCCATAACTTGTAACCTTTCATATTTCTGTTGACACCCAAAAACACAAACTTCTTTACTCGCGGATTCACCTTGCCATCTTTGGCACTGAAGTATGTCGAACTTCTAAATTCTCGCAGCAAATCATGATCTTGAACAGCTTTCCCAGACCAAATTTCCAATGGAGTTTTACCTCCTATCATAGTCGATCCATTTATGAGATGGCTAGCATACACAATCGCCTCAGCCCAAAACAATTTGTCTAATCTTGCATTAGATAACAAACACCAAAGCTTCTCTAGTAAGGAATGGTTTATTTCCTTAGCCAACCCATTTATACCTTCTGTGAAGTGAGTACTAATGCCGGTGTTCTGGCCAAATCGTAGGAATTGTTTCATATTTCTTCCAACATTACCATGAAAAACACCTAGAGGGGGGGTGAATAGGTGTAAGTGCTAATCTAAGAAACTAAATGCAAACTAAGTGCGCTAAATGCGGAAGCTAATGCAAGTGTTGCACAAACTTGATACAATACAACAAGTGTAGCCGAATTCCCCTTGCGAGGCTCTGGACTAACTCCTCTTGATTCCCCTTGAAATGGGTTGAGGTGCTATGTGAAGCTCTTGTTGGATGAGTACAAATTAGGCCCACACACACAAGCAATCCAAGAAATATGAAATATGTGCACACACAATCAAGCCAAGCATATAAGAACGAATTGCAATATAAAAGATGCAAGGCAACACAAGCAATGTATAAGATATGTATGTAATGAATGAATGATGCTTGCACAAAGTAAAGAGAGTAAGGGTTAGAGAGACAATGGATCAAACGCTAACACAAAGATTTGTTTCGAGGTTCGAGCACCTTGCTCTACATCCCCGCCTACACCACCGTGTAGGATTTCCACTATCTCAACTCCCACCGAGGGAACCTCTACCGAAGAGGATTTCTTACAACACTAGGAGTACCAAACTCCTCTCTCAAACAACAACCTCCTCACAACCGAGGGGTTAGGCCCGTAGCCAATACAACAACCAATCCACACACCTCTACCGAAGAGGCTCACAACCAAACTCCACCTCTACCTAAGAGGGAGCAAACCAATACCACTCCGATCACCTCTACCGAAGAGGGATACAACAAATAAAGGAGGGTTTACAACAATGAGGTTTACAACAAACAACCTCAAACACTTCTCTTTCTTTTTTCACAAAAACAAAGATCCTAATAGTTTAGGATAGGTGATAGCTCAAGTGTGGAAATAAGGTGTTTTTGGAAACCAGCAACAAAGAAAAACTACTTGGGAAATCACTTGTAAATGATTGAAAATGAAAAACAAAACAATCTCCCAAAACCCTAGCTTTCTTTGATTTTCCAAAAACCCAAAAACAAATAAGATGAAATCTTTTTGACTTAAAAACTCTTTTAAAAACTCTTTTAAACTCTTCAGAAAACTGAAAATTTTTAGCTCAAAAATTCTTAGCCAAAACAATAGAAAAATGGGGTATATATAGCCCCTAGGAAAAACTAGCCGTTAGGCTGATGTGGCAGTCTGACCAACTGCCGGTCGACCGGCCCGGTCGACCGCCAACGGTCAAATTTGTGACCGTTGGGCAACATCGGTCGACCGGTCCGGTCGACCGAAATAAACCGAGAGCAGAGCTCTCAGGCCCGGTCGACCGGCCCGGTCGACCGTCCACTGTGCCTAACAGACGTGCACGTCTGTGCACGTCGGTCGACCGGATCGGTCGACCGGCCATTGGTGCGGTCGACCTTCCCGGTCGGCCGACCAGCCTGTCAGTACAAAACCAGGTCAGAAAAATTTGGAAAAATATTTTCTAAAAAATCTTTGTCTCTTTTAAAAATACCATAAAAATTGTTTTATCATTTTATGTTGAAACATAAACATGTGATAAAAATTTCAAGACAATATATCAACATATCAATTCATTTTTGTGTCTTGCCAATTTTATCAAAAACAAAACTTGTATTTTTATCAAACTTGATTTTTCCAAAACATGAATAGGATAGTCAAAATAAATTTGTCTAGCAAGTTTAAAGCATGTATGTATATCTAGAACATATCTAATATACATAGGTATAAGGTAAACTTGTTTTGATCTATTATTCATGAAAACCAAAAAACCAAATCATGAAACGTGTGTGTTTTGTGCACTTGAGCATATCAACTAAACTAAGCTTTACAAATGGATCTAAAACACAAACTCTAAACTAGATACCTAAGTCTTCTTGACGATCTTCATCTTCAAGTAGACTCGGTCCAAACTCCGTGATTCTCCAAGTGCAAAGGTATGATCTTTAAGCTTTGGCACCGGAATCACCAAGATAAGCTTCTAATCATCTTGTTGAAGCTAATCACCAACTAATATCCTGTTAATGATCTGAAACTTAGAAACACAAGAATATTAGTAAACATAACTACATGAGTGTTGATCATCATCAAAACTAGAGTGGAAGGCCATTGGGCCAACAATCTCCTCCTTTTTGATGATGACAAAACTCATGGAGTTATATATGCATGGATTAAAGATAAGCTTCAAGGAAGCTCCCCCTTAACTCATGCATAGGGATAAACAATAAATATATGCAATGAATATTAAACATGAAACATGCGTATGCATAAACAATAAATGGTTCTAGATATCAAATGGAATATTCAAAACAAAATAAGCTCTAGATACCAATTACAAAGCAAACTCTATATCAAATAAACTTAATATTCTTGAGATTAAAACATAATATATGCATATAAAACATAGGCATGCATATAAAACACAAATACTTCTCCCCCTTTTTGTCAATCATCAACAAAGGGGTAAACAATCAAAACCTTTTTGTCAATCAAAACAATGCAAACAATGTTCTCCCCCTTTTTGTCTAAAACAAAAAACAAAGTCAATAAGGGGTGACTACAAACATGATATCAATTAAAAATATGTCAATGAAGCATCTTGATACCAATAAATAAGGATCAATATATGTTATATGCTATATACATTCATGAGCTTCCCTACACATATGCATTACATGAAGAAGGGATGACAAGCCCCAATTCACATAACACATATTATGTAATGCATAAGAGGAGATGTGAAGCTCCCCCTACACACGTATATCATATAAAGAAGAGTTGTCAAGCTCCTCAATTTATAATATACTCAACATGAATCTATATGTAAGAGAGATGTTTAAGCTCTCCTTACATATAGGAAATACAAATCAAAACTTTGAATATTTTCTTTAAACAACATTTTGAGATACCAATTGTAATTAAACATAACAAATTACCAATTGTAAAACAACATAACAAATTTTGAATTTCTTAAATATGATACCAATTGTAAGAATTGTTCATTTTAAAACATATAAACAACTTTTAATCATAAAGTGTGGGAGTACAAATACCAATTGAAAGACAAAATATGAAATACTCATTTTCTCCCCCTTTATGAAATACAAACTAAAGTCATGCATAGTCTTGATAACAATTTAAAAGTAATCAATTTTAAACAAAATTGAAACTCAAGGTGTTGGGTCATGCTAGAGCTTGAGTAAACAAAAACTAAAATTTGTGATTTGATTTTTTTTTTTGAACACAAATAAAACATATATGTATGAAAATTTAGATACCAATAGAAATTGATATACTTGGAATTTAAAGCATACATACATACAAAACATATATGAGTATACAAGAAGATCAAAATGATACCAATTGAAAGAGTTCAATGATACCAATTGACATAACAATAAGTTCAAGTGTATACATCATATTATCTACCACCCAATCATAATTCAAGTTTTAAAGATTTTCAATTTAGGGCATACATGAACATGATCTCCATCCTACCGCCCTTGGAAGGTAGGGGTTTTCAAAGATAGATTTGAAAATGTAGTTTTGTTTGAAAATCACTACCAAAATGAAGAACACCGCAACTAGTTAAATGGAAAACTTGTTAACTAGCACGAAATCCTTCAAGCAAGGAATAAAACAAAAATGAAATTCACATGATAATCATCACTCTAACCAATAAAGCATAACTCATGAGAAACAAAACATGAGCAATAGATATGAGTGTACAAATAATATGTGAAGATCATAATCATGAAAAATATTTTCATTAAGCTCAATTAATCCTTAAAACATACTTCCATCAAAAACATGAAAAATCATATAAAACTCCTTATTTAATCTTCAAGGCATATGTATGTCTAATACAAGCTAAAATATACATACATATCCAAAACTCAACAAGTCCACTAAATGAATATTCATGAAGGTACGTGGCTCAAAAAGATGTATATGTATAAGATTAGTTTGAACTAGATGGACATATACATGAAGTTAAACATAAATACATAAAACATGAAAAACATGAAAAGTATGAAAATTTAGCTTTTCATTAAAACAATTTGATACCAATTCTTTTCAAGGTATATGTATGATTTGTCAACACAAGAAGTATACATACATATCCCTTAAACACACTTTGAGTCCATAATAGATATTTGCATGAAAGGCAAATGACTCAAGGGGTATACATGTATATCTTCAAGTTTGGCAAAATACACATATACATGAAATGAAAACTCATAAGAACAAATACCAAAAATGGAATACAAGTTTAAAATGTATGAATCATCAAAACTAGACTATACTAGCACATCTAATGGGAACAAACAAGCATTCAATCCCAAACATATATAGATTTGTTTGTGGCCCATTCTATGTACAAGTATATAACTAGTCTTAATGAAAACTAACATCTAAATATATATTCAAAACATGAAGCATCAAAACAAAATAAATCATCATGATAAAACTAAAACATGATTATTATGTGAATTCACATGTATTAGATTCATGATGTACATTATAGCTTAAACTAAAGTGAGAACACTAAGTATGATTCAAATAAGCATGTGTGTCTCAAATACTATATATGTATGTCAAGGATCTAATAAACATGGAATGAACACACTAATCTATAGACATCAAAAACATGCTATAAACAATGAATATTAAAAGCATGTAAACAATAAATGGGAGTAAAGGATTGTTACCAAAAAAAAACGAAGAAGCAACTCTCCTTGTCTCCAAACATGGTGGTCATCTCCACCAAATCTTCCCTTGAAAGTGATGCATCCATTTGATTTCCTTTAAGTCCGGAACGCATCCACTCCAAGGTGTCATCACTCTCACGTCATGTGAGAGCCCACACCTACATCAAAAATAGGAGGGGTGGTCTTTGGTACCCACATCTTGTTGGGTCCATGGGAGTTAGTCCCTTCTCTAACCCAAACAAAATTCTTTGCTAAATTAGGAGTATGTAATCTATCATAACAAAATTTAGCAAGGTGGCCCTTACGTCCACAATGTGTACAAGTGTACACATGAGCATACATGTGAGAAGTGTGTCCGTGAGGAGCATGTGTATGCCGTGTAGGGTGTGCATGAATAGAAGGAACTTGTTTCTTTCGAAACAAAAATTCCAAGCGTGTATGGCCCACTACACATTGGCTCAAAGTGGAGCCCAAACAATCAACACTCTTCTTAAGCATGGATATATCATTGTTAATCAAAGAAGAAGTGTGGCATGCAATAGGTGTTCTAGGTGAGACTACCCTAGCATGGCAAACATGTGCATCCATATTATTTTTCAAAACAATATTTTTCTTTAAACAAATTTCTAATTCTTTTGAAATAAATTCAATTTCATTTTTCAAAGAATGGTTACTTTTTAAAACAAAATCAAGTTTTGAAGTTAAAGAATCATTTTTCTTCAAAACATCTTCACAATCATTTTTATTTTTCAAATTTTATTTCATTTAAAGCAAGATTAAGTTGAGATTTAATGAGTCCCTTTCATTAGCAATCTCATCCTTCTCTTGCAAAACATTGTCAAGTCTAGCATGCAAACACTTATTTTCTTTTTCAATTTCTAGACTTTTCTTTTTCAAAATCTTATATTTTCAATTAACTTTTCACATACTATTGAAAGTTCTTCATTTAGAGCATGGGGATCAACAATATCATTACTAGAAGAACTAGCATCATCATCACTATCTAAGTGGGGTTCCGAATGTACCTCAAGGGAGTCATTCCCTTGGACCATATAGCATTGTTGTGGCTCGGATTCTCCACTAGATTCCTCTTCTTGTTGGATTTGGACTTGAAGCTTGGAGGTGTTGGTGGTTGTTGTCAACTTGTTCCACACTGCAAAAGCGGAATCAAAATTAGAAACACGTAAAAGATATTCTTTAGGTAAAGTGCTTCTAATGGCCTCTAGGGCTTGTGCATTGGCCCCTATATGATTGCAATCACCAAGATAACATCTCTTGGTGGCGGCAAGGAAAACATGCAAACCTAGGGTCTTTAGGTACATGGACATCCTATACTTCCAAACATCAATGTTGGAAGGGTCAAAGCTAGGAGGGGTCATGAAGTCCATGGTAAACTATATATGAATGTGCAAACAAACAAATGCAAATGAGATTAGCAAGCAAAGGGATCACTCCTAGGATGTTAAGCCTAAGTATCAGGAGCACTAGCTCTGATACCAATTGAAAAACACCTAGAGGGGGGGTGAATAGGTGTAAGTGCTAATCTAAGAAACTAAATGCAAACTAAGTGCGCTAAATGCGGAAGCTAATGCAAGTGTTGCACAAACTTGATACAATACAACAAGTGTAGCCGAATTCCCCTTGCGAGGCTCTGGACTAACTCCTCTTGATTCCCCTTGAAATGGGTTGAGGTGCTATGTGAAGCTCTTGTTGGATGAGTACAAATTAGGCCCACACACACAAGCAATCCAAGCAATATGAAATATGTGCACACACAATCAAGCCAAGCATATAAGAACGAATTACAATATAAAAGATGCAAGGCAACACAAGCAATGTATAAGATATGTATGTAATGAATGAATGATGCTTGCACAAAGTAAAGAGAGTAAGGGTTAGAGAGACAATGGATCAAACGCTAACACAAAGATTTGTTTCGAGGTTCGAGCACCTTGCTCTACATCCCCGCCTACACCACCGTGTAGGATTTCCACTATCTCAACTCCCACCGAGGGAACCTCTACCGAAGAGGATTTCTTACAACACTAGGAGTACCAAACTCCTCTCTCAAACAACAACCTCCTCACAACCGAGGGGTTAGGCCCGTAGCCAATACAACAACCAATCCACACACCTCTACCGAAGAGGCTCACAACCAAACTCCACCTCTACCTAAGAGGGAGCAAACCAATACCACTCCGATCACCTCTACCGAAGAGGGATACAACAAATAAAGGAGGGTTTACAACAATGAGGTTTACAACAAACAACCTCAAACACTTCTCTTTCTTTTTCCACAAAAATAAAGATCCTAATAGTTTAGGATAGGTGATAGCTCAAGTGTGGAAATAAGGTGTTTTTGGAAACCAGCAACAAAGAAAAACTACTTGGGAAATCACTTGTAAATGATTGAAAATGAAAAAACAAAACAATCTCCCAAAACCCTAGCTTTCTTTGATTTTCCAAAAACCCAAAAACAAATAAGATGAAATCTTTTTGACTTAAAAACTCTTTTAAAAACTCTTTTAAACTCTTCAGAAAACTGAAAATTTTTAGCTCAAAAATTCTTAGCCAAAACAATAGAGAAATGGGGTATATATAGCCCCTAGGAAAAACTAGCCGTTAGGCTGATGTGGCAGTCTGACCAACTGCCGGTCGACCGGCCCGGTCGACCGCCAACGGTCAAATTTGTGACCATTGGGCAACATCGGTCGACCGGTCCGGTCGACCGAAATAAACCGAGAGCAGAGCTCTCAGGCCCGGTCGACCGGCCCGGTCGACCGTCCACTGTGCCTAACAGACGTGCACGTCTGTGCACGTCGGTCGACCGGATCGGTCGACCGGCCATTGGTGTGGTCGACCGTCCCGGTCGGCCGACCAGCCTGTCAGCACAAAACCAGGTCAGAAAAATTTGGAAAAATATTTTCTAAAAAATCTTTTGTCTCTTTAAAAATACCATAAAAATTGTTTTATCATTTTATGTTGAAACATAAACATGTGATAAAAATTTCAAGACAATATATCAACATATCAATTCATTTTTGTGTCTTGCCAATTTTATCAAAAACAAAACTTGTATTTTTATCAAACTTGATTTTTCCAAAACATGAATAGGATAGTCAAAATAAATTTGTCTAGCAAGTTTAAAGCATGTATGTATATCTAGAACATATCTAATATACATAGGTATAAGGTAAACTTGTTTTGATCTATTATTCATGAAAACCAAAAACCAAATCATGAAACGTGTGTGTTTTGTGCACTTGAGCATATCAACTAAACTAAGCTTTACAAATGGATCTAAAACACAAACTCTAAACTAGATACCTAAGTCTTCTTGACGATCTTCATCTTCAAGTAGACTCGGTCCAAACTCCGTGATTCTCCAAGTGCAAAGGTATGATCTTTAAGCTTTGGCACCGGAATCACCAAGATAAGCTTCTAATCATCTTGTTGAAACTAATCACCAACTAATATCCTGTTAATGATCTGAAACTTAGAAACACAAGAATATTAGTAAACATAACTACATGAGTGTTGATCATCATCAAAACTAGAGTGGAAGGCCATTGGGCCAACATACCAATCTGTAGCTCCATGATCTTCCTACTTATCTACTTCTCTATTCTTCCTTTCCACTTCACCAACATATCTAGGGCTTCACACCTTTGTCTCATGGGATATATCCAACAATGCCTAGATAAACTATCAATAAAAGAGACAAAGTACCTGTGACCTCCAAGCGATGCAGTCTTAGCAGGTCCCCAAACGCTTACGTAAACACAATCAAGAAGACCTTCTGAGCGGTGAGTATTGGTGCTGAATTTCAACTTCTTCTTGTTCAGAACGCTGTGTTCACTCTCCAAGTTCCAGGTAGCAGCACCTTCTAATGATCCCTTCTTTGCAGGAGCTTGCAAAGACCTTTCACCTCCTTGTCCGACCTTCACCTGCCAGACATTCGTGCAACCATCATCTGAAGAACTAGAAGTCTCCATCTGACCTGTAACCGTACTACCCTTCAAGTAGTAGAGATTGTCCCGACGGACGCCCTTCATCACCACCATCGAGCCTTTGATCATCTTGAGAACACCATCTCGTATAGATATCATAAGGCCCAATGCTTCCAAAGCGCCAACAGAGATAAGATTCCTTTTGAGTTGAGGTACATACCTCTCCTCCTTCAATTCTCGTACTATCCCATCTTCTATCTTGATATGGACTGTACCCATCCCTTCTATATTACATGAATGATTATCACCCATGACCTTATAACATCCATCTAGCTTCTCAAAACTAGAAAACTAGGCCATGTTCGGGCACACATGATAGGTGGCTCCGATATCCAAGATCCACTCAGCCTTATCTGAGTAATCAACAGTAGGAATAGTAAGAGAGAGAGAGAGAATATCGATTAGTCTTCATTCAATCCATCCGCCAGTGCGAGATTTGCCTCGGTGTTTGACTCCACCTTCTTACCTTTGGCCTTTGGGCAATCAACTTTCCAGTGCCCTAGTTCCTTGCACAAGGCGCACTGATTCCTCTTCAGATCTTTGAAGCCTGATCTGGACTTTGACCTTCCCTAATCATCTCTTCCCTTCTTATTGGAACTTCTGCCTCTTACCGCTAATGCCTCTGCTGTTGTGCTTCCCGAAGAAGACAATCTATCCTGTCTCTTTACTTCATAACTCACAAGAGCAGCCAACACCTCACTGTAGTTAAGAGATTTTCTTTCATTGAGCAATGTAAGAGTAAAGGTCTCATACTCTTCCCTAGGAAGAGAGTTCAAAAGAATTACCGCCTTATCCTCCTCACTGGTCTCCACATCCACATTAACTAGATCTTTAAGAAACTTCGTGTGGCGATTCAAGTATTCATTGATGGAGCATTCTCTTTACATCTGAAAACCATAAAGCTTACTCTTCAATTACAATCGCGATTCTATGCTTTTCGTCAGATACTTCTTCAGGATCTCCCACAACTGCCTCGCAGATGTCTCATGCAACACCTGATACTTGATGTCTTGTGTCAAATAAGACCTGATCAAGCCACATGCCGAACTGTTCATCTTGTCCCAATCTTCTTCCGTTGTTGATGCGCGCTTCTTCACCAACCGTAGAGTGTCTTCGAGATTTGATGCCGTCAGCGCATCCATCACCTCACACCTCCACATACCAAAGCTGTTCGTGCTGTTGAACTTCACCACATCAATCCTTGGATGTGGATTCATGGATCTCACTGATGTACTTTCTCCAGCCATCTTCTCAACTGATTCCTCAAAGCAATGCAGAAATAAACAGAGTTAGATAAAACACACTAGATAAGATAGGATCTTTACCTCCACGCGAAACCCTCGAAGAGTTTTCGAAACTAATACTTCTCCAAACTGATTCCTCGAGCAAGCTACACGCTGTTTTGAGATCGACACACGATCCCACAAACAGTCCCAATGTTGTCCGAGATCGACACACGATCTCCGCCAACAGCAACTGATGCCTTTGAATCACCAGATGATCTCACACCGAACCTGGGATGCTTTGATACCAATTGTTGCGCGCAGGGGACAACAACCTCTCTGAGGAATTCGCCCACCAGGCTGAGACTTGATGCAGCCGGAGAAGCAACCAACACGATAGGAACAGAAAACAACAGATAAAAGCAATCAACACAATATTTAACGATGTTAGACAACGTGCCTACGTCATCGGGGCAAGGGAGAGAGAGATTCATTGATTCAACAATCAATACAAACTAATACAAGAGAGAAACTTGAGGGAATTCTTGGGGATGCAATACATGAGGGTTCTAGCCCTTATTTACAGCCACAGAGTCCTTGGATTTAAGGAAACCTAGATTGAATTCGATCCCATCCAGAAAAGGAATCCGAATCCCAAAAGGAAAGTCAAAATGCGTCTGTCAGTTGACCGGCCGATCGATCGGCCCATGCCACGGTCGACCGCGCCGGTCGACCAGGCCCAAGCGAGATTAAGGCCTTGTCAGTCGGTCGACCGGGCGGTCGACTGGAATGTTCCTGTGCACGTTCGTGCACGCCGGTCGACCGGGCAGTCGACCGGCCTATTCCACCGGTCGACTGGGCGATCGACGGGAGCGCAATCTAGCCTGCTCCAATGCACCGTCTTGCTCCTTTTATTTCCGATCTCTGTGCTACCTCCTCTACTCCTCTATCTCCTCTCTGCCACACTTCACTTATAGGTTATAAGTAAATACTACTAGTAGATTTCTTTTGTATAATACATTTTGGATCTGGATCCATTTAACATAATCTGACTCAACTATGTTGGATTTACCCTTTGGGTCTAAAGAGAATGGACCCATATGCAGATCTTCTTATATAAATGGGTCTTGACCCGTTACCCAACTCGCTTAACTTGGTGAACACAAGTATAATACATGCTCAATCCTATAATCTTTTGAATTTTACATCATTAAAGAAATTATCATTGAATGTGAGAAGATAAGAGAGGGGGGACAATTCAGAGAACATTGTTGGAAGAGTTATATATAGGTGCTTAAAAAAGTAGCTGAAGTCTTTAGATCCTAAGGAAGTCTTCCCAACTTGAGAGGATTTTTAATGTATAATATTCCATGTGTGTACCTAAGTTTTTTTGAGTGTTAATCAAGTGTGAATTTAGTCATAGTCTTTAATTTCTTTTGAGATATGAAAGTCTAGACGTAAAATGTTTCTTTATAACTTATATTAATTTTCCTATTTGATCAACCAAATAAAAGAAAGACTTGTGCACTATTTGCTTGGATGACATTAACCCAAAAAGCTCATTAATTCACGCAAGAAACAACCAATAACAAAATAGAAACTTAGCTCATTATACATACGCCATCTCCTCAATGTGACACCAATATTAATGTAATCACATTTGGTAGCCCAAGATGGTGACCTTAAAGCTTAGATGCTTGGTCTAAATGAGCTAGCGCCTAAAGCATGACGTGTCCCAATGGAGACAGATACCTGAAGCAGGAGGAGGATAGAGAGGTGGTTCGAGCTAGCGGTCTTTGTTGCTTGGTCGGAGGAAGCAGAGGGAAGCACAAGAATTTGTTTACATACATACAAAGAATAAGCTTAATTAGTTATAAATATCTCTTGGTCTTAAGGTCCTGTCCTTGAAGCAGTAGTCAATGTTAGCATAGTATCTGTCCCCCGCAAGTGGTATTTCAGTCGGTTTTGAGTTCGTAAGAGCTTCGCTCACTTACAGGTCGTCGGTTGAAGGACGTCGTTACTAATTAAATGTTGGTTCATTAATCTTGGATAGTGTAACTAAGGAAAGCATTGCCAGCTGCTACTGCTGCATGCGAGCATCCGTGGTTTCTTTTTCATGCTGTTTGGTGTATTGGTAATGTAATTTTAGAACAAGAGAAATTAAAACTTGTGGATTTGGTGGAAAATATGTATGTTTGTGATGAAAGAGTCACAAGTTTTCCTTTTCAAGCCTATGACAGACTAACGAGTGGATTCTTACATCTCCTATTCCTCAAATTTAGGGAAGTTTCTTCCTTTTTCGCATGTACTAGACATAATTTGTGATGTGAAACGTGTGTGTAAGCAATAAATAAAATAACTCGAGTAAATGAATCATCAACAAGAACAATCGGTGATAGGAAAACTTAAAACAGTAAATATTATCTATGTTTCATTAAATCAATTCAAATATCAAAATACTAATTAAATATTATTATGATGCTTGTAATAGATTCTACTATCAACAAAAAAACTAGAGCAACTATAAATGAGAAGCAGATTCGCACGCTCACAATTAAAGTGAATAATAGATTAACATTGATAATAATTAGAGATGTATTATTGGACTATAAACAAATAGCTTTCAATATTGAATTTATATCTCAAACGCTGACGTTTAAAATCTTGATAGTTGGATGAATCTGAATTTCATAAGGACTCGATCTGTTACTTGTATTGTTTGAATTTCTTGTGCACAGGTTTGAATTTGTAATGTTAATGACGAAGAGGAGAGGTCGTGGAGGTGATGAAGAGGTTGTCGATGAAGGCGAGAGTAGTGGACAATGACGAGAACTCGGCAATAATTTGAGAAAAGAAGAAATTTAATGCGTGAGGTAAAAAGAGGGGAATACATAAATTTAGTAATCGATAAATCAATTAGGGCATCACATCACTAATTATGATATAATATAGAATCCCACCACTATTAAAAAGAGAATATATCAACCAAAACAAACTAACAAAGAGAATAATAAATTTTCATTGATTTCATTGATATTGTAAAAGTGAATACATGGGGCTTTATATAGGCTACAAAATGTACTCTTCTACTTCTATTTAGATTACATAATCAAACTTCTAAAAAAAAATCAAAAGTCTAAAAGAAAGAGAAAAATCCACGAAAAGAAACCTACATGAAAAAAATTAGAAATCCTATTACAATTCAATTACTAAAAAACAAAAAAAAAAGACATAGAAATTGAAAATCATTTTACTAGTAAAACTACTAGATCCATATTGAGTTGGCGCATTTTCTCCTACAATCGTGGTATGCCATGATCTTGGTGTCTTGTGCATAATTCTCTTCGTATTGGAGATAGTGATCGGTCACTATATTGCATATTTATCATCACATCCTCATATTTATTATTTAATAAACTTTGCTATTTAATTATCTTTTTGTCTAATTATTTGTAGGGCCTTTACCAAGGGAGAAGGAAGAGAAAATAAACCCAAAGCTCACTGAAAATTCAGATTATATCAAGATCAAAGAGATAAAGATAATTCCAGCTGAAGATCAGCGCATATCAGGGAAAATTAACACTAAATGAAGACCGTTAAACTTGGATCTTCATGGGTCAAGTTAGTTAACTGAAGATCAACAAAAAATCATTTAAATCAGAAGATCAAATGAAAAATCTAATTGGATAAAAGGAAAAAGGAGTCTACCCCTGAGATCCGCGACATTCTTGTTGAGATATGGGGAGCGTTTGCTTCCCTTATCTGTAAACTCCTCTCCCTTCTCCATTTTGGTATAAATACCTGCAAATTCAGAGGTCAGATGGAATGATTAGGCAGAGATAGATTCTTAGGCTAGTTCTCATTCTAATTTAGTTTAGGTTTTTATTTTTCTTTTCATATAATTTTTAGTTTTCATTTATGCAATTCAGAGGAGATCAGAGTTTCGTAGGAGAATGAGAGTGAAGCTTGTACTGAGGGTGACATTGGTGTAAGTTATTCTTCTTTTCTTCTATTTTTACTTTATTGAATCAAAGTTATATTTTTATGTTCTTCTTTTTTTCTTACTCTTCTTCTATCGGGTTTTAATGATAATCCAAATGAAATCTATAACATCGGACCTGCTTTGTCATTGCAAGTATCGTTGATAGCTTATGATGATAGATAACTGTTCCTTTGTTAGTTTAGTTTGCCCCTTAATTCATAGTGTAGATCGGGAACGGGGAAAGATTCTATTTGTCATACTTTGCTCGCCTTGACGAGGTAAGTCTTTGCTAAGGATTCAAGGTAAGTCATCAACCGAAAGAGGTAAGTAAGTACTTTTAGGATTTTTTTCTTTTCTTTTAATCTTCTACTTTAAATCACCTCCATCACCAACTCTCAACTCTTTACTATTTTTATTTCTTTTTATAAACTCATTTCCATTTTCTCCACTTTCTTTTATCTTCCATTTTCTTCTTAACTTAATAATAGATTCTTTTTCCTTTTTTTACAAGAACATGAGAAGAACTTTTAACCATCTTTAGTAAACTACAAGAGAATTTATAACACGCTTCCATCGCTAGTCTCTCCTTGTGGATCACGTCTCGTATAGCCACTTGCTTTCACGGTAACATTAAGCACCTTGCACTTTATTTTTAAGTCACTCTATATTTTTCTTTGTAGGTTATCCCTCAATCAAATTTTGGCGCCATTGTCGGGGAGAAACGGTAAGTAACTCTTTTTTTGTTTATTTATGGTTACCTTTCTTCTCTGTTCTTGTGTATAAGAAGAGACATCAAGGAAATTTTTTCTGTTGTAGACATATAAGTGGCCCTAAACTCTGCTCAAGAAAGTAGAGCCCAGAAGCCCTCAGATTTGCTGCATTCTCGCGGCAATCTGAGTGAACTACTAACCTGTATTTTTGCAGGTTGGTTGAATTGTAAAGTTTAAGTTTCTGCAGCTATTTATTTTCTTATTTAACTTACTGTACATACTTTTCTAAGCTCAACAGTAAATTATTGCTTGCAAATGCTAAAAAATGTTTAAACTTGCATTTAGGCACGTGTTTATTCGTTACATTTCTATTTACTGTTGAAGAGTGCTGGAGCCAAGGTACGTGTGCATAGCATTTAGTATAAGATTCATTCTTGTATGAAATCTTGCTTGGGTGTTAATTTTTTGCTATATACTTATACACTGCACTAAACTGAATTAAAGGCTTGTCTTATAAATAAGATAAGGTGGGAAAGTCATTACCCTCCCTTAGTCCACAAACAATCTCTCTACTCATTAACACAAGTCTAACTTAAAACTGAGTAGACGTTGGCTCTTGGAACATCTTGGACTCAATAGGAGCTGACCTAAGGAGAAAGTTGATTGGAATTTGACTCTTACCAAATCTGTGTCAAAGGTTGGGATTGAGAGGCGACACTCGAAGAATAGTGGTTTAGCATAATTAAACTCATTGCTTAGGTACAAATACCTCTCACTAGTCTTGCCTCTACCTGGCCGATTAATTTGTGGTCAGATTCTGCAATATATCCCCTGTGGATAGTCTAACTAGTTAGGAGTCATCTAGGTCTAAGGTTATCATATCTTAAACTAGATTTTTTTCCTTTTCGTTTGTTTGTTTGTTTCTTTGCTTGTTTTTATTTTTGTTTTTGACATCTTTGTTATATGATTATAATTATAATTATTCCAATACATATAGTGATTCATACTTTACCCCGATCTCTTTTGACTCGGATATTACCAACCCGGCATTTCATAACTCTAACCAACTAAGTATACTGGATTTGTCTTATCTGAATCATTATATACTCTAGTCCCAATATTATGAATAGGACTGGAACAATCATTATTACTCTTCACAGAGTCAGTGGGGATATAACTCCCACGAGTCATATGGTCAACCACCTTACCAACATCCTGTTTCATATACTCTTTTCCCGAACAACCAATAGAAGAACTAATTGACCGGGAAAAGAGGATGGAATTATTAGAAGAGCTTAGCAACGAATTTAAAATTTAGAAGACTCAAAATCTCATCAAGACTTTCAAATCTAAGATCCTTACTCAAATTTTCAAGTCTCACAATAAGAAGAACATACCAACTTAGAAAAGAATATGGAGTTCACGATTCGATTCCAAAATGATCCATTCGATATGATAGAAGTAAGACTTCGTCGATTAGAAAATATGAGTAGAATAAGGAAACTCTCTCTACCCAATATTTGACTATCCCGAGACTTCTAGCCATATTGATGAAAATCAAGAATCATGGTATCTTGAAGACTAAGATTCAATTTCACCATAAAACCTTGAACTTGACCAATATCAACTCATTGACAAATTGGCAAGTTTTTATTTCAGTGAAATTGAACTTAACATGAATGTGACCCTCTCACAACTTTGTGATTAAATTTCAATTTTGAATCTATGTTGACTCCAATATTCTTACCCAAGTTGGACCCATTTCTCGACTCAACATTGATTCATGTATCCATAAATCTTGAAATTGAACCACCTCTTTTTGATAGTCACATTTCATTGATGGAAAAAGAATGTGAAATTAAATTTTTTGATTTGGACTCAACTCTCGAATCCAAACCGATTCTCGAGCCTAAAGTTAATTTTTCCAAGTTAGTAATGGTTCCCGAACCTATCACTCTTAATCCCAAGTCAACCATTCCACCAAGTCACATTCTTTTGTTGGACATAGGTATAAACCATGATGACTCCCTGATGATTTTTCAAGATTGATCATGAAAAGAAAATAAGTTTCATGATAGGATCTTTCATGATCCTATTCATATTAGGGATTGTAATTATATAAATATAAAAGATGTCAGTAAAGGTAGGTTCTGTGAACCACACATTATCTTAATTGGGTAGCAACGCTTGGCCTAATCTGACCACCACCGGAAACTACCACTTTGAGGTAATATTTTTCTTCCTTTCTTCTTTTTCATGCATTTATTTATTCATTCAAACATTGAGGATAATGCATGAGATAAGTGTGGGAGAGTGTTCTAACATAACATAGGTTTTCTTCTTATTTATATAAAAAAATAACATTTTCTTTATTTTAAAAAATTTTTGAAAAGAGAAATAATATTTTGACTTATTTTTTAAGAAATTAAGTTAATTTTAAGGAATAGGAGAATCATAATTAGAATTTCTTATACTTGGTTAAAATAAATTATTTGTTTTGATTTCTAGGGTTAGAAAGAAAATTTGGAAAAGTAATTTAATCTTGATTTTTTACTTTGATGAAATATGCATGCTTTATATACTTACACACTTAGGGTTCAGAAATAAAGATTCTTATGCCTTATAAAAAAGAAAAAAAAGAAAGAGAATATATATGTATAAAATCATCTGATTAAGCTGGGTATTTGTGCCTCATAAAGCATAAGTATCGCGCTTAAAAGCGGTCCATCTTATATATAAAAACTCTTAGTTTTGTGGTCTTGTTTGCTCGAGTCCTGAAGTTCTTGGGGTGTTTTCTCACCTGGTGTCCTAAGACTGTACGGTTTGGGAGTTACCGACTAAAGGTTCGTTACATAGGCAGATTAGAAAGCCTAATAGAACTAAGGGATAATACCACCAAAAATATGAAAAAAAAACATAGAATCCCAAGTCAAAATTCACTGCCACAAAGGTGCATATGACTTAGGGTAAAATAATAGACTAGATGAGAAATACAATTTGACTCCTTACCTTTATTGATAACAAGTTTTTGAATAGAGATTAAGTTTAGGAATAAAAAGTTTAATTTTCTTATAACTTATTGATTGCTTAATTCTTACAATAATACTTCAAATATTTTCTCTTTTTTTCAAAATACTTTTCAAAAATACTAACACTTTGTTTTTCTTTCTTTATGAATTTTGTGGGTGTAATTCACTGAAAATCTCATGAGACAAAACTCGTTCTCTAGGAGTAACTAGAGGTTTAACGGCTTACTGCACATATTAAGTGCAACCGTGATTCCTACGAAAGTGAGTTAAACTAGATTAGCTTTGTTTCACTTTTTATTTGTTTTGCTCGAGGACGAGCAAAAGATAGGTGTGGGGTGTGATCGGTCACCAATATTATATATTTATCGTTACATTCTCGTATTTATTGTTAATAAACTCTGCTATTTAATTATCTTTTTGTCTAATTATTTGCATGGTATTTACCAAGGGAGAAGGAAGAGAAAACAAGCCCGAAGCCTACTGAAATTCAGAATAAATCAAGATCAAAGAGATAAAGGCAATTTTCAGCTGAAGATCAGTGCATATCAGGGAAGATAATACTAAATGAAGAGTGGTTAAACTCAACTTTTCATGAATCCAGTAAGTTAACCGAAGATCAACAAAAAAATCATCAAAATTAGAAGATCAAGCGAAAAATCTAACTGGATAAAAGAAAAAAAGGAGTCTGCCTTCGAGATCTCCCCCTGGATATGGCCATCCAGGCCGCGGATCCGTGGCTAAAGTCACGGATCCACGACATTCTTGTTGATATACAGGGAGTGTTTGCTCCCCTTTCTGCACGCTCCTCTCCCCTCTCTATTTTGGCTATAAATAACTGCAAATTTCGAGGCCAGAGGGAACGATTAGGTAGAGATAGATTCTTAGGCTAGTTCTCATTTTAGTTTAGTGTAGGTTTTTATTTTTTTATGTAATTTTTAGTTTTCATTTATGTAATTCAGAGGAGATCAGAGTTTCATGGGAGAATGAGAGTGAAGATTGTACTAAGGGTGATACTGGTGTAAGTTGTTCTTCTTTTCTTCTATTTTTACTTTATTGAATCAAAGTTACATTTTTCTATTCTTCTTCTTCTCTTACTCTTCTTTTATGGGTTTTGATGATAGTCGAAATGAAACCTATAGCATCAAACTTGTCTTGTCATTGCAATAGCCATTGATGGCTTATGATGATGGATAACTGTTCTTTTGTTAGTTTAGTTTGCCTCTTAATTCATAGTGTAGAGCGAGAAAATTAGAAGATCCTATTTATCATGCTTTGCTCGCCTTCAAGACGAGGTAAGTCAAGATTCAAGGTAAGTCATCAACCGAGGTAAGTAAATACTTTTAGGGTTTTTCTTCTTTCTTTTAATCCTTTAGTTTAAATAACCTCCATCACCAACTCACAACTCTTTACTATTTTTATTTTTTGTATAAACTCATTTTCTATTTTCTTCACCTTCTCTTATCTTCCACTTTCTTCTTAACTTAACAATAGATTCTTTTTCTTTTCTTTACAAGAACATGAGAAGAACTTTTAACCATCTTTAGTAAACTAAAGGAGAACTTACAACACGCTTCCATCGCTAGTCTCTCCTTGTGGATCATGACCCGCATAGTCACTTACTATCGCAGTAGCATTGAGTACCTTACACTTATTCTTAAGTTCTGAAATTCTATATTTTTCTGTGCAGGTTATCCCTCAATCAGAGTGCTCAACCCTATTGAGTCAAAAATAAAAGTGAACTCATCTTGCTTCAAAGTGTCAGAATCAATCTGTTGTAGTGACCTTTGGTCTTTTCACATGTCATTAATTGGTGCTATTTCTTTTCATCGAACTAAATACTTACGTGTCATGAGAATTTCATCATCCAAAATTTTATCAATCTGATCAATTGTGTTAGGTAAAATATTTGAAATCGGTGAATTGGAGGGTCTCTCAAAAGTAAGCCCATAGGATGACTCATCAATAAGGAAGTTGTAAGGATTAAAATCAAAATCTTTGTAATCCACTAGATATTTAGTATTGAAAATATAACTAATATCAAAATCTAAAAATAAACATTACAATTTAATTTTTTCAATATTTGAAATGGATCAATAAGCATATAGAACATCTCTCACTAAAAGTTTTAAACAGTTTTCTATTGTCAATTTGAATCTTTTAGTGGATGTTGTTTTGGATAATTTAATCCATGACTTTCTTGTTAATTTGTGATGTGATTCCACATGCATATGTGATGTAAAAGGTAATAATGCAGACTCATGGACGATGTCAGTTTGACAATCTGCGTGAGGTTGGAAGGCAGTGGAGAACTAATAGACTTAGCATCTAACATATGCCACATGGATCTCCAAAGGTAGAGATGAAAATCTATCAGGACTAGACGGAGATTGGTTATGAAATTTTAAAGTAGTGTAAAAGTACTTTTACTTTTAACTCGACGAAGTCGAGTTTATTGGCCCAAAGGCCTATCGTTCTAGTTTTGATGATGATTAACTCATGCAGTTATAGTACTAATGATCTTGTGCTTAATTAGTCTCAGATATTTGATCAAGATCTTAATTGGTTTTAGCTTCAGCAAAGGAATCAAAGTCAAGTTTTAAAACTAGCACATGTTGATTCAAGAGCTTGCGCATCAAGATCACTTCAAGTACTCAAGAGGAGTCTAGCTCATTGGATCAAGGTTTGGACCAAGTCAAGAAGGAGAAGAAGATTTTCAAGAGAAGATTTTTAAGAAAACTTGTGTCGTATTTGTGAGTGTTAATATTTATTTTTAGATAAAATGTAAAGGATAGTGTAGTTGTGGATTGCTCAAGTACATACACACACGCGCGCAAAATTTATATGTGTTTTCATAAGATAGTTTTGAGTTTAGAAAAATATTGTTTTGGATTTATCAGAACTTATTTTAGAGCTTATTGTCAAAAACATAGATATTTCATCTTATATGTATAGTGGATCATATTCATACACATTAAGCTTCAAAAGTTTTAAAATATCTTGTTTTTATATTTGGAGAAGTTTTGGAAACATCGTTTTTCAATTTGGAAGATTGTTTTTGAAAAATACAGATTTTTGTTTAAGGCAAAATTTCTATAACACAAAAATAGTTCAAAATATTTGTATTATGTGTTGATTTTTGACCAAACATGCTTGTATATCAAAGTATGTTAATGAACTTATTTTTGTAGAATTTATGAGAATTTATTGAAGTTAAAAAGATAAGTTTTCAAGTTCCAAAATGCCAGCCAGTTTCAGTTGGCGGTTGACCGGATGATTGACTGGACCAGGATGTGCATGAGATGTGCACAAGGACCAGCCTACAAAGCCAATCGACCGCGCGGTCGACCGACTGAAAGCACCCAACTCTCAGGTGCAGCCGGTAGACCAGCCAGTCGACTGATAGGCTTGTCCCGGTCGACCGGGCGGTCGACTGGAGGCACAACGGTCAGAAATCTGACCGTTGGCCGGTCGACCGGGCGGTCGACCGATAGCAGGATTTCCTGCTGAGTTGGATCCCAACGACTAGTTTTTGGAGCCTATTTATATGGAGCTGTTTTGGGCTGTTTTCCACAAGATTTTGAGTGGGTTTTCAAGCCAGTTTTTCCATCTCTTGTAGAGATTTTTTCCACTTGTTTTGGCACTAATACTTCCATATCAAAAGGAGAGTTTTCAAGAGTGTTTTCAAAAGTGATCTCTTGAGTTTTTCACCACATCTCTATCCTAGTTTTTCTCACATATACTTGAGCTTTCCATTGCTAAATCCATCCTATAGGAGCTTTGTTGCGAGAGTTATTTTTGTGATCAAGAGAAGTGATCACAAGTTTACATCTTTATATTGTGAAGTGTTGTAGAGGTGGTGGCCTCGGTGAAGAGTGGTTTGTGGTGATCAAGTGAAGTGATCACCAAGTGTTCCGACGTGTGGTTGGAGGAGTTGTAAGAGGTGCGACCTTTGCAAGCTAGTGTGCTTGCGTGTGTTGTTCTTGCTAGAACAAGAGAGGGACTAATGAGTCCAAGAGTTCTACTGTGAACTCCTTGTAGGTGTTGCGTCACCGAGAGATCTGATGGGATCATTTTAGTGGAAATCCTTCATAGTGTTGAAGGCGGGCGTAGAGCAAGGGTGCTCGAACCTTGAGACAAATCTCCCATGTTTGCGATTGCTCTCTCTATCTCTCACTTGTGTTTATATGCCTATAATACTTACATCTTTATATGCTTGATATATCTTGTGCCTTATTGACATATGCTTGGGATTACTTGCTCATACTTGTATTCAACCAAGAGAGCCATAGTGGCACCTCAACTCTTAATCTAGAGGAATCTTGAGGAGATAGTCCAAAGCCCTTCACCGGAAATTCGGCTACACTCTTGTGTTATACTTGGTGTATTTAGCTTAATAGTTTTTAGTTTGCATAAATAGTTTTTAATTCCGCATTATTCATCATTCGATTAGCTTGTCACCTGTTCACCCCCTCTAGGTGACCTACAAGTAGTATCAGACTTTGGTGCTCTTGATTTGGGTCTAACAAGCTTGAGTTAAAGATCCTCTTTTTAGCTAATCATAATATTGTTTACACACACATGAATTTCATGACACCTCCCATGTTTGATATTCTTAACATTCAAATTTTGAAGGTTAAGATGTCAATGTACCTCAAAACCCTAGGTATTCATGTTTATTTTACCGCTATTAAAGATTCATATTGTTTAAATGACAAAAACGTTAAGGCTAATACAAAAGTCCTTCATGCTTTAAGATCTACCCAAAATGATGAACATTTATTTAGGATTGCTAATTTTGATTCGACTTTTGTAGTATGAAACACTCTAGTCTCCCTTGGTGAACAAAAGCAATACTATGCCGGGAGCGACTCGGATGATGGAAGCGATGCTTCCAACATATACTACATGGTCCAGAGGGATAACTCCATTGAGGTAAATTCTGAATCCGGGCTTGATGAGAATGTTGACATGTCATATGATGAGCTTGCTTTATTTTGTCAATAAATTCTTGAAAAATATGATTTGCTTAAAAAGGATAATAAAAGATTGAAAAATAAATTTGAATGCATTTCAAATGAAAATGAATTTTTAAAAAAGGAGAATATTTTCTTGGCTTCAAAATTAAATGATTTGTGAAGGAAATAAATCTTTAAAAAATAAAATCACTTTGGTGGAAAAAGAAAAAGAGATTGTTTTAAATAAAAAAAACTCTTTGAAAAGAAAAATTGTTTCAAAAGAAAAAGAAAAATATTTCTAAAAGGAAAAAGATTGTTGATTCTCATTCTTACCATGCTCTTCATGCTACTATTGATAATAATGAGATTCAAGTTCTGAAAAATAGAATAAATTATTTGAGCTCAATTTTGAGCATTTGTGCATTTAACCATTCTAAATGGAAACTTGTTTCAAAAGAAACAAGCTCCACATGTTCATGCACATACCCCGCGGCATACATATGCACTTTATGCACATCATGATCACACTCATTCTCATATACATGTACAACTGTACACATTGTGGCCGTAAAGGCCATCTTGCAAGATTTTACTTTGATAGATTAAATTTTACAATTTTGCAAATAAAATTTTTGGGTTCCTTATGATGCTAACCCCTGTGGACCCAAGAAAAAATAGGTACCAAAATTCTCACCTCTTGTGTTTGATGTAGGTGTGGGCTCTCACATGACGTGAGAGATATGGTGCCTTGATGGTGGATGCGTTTCAAACTCAAAGGTCATATTTATGAATGTATCACCTTCAAGGATGTTTGATGGGAGGACCACTATGGTTTGGAGACTTAGAGAATAGTTTATATGGTTTGATAACTATCTCTAAACTCCCATTTAGTTTACTTGCTTCTACATTAATAATTTTAGTTGTTTTTGTTTTGTACTTCATGAGGTGAATACTTGTTTAGAACTAGTTTTTATTAAAACTTGTGTCTATACCTGTACAAGTAGTGAGCTACAGTTTATTATTATTTGTTTGTGCTTCAATGCTCATTTGTACTCATTACATGTACATATATAACCTAGTTTTGATGATTCTTTCATTTATACTTGTTTTCCCTATCTTTGTACCTGTTTTACTTCATGTATATGTTATATTTGCCTAAAACTACTAAATATACATGTATACCCTTAAGTCACTTACCTTCATGCAAATTCTAATATGGACTCGTTTGTGTTTGGGATATGTATGTATATTGTTAGTTTTGATAGAACATACATATACCTTGAAGTTTGATTTTAATGAAAAATAAATTTTTATGATTTTCATGTTTTTGATAAAAGAAATTCATGTTTATTTTGAGCCTTATTAACTATTTCATGAATATGCTATTCACATGATTCTTGTGCACTCATAATATTTTTATTTATTCATGACTTTTCTTCATGAGCACATTTTTAAGCTTTATAGATTACGAGTATCAATTTTTATGTTTTTAGCAATATTCATGGGATATATGATTTGTTTTCATGTTTGAAGGATCTTTAACTAGTTTCTCAAAAATTATTTTAAACTAGTTATTTATTCTTCATTTGGTAGCATTTTCAATCTACAATTATTTTTAAATCTTATTTTAAAAACTTCTACCCTTAAAGGGCGGATGGTTGGGTGATCATGCCTTGTGTGCTCTTATTAAAAATTCATTTTAATATGTGCATGAATAGGGTGGTAGTTATGAGTTATACACTTGATGTTTAAGGAATTTTATATTTGTATACTCATATATGTTTTCTTATATATATGCTTCAAATTTCAAATAATATCAATTTTAATTAGTATTTTCTTTTTCATACATATATATGATTTGATTGTGCTTGTTTTACTATATCCTTACATGTTTAAAGCAGAAATCATGTTTATGCTAAGCTTGACTTAAAATTAAACATTAATTGGTATCTTAATAAGCTTATGTATTGTTTTCAATTGGTATTTCAATTAACTTTTAATTGGTATCTTAAAATTTTGCTTATTTATAAGTGGTACCAACTTTTATTTTGTCAACTACAATTTGATTTCATTTTGTTGACTTAAGAAATTTCAAAATTTTGTTTTAAGTTTTATCAAAAATTTTGCTTCAAAATTTGTTGATATATATTGCCTATATGCAATGGGAGCTTAACATCTTCTCTCTATATAGATTCATGTTGTGTGTGCCTCACTTTGAGGGGCTTGACATCTCTTTTTTTGTGATACACGTGTGTAGGGGGAGCTTAACATCTCCGCTTATACATTATTTATTATGTTTTATGTGGGTTAGGGTCTTGTTATTCCTTCTTCATGTAATGCATGTATACATTGGGGGCTAACTTTACGTCTCTCCTCTTCATGAATATATATCGCATATATATCTTTATTGTTTGATTTGTTTTTGCCTCTTTATTGATGAATTGACAAAAAGAGGGAGAAGAATTTTGAGAGTTTATATATGCATGTTTATTTTCTTTGTTTATGCAAAAAGGGAGAGAAAAAATTTGGTGAGTTTATGCATAAAAGTTTTGTTTAGTTTAATGCAAGTTGTTGAATATCTATTTGTTTATTGCTATGCATGAGTTAAGGGGAGCTTCTATGAAGCTTAACTTTAAACCATGCATGTATAACTCCATGAGTTTTGTCAACATCAAAAAGGGGGAGATTGTTGGCCCAAGGCCCATCGCTCTAGTTTTGATGATGATTAACTCATGTAGTTATAGTACTAATGATCTTGTGTTTAATTAGTCTCAGATATTTGATCAAGATCTTAGTTGGTGTTTAACTTCAATAAAAGATTCAAAGTTAAGTTTTGAAGCTAGCACATGTTGATTCAAGATCGCATCAAGTACTCAAGAGGAGTCTAACTCATTGGATCAAGCTTTGGACTAAGTCAAGAGGGAGAAGAAGATTTTCAAGTGAAGATTTTCAAGAAGACTTACGTCATGTTTGTAAGTGTAAGGATTTGTTTTTAGATAAAATGTAAAGGATAGAGTAGTTGTGGATTGCTCAAGTACATATACACACACAAAATTTAAATGTGTTTTCATAAGATAGTTTTGAGTTTAGAAAAATATCGTTTAGATTTATCAAAACTTATTTTAGAGCTTATTGCCAAAAACATAGATATTTCATCTTAATATGTGTAGTGATCATATCAATACACACTAAGCTTCAAAAGTGTTTAAAATATCTTATTTTTGTATTTGGAGAAGTTTTGAAAAAATCATTTTTCAATTTGGAAGATTATTTTTGAAAAATACAGATTTTTGTTTAAGGCAAAATTTCTATATCACAAAAATAGTTTAAAATGTTTGTAATATGTGTTGATTTTTAATCAAACATGTTTGTATATCAAAGTACGTTAATGAACTTATTTTTGTAGAATTTATGGGATTTTATTGAAGTTAAAAAGATAAGTTTTCAAGTTCTAAAATCCCAGCTAGACTTAGCTGGTGGTCAACGGACGGTGACCGGACCAGGAGTCGGTCGACCAGTCGGTCGACCGGATCGGTCAACCGATGTGCACGAGACGTGCACAAAGGACCAGCCTACAAAGCCGGCTGACCGCGCGGTCGACCGCCTGAAAGCACCCAACTCTCGGGTGCGGTTGGTCGACCGGGCGGTCGACCGATAGGCTTGTCCGGTCGACCGGGCGGTCGACTTGAGGTACAACGGTCAAAAATCTGACCGTTGGTCGGTCAACCGGGTGTCGACCGACTGCAGAATTTCCTGCTGAGTTAGATCCTAACGACTAGTTTTTGGAGCTTATTTATATGGGGCTGTTTTGAACTATTTTTCATAAGATTTTGAGTGGGTTTTCAAGCCAGTTTTTCCCATCTCTTGGAGAGGTTTTCTCCACTTGTTTTAGGGTTAATACTTCCATTTCAAAAGGAGAGTTTTCAAGAGTGCTTTCAAAAGTGATCTCTTAAGTTTTTCACCACATCTCTATCTTAGTTTTTCTCACACATACTTGAGCTTTCCATTGCTAAATCCATCCTATAGGAACTTTGTTGTGAGAGTTACTTTTGTGATCAAGAGAAGTGATCACAAGTTTATATCTTTGTATTATGAAGTGATATAGAGGTGGTGGCCTCGGTGAAGAGTGATTTGTGGTGATCAAATGAAGTGATCACCAAGTGTTCCAACAGGTGGTTAAAGGAGTTGTAAGAGGTGCGGCCTTGGGAAGCTAGTGTGCTTGCGTGTGTTGTTCTTGCAGGAACAAGAGAGGGACTAGTGAGTCCAAGAGTTCTAATGTGAACTCCTTGTAGGCGTTGCGGCACCGAGTGATCCGGTGAGATCATTTTTAGTGAAAATCCTTCATAGTGTTGAAGGCGGGGACGTAGAGCAAGGGTGCTCGAGCCCGAAACAAATCTCCTGTGTTTGCGATTGCTCTCTCTACTCTCACTTGTGTTTATATCTTGCATGCGTACATTGTTTACATCTTTATATGCTTGATATATCTTGTGCCTTATTGATATATGCTTGGGATTGTTTGCTCACACTTGTATTCAACCAAGAGAGCCATAGTGGCATCTCAACTCTTAATCTAGAGGAATCTTGAAGAGATAATCCAGAGCCCCTCACCGGGAATTCGGCTAAACTCTTGTATTATACTTGGTGTGTTTAACTTAATAGTTTTTAATTCCGCATTATTCATCATTAGATTAGCTTGTCACCTATTCACCCCCCTCTAGGTGACCTATAGAGTTCTCTCCAACACGAGGAGAATGATATGGACATCAAGCCACGTGTATGGCATGTGTACCACTGATGGAGATAACGCCTTATTCTAGATTTTCTTTACCTATAGAATTCTATTTTCTAATTTTTTTATTTTGAGTTTCTTTATTTTTATTTTCTTTTGGTAGTTGTAATCCCAACTGATTTGAAATTTTTAGTTTCTAAAATATGGACTTGCTATTTTTTTTTGATTAGGAGTCTTAGTTTTAATTGTATTCAAATTTTGTAAAGGCTATAAAAGTCCTATTATATCAAACAATCAATGCAATAAGAATTATTATGAAAAAAATTTCTCAAAATTGTTTCAGTTTGTGATCTCTCTACAATTTCTCTCTTCGTGTGAAACTCTTAGAGAAACTCTAGATTAGTGATGTGAACTCCTAACTAGGTTATCCCTTTGCCCCATTTTTTCTCACTCTTTCAAAATCCTAATCTCAATTTATAATTTCCTTTTCTTACTCTTATTTCTATTTCTCAAATTCTTTGAAAAAAATCAGAATTTTTTTTGCTCCAATATCGGACCCAGTGTGCTGCAGTCCCAATGCCAGCAAGCTATAGTGAACAGACCCGCAACACCAAACAGACCTGTTAAAACATCATATTGGTTTTCAGCCCGTAACGTGCACATATAGACTCCGATTCAGGCGATTTTCGAGTCATTTCGTTCGTGACGACGAGATCTCCGCATCGACATTGACTATAGGTCACTGAGGTCTGACGTGTCCTCAGTAGGTAAACTCTTATTTAATCGGTTGTTTCTAGTTTGATAATTAGCCTCTAATATTTTATCAATTTAACTGCAATCTACCAAAAGTGAGATTGTGTGTATATTCTTGCCTTTGAATTTAGTCATAGAATCTTTTGCCGTATAATAAACTATCTTTAATTGATTCAAGATTGATAGGATTTGGTTGCGCATGTTATTTTGTTATATGTATAGTTTTAATCTTTTCTTACCAACCATCTTTTTATATTGGTGAAGCGTGATTGAATGTTTTATTATTGATTTTCATACACGCATACACGTTTCACATCAATTTGTCAGCATCGAATCAAATAAATCTACGTGTTCTTCCTCTTGTATTTCCTTTTCATACATTACTTGTTAGCTTGATTATGTGATTTTTGAGCATTGTCGCAACACTGTTTACCTTAGGTTATATTATGTGTTTTAGACATTTATAGGCACTGATGATTCGACTTATTTTAATGATCAAATAGGTCATTAGAAAGGATATGATTCAACATGCATGGTTTAGTTACAGGTTGGTTTTGGGTTTAATTGGGTATTACGTTATACACAACAAGTGAAGAATTCACCAAAGATGGTAGGTGAAATGTTACGTATTTCTATCTTAAGTAAATGATTGAGCTTTTTTTTTTTATTTCATAATCAATGTGTCCTTTGAAGATTTTTATTTTTTATTTTTTATTTTTTTCTTCCAGTAATCGCTTGAAGTGTGGTAAAAGGGAGAAACTGTAGCGATTTGAAATGTTGACTGCGGGATGACGTACGGAGAATGTCCCAGTTGAGGGAGATTATTAGTAAGGGGCGAGGATGCAGAGTCTTAATTTATTTCTCTGTTCTATTGGGGGGGAGACTAGCAGGATTGTGGAGTCATTTTGTAACGGAGTTTCTGAAGAGATGGTGCGAGAGGCGCATTGGCAGCGTGACGGAGGAGTTCTCTATTTTCTTTTTCTTTTTCTTTTTCTTTAGCTCTTTCATTTTTTTTTCTTTTGTTTTTTTCCGGACATAATTTATGTGTGCGAGTCATACTTGTATACTAGCTTCTTTTCAGATTGTTTAGTTAAAGCTCTTTTCAATGAAACGTCACAGCCTACCCGCGCAGTTCTTACTCAAAAAAGAGGAAAAAAAAAGGGAAGGATGCATGCCTAAAAGATTAGGCGAGTGCTTTAAGAGATCTGAATGCCCTCACTACTTCAATTTTATAGCTGCAAGGAATCCTCAACTTTCCAATGGGAGACAACAATATCAACGCTATTGGTAACCCATAAGAAAGCTAGATTATCTACTTGATTTTATGCAATCCATCATAATAATGGTCATTGTTTGGTTTTTTTTTTAATCAAGGTAGCAGATCTTGACCTCACAACAAACCACCTCAAGTCTAAGTCTACAAGCTAGAAACCAGAAATTAGGAAGAAATGTGGCAGCAGAAGAATAATGGTGTCCTCCAATTTAATGAAAGAAACAGAAACATGTAGCGTGGTCCAATGAAGTTAGG
Organism: Agave tequilana; assembly: GCA_038442645.1. Lineage (NCBI taxonomy): Eukaryota > Viridiplantae > Streptophyta > Magnoliopsida > Asparagales > Asparagaceae > Agave > Agave tequilana. The sequence continues at coordinate 160,179 of JAVJIF010032185.1, forward strand.
CAAAGTGCATGTTTTGAACACATGCAACCCTAATCTAGCTGTCGACGTGGTCCAAAGATGAAACAAATTCAAATTCTTATTTTGAAATAAAAATATATATTGAAATCAAAATCATTAGGTATTGTGTTAATTTCCATGAGGAGTTCTGGGTCGGCAAGCAAGGCCACAACTTACAACGGCCGAAACCTGATGGTCTGCAACTAAAGCTGGCCAGCTGATTATTTTATTTAAACTTTATAAAAAAATATTTATGTTCTAGTTTTATCTCTATATGTGATATTTTTTTATGTTTGCATGAATCATGACTAAAATCTTGCTCTGGTGGTTAGTCTGTCACTGCTGAAAGAAAAGCAACAAGAAGTCGTTGGGGAAATAATGAACAATGACTGAACTGTATATTACTGAAAATAGTTTAAACTAAAATTTTCTGATAGATAATGCTCGCTAAGTCTAATTTTCTAGGAAAATAACATATTAAAAGCATACTACTGTCAGGGTTTTTTAGGTCCGTGAGAGAAGCATATACATATGCTTGAGAAAAAGAAAATAGTTAGGTCATAATTTTTTATTCCTCGTTTGCATTGTTAATTTCTTTTTATTGAAACACTAAAGGCTTATGTTTCACGGTTTCTCGATAAAATAAATGACGCAAACTGAGAAGTAAATGACGCCGGCTATATCTCATTCTAGCGCCAACGAATCTTAAAAGAAACTTTCAAGTAGGAATAATATTCGAATCCACGAGCAAGCGATTCGAATCCATGAGCCAAAGAAAACAACTCAAATCCATGAGCAAATTTGAGGAGAAAAACTTAAAGTTTATTAAAGCAAAATTTGATTGATTACAATTACAAAGATACAATAATATTCTTATATAGGCAAATAAAGGAAAATACTAATCTACCAAGGAAACTGAAATTAAAGAAACAAGAATGAAACAATTTAGAATCCAATTTGACTCCAGAAACTAAACCCTGATTAGAGTCAGATACTCTAATACTTAGCAGAATTGTTGAACGGTAGAAGGAGCGGTCCACCAGATGAGGAGGCTGGTCGACTGGGCGATCGACCGACTGTAGTCACTTTAGTCTTTGTTGGGGGTTGGTCGACCGGGAAGTCGACCGATTGTAATCACTCAACTCTCCGTTTCATGGCGGTCGACCGATTAGTCAACCGGAGATAAGATTGATTCTTTCGGTCGGCCAGGTGGTTGACCAAAAGCTGTTGTTTCTGTTGTCTTTGGCCTGCTGTTGCTCTTGATCTCCTCCATCAGTCCCTCCCTATTCAAAAGAACTTGTCCTCGAGTTATCATCTAGATATAACTTCCCGGTAGGATGATAGTCGTAGGGACCTGCCACATTAAATGTCTTTGACATTGTCATATCGCTTGGAAGATCCACAACGTAGGCGTTATCACTGATCTTTTTCACGATCTTGAATGAACCATACTTCTTTGGTTTCAAATTGTTGTATGAACAAGCAAGAATCCTCTCTCTTCTCAAATACGCCATCACTATGTCTCCTTCAAAGACTTACCCTCACCTCTTCTTGTGGGCTGCTGCCTTATACTTCGTATTAGATTTCTCTAACTTCAATTAAACTAACTTCTGAATATCAAGAACTTGTTCAGCCAAGACACTAGATACACTACTAAACTTTTCTCCAATAGGTAGCTTGGCTAAGTCTAGGAGATGATGAGGTACCTTCTTATAGACAATAGAAAAATGTGACATGCTCGCTGAGTTGTGGTGGATTATGCTGCTGTAGGCAAACTCCGGTTGAGGCAAAACTTGATCCTATGTCTTGGCTTCTCTCACATATGCTTGTCAAAAAGTTGCCTAAGATACGGTTGACAACTTCCATTTATCCGTCAATTTGGAAATGTGTTGTGCTACTATACTTTTGTAATGTGTCAAATCTCATTCATAGCGTAGTACAAAAAGTAGCTAAAAACTTGCTATCTCGATCTGAAAAATGAAACTTGGCATGCTATGCAATCTCACACCCTCTTGGAAGAATAAATTGGCCACATGCAGTGCATCAAAATTCTTCTGGTAAGAAATAAAGTGTGCCATCTTGGAGAACGATCAACCACTATGAATATGGAATCCACTCCTTTTTGCGTGCGAGGAAGTCCCAACACGAAATCCATACTCAAATCTTCCCAACTATCTTTGGAGACGGGCAAGAGTGTATATAGACCCCATATTTTGAGTTTGTCTTTTAGCAACTTGACAAACTGGATAACTCCTCACAATAGCAATTGTAGCCACATCCTTCCCCACTTGACGCCAATAATATCTCTCTTCAAGACAAGCCAAAATCTTGTCTCCTCCAAAGTGTCCTGCAAGCCTGTCTCCTTAGGTCTCTAATAACCTTCTCCCTTAAAAAAGTCCTTGGTGCACATAATCGGCTTCCTTCGAGAAGAAATCCGTGCAAGATATGAAAATCTTTCGTCGGCTATCGTGACGAGCACTTTTTGCCAAATCTCAGCAAAATCTTCATCCTCTTCATACGACTCCTTCAAAAATTTGAACCTAATGATTTCACAAAGAGATAAATAGCGAAACTCTTCAACTCAATGAATCGGAACTATTTGTCCACTCCAGATTTGTGACGTATCACAAAAGTAAACTCTTCAAAATGGGATGCCCACCTTGCATGCATCTTATTGATATGAGTGATTGGTGATCAGAAAATAGTACAAAGTCACTGGCTATAAGATAGCTCTCCCATTTCTTTAAAGTCGTACACCGCATACAATTCCTACTCATATGTTGACCACTTTTACCGTGCTTCATTTAACTTCTCACTGAGAAAGGCAATAGGTCTCTTTTCTTGGGAGAGTACTGCTCTAATGCCTACTCCACAAACATCACACCCTACCTCAAACACCTTCTCAAAATTGGGAAAAGCAAAGATAGGAGCATTAGTCAGTTGTTGGCCCAAAGGCCTGTCACTCTAGTCTTGATGATGATTAACTCATATTTTTGTGGTACTAATGATCTTGTATTTATTATTATCATATATTTATTATTTGAGAGAAGCATGAAATACACCTAGAGGAGGGTGAATAAGTGTACTAGCTAATCTAATGACAAATGATGCGGAATTAAAAACTATTTTTGAAAACTAAAGCTATTAAACTAACACACAAAGTATAACACAAGAGTGTAGCTGAATTCTCGGTGAAGGGCTCTGGACTATCTCCTCTAAATTCCTCTAGATTAAGAGTTGAGGTGCCACTATGAATCTCTTGGTTGAATACAAGTGTGAGCAAACAATCCCTAGCATATATCAATTAAGCACAAAGAAATATCAAGCAAGTAATGTATATGAACAATAAGAGTATGCAAGATATAAAACACAAGTAAGAGAGAGAGATGAGCAATCGCAAATAAGAGAGAATTGTCTTGAGGTTCGAGCACCCTTGTTCTACGTCCCCGCCTTCAACGCTATGAAGGATTTCCACTAGAATTGATCCCGTAAAATCACTCGGTGCCGCAACACCTACAACGAGCTCACACTAGAACTCTTGAACCCACAAGTACTTGTTCCGGCAAGAACAACACACGCAAGCACACTAGTTTGCTGAGGTCACACCTCTACACCAAGCTCCCACAAGAGCTCGTCACAACACAAACCCGCAAGTTCGCCTCCTCAAATACAAAGATGAACACTTAATGATCTCTACACTTTAATCACCAAAAACACTCTCACAACAAAGCTCCTATAGGATAGATATGGCAATGAAAAATTCAAACTTTTGTGAGAAAAACTAGGATAGATTTGTGGGAGAAAAACTCAAGAAATCCTTTTGGAAAACACAAGATAATCACTCTTGTAAACACTCCTTTTGATATAAAATTTAAGCTCTAAAACTTATTGGAAAATCTTTGAAAAAGGTGAGAAAAACTGGCTCAAAAACCCTCTTCAAATCTTATTAAAAACTGGCCAAGAGAACCCTTTTTTATAGGGGATCAAAAACTAGCGTTATAGCTCAGAATCTGGCCAGATAGGCCTGTTCTGTCGACTGGCCGACGGTCATATTTATGATCGTTGGGGTTGCCTGTTGACCGCCCGGTCGACCGCACCCAGGTCTTGATCTGTCGGTCGACTGAGGCAAGATCCAAAGAGCAAAGCTCTCTGGCCGGTCCACCTCCCGGTCGACCAGGGCCAGATCCAGAGAGTGAACTCTCTGGATCGGTTGACTGCCCGGTCGACTGGCCCTCAAGCCAGAGCTCGTGCACGTATCTTTGCACATCGGTTGACCGCCCTGTCGACCGACTTCTGGTTCGGTCGACCGCCAGAAGGCTAGGTCAGAGAAATAGGAGATTCAAACTTGGTCTTATAAACTCCTATAAAATCCCATAAAATCACATAAAATCTATAAAAATAAGTTCATTGAAATACTTTTAATTATAAATAAGTGTGATAAAAAATTAACACATATTACAAACTTTTTGAACCATTTTTGTGATATAGAAATTTAGCTTTAAACAAAAATCCGTAATTTTCAAAAACAATCTTCAATTTGATAAATGATTTTTTCAAAACTTCTTCAAATACAAAAATAAGATATTTAAATACTTTTTAAGCGTAGTGCATATGGAAATGATCCAATACACATGTAAGTTGAAATATCTATGTTTTTGACAATAAGCTCTAAAATAAGTTTTAATAAATACAAAACTTAAACACATGATATAGAAACATCAAATAAGTTTTTCTAAACATTTGAACCAACAATGTGCATGGATGAAATCCAAAACACATATAAACTTGTTTTGATGAAGTCTAATCATGAAACATAAGGATGTATACTTTGAAGCTCAAAACCAAAATAATATTTTCTAAAACTAAAGCTATTTTTATGAAAACACTATATAAATTTTATGTGTGCGTGTGTATATGAGCTAGAGCAATCTAAAACTAATCTATCCTTTATATTTTATCTAAAACACAAAATCTTAACACTTACCAAACTAAACTCAAGTCTTGAAAACCTTCTCTTTAAAATCTTCTTCTCCTTCTTGACTTGGTCCAAACTTGATCCAATGAGCTAGACTCCTCTTGAGTACTTGATGCGATCTTTGAAGTGCGAGCTGTTGAATCAACATGTGTTAGTTTCAAAACTTGACTTCGAGTCTTTTGTTGAAGCTAAACACCGACTAAGATCTTGATCAAATATCTGAAACTATATAAATACAAGATCATTAGTACTATAACTACATGAGTTAATCATAATCAAAACTAGAGTAATGGGCCTTTGGGCCAACAATCTCCCCCTTTTTGATGATAACAAAACTCATAGAGTAATATATGTATGGATTAAAGAAAAGCTTCATAGAAGCTCCCCCTTAACTCATGCATAGCAATAAACAAATAGATATTCAATGAAATATATAAACTAAACACAAACATATATGCATAAATAAAGATATGAACATGCACATATAAACTCACTAAATTCTTCTCTCTTTTTGTCAATTCATCAATAAAGGGGTGAAGACAACCAAATAATAAAGATATATATGCAATATACATTCATGAAGAGAAGAGACGTAAAGTTAGCTCCCCCTGCATACATGCATTACATGGAGAAGGGATGACTAGACCCTAAACCACATAAAGCATAATATACATTGTATAAACGGAGATGTTAAGCTCCCCCTACACACGTGTATCACGTAAAGAAGAGAGGTCAAGCTCCTCAATGTGAGATACACTCAACATGAATTTATATATAGAGAAGATTTTAAGCTTCCCTTGCATATAGGCAATACATATCAACACATTTTGAAACCACTTTTAAACAATTTTTTGAAATTTCTTGAAGTCAACAAAAATGAATCATGTTATCAATGAAATCAAATAGTAGTTGACAAAAAAATAAATGATTGTACCACTTGAAAAAAAATATTTTAAGATACTAATAGTAGATTTTGATACCAATTGAAGGTGAAACATGAAGTACATTTTGATACCAAATAAATACCAATTGAAATCAATGCATAAGCTTGTAAAGATACCAATTAACATTTGAAATAAAATCAAGCTTAACATAAACGAAATTTGTGCTTTAAGAATGTAAAGATATTATAAAACAAGCACAATAAAATCATATATATGTATGTATGAAAATAGAAATACCAATTGAAATTTGAAGCATACATATATAAGGAGTATACAAAAAGAAAAATCCATGAAGATCATGTATATCATGCATACCTATCACGCTATTCATGCACAAGTTTAAAAGATATTCAATAAGAGTATATAAGATATGGTCGCCCATCCAACCGCCCTTAGATTGGTAGGAGTTTTTAAAAATAAGAGTTTGAAAATAATATAACATGTTTGAAAACTCTACCAATTTAAGAATCAAAAAACTAGTTTAAAATAATTTTTAAAAAATCAGTTAAAGATCCTTCAAAACATGAAACCAAATCATATATCCCATGAAGCATTGCTAAGTACACAAAAATTATCACTCAAGATCTATAAGGCTAAAAATGTGCTCATAAAATAAAGTCATGAGTAAAAAAAATAATGTGAGTGCACAAGAATCATGTGAATAGCACATTCATGAAATAATCATAAGGTTCAAAACAAACATGAAATTCTTTTAACAAAAATGTGAAAATCATCGAAACTAAAATTTTCATCAAAACTTAAACAAGCATCAAGGTATATGTATGTTTTGTTGAAATTAAAGGTATACATACATATCCAAATATAGACTAGTCCACAAAAGTATATTGCATTAAGACAAGTGGTTATAGGATATACATGTATATCTATAAGTTTTAAACAAAAAAACATATACATGAAGCAAAATAGTACAAAGACAGGGAAAACAGGTGTAAATGAAAGAATCATCAAAACTAGGTTATGCATGTACATGTAATGAGTAAAAATGAGTAATAAAGTACAAACATATAATAATCAAGTGTAGCTTATTACTCATACAAGTATAAACACAAATTTTAATGAAAATCATATCTAAACAAGTGATCTCCACATGAAGTACAAAACAAACATGATCATTAGGCCAAATGTACGTATTTTAGAGCTAGTATGTACATAGTAGTTAAACAATAGTGAGAACACAAAATATGAATCCATATGAATATGGATGTATCTCAAAGACTATCTATGTATATCACTTATCTAATAACATTGCATTTAACATAATGAGCATTGAAACCAAAATATTCTAAAAAAACTCGTCATTTGCAAGAGCATGTAAACTAAAATAGAGATAGTTACAAAAAATCAATGAACCAATTTTTAGGTCTCCAAACCATGGTGGTCCTCTCCACCAAACATCTTGAAAGTGATGCATCTAATGTAGTATCCATCAAGCTTAAACGCATCCACCATCAAGGCACCATAGCTCTCACGTCAAGTGAGAGCCCACACCTACATCAAACACAAGAGGTGGGAATTTACCCATTTCTTTTTTGGTCCATGGGGTTTAGCATCATAAGGAACCCAAATATTTTTATTTGTAAAATTTATATGATTTATATTATCAAAATAAAACTTTACTAAATGGCCTTTGCGACTGTAATGTGTACATTTGTACACTCTAGCATGCATATGAGTGGTGTGAGTGTGAGTATAGTGTACATATGTATGCCTTCGGATTTGTGCATGAACATGTGAAATTTATTTCTTGCGAAATATGGATTCCAATCTGTTATGATTTGCACAAATTTGAGCTTAAACAATCAATTTTTTTCAAAAAATGAATCTCATTTTTATCAAAAGAGGATGCAATATTATTAGCATGAGAGACATGGTAAGAATGAGAATCAACATTATTCTTCCTTTTAGAAGTCTTTTCTTTTTCTTGTAAAACAATTTTCATTTACAAAGATTTATTTTCATTTAAAGCAATTTTCTTTTCTTTTGTAATAGAATCAATTTTATTTATTAAAAATTGTTTCCTATAAAAACAACATTCAATTTTGAAGATAAGAAAATATTCTCCTTTTTCAAAACTTCAATTTTTTTTAAAACGCATTAAAATTTATTTTTAAAGGAATTATTTTCTTTTAACAAAGAGGTGTTTTCCTTTTTAACTTATCATTTTTAATTTTTAATAAATTATATTTTTTCAAGAAGTTTTTAATAAAAAGATGCAAGCTCATCATAAGGTATGTCAATATCTTCTTCGGCTCGGATTCAGAGTTTACCTCAAGGGGGTTATCCCCTTCGATCATATAGCATATGTTGGAAGCATCACTTCCATCATCTAAGTCACTCCCCATATATTATTGCTTTTGTTCACCAAGAGAGACAAGTGTGTTCCATACTATAAAAGCCGAATCAATGTTAGTAATCCTAGATAAATATTCATCATTTAGGGTAGATTTTAAAGTATGAATGGCTTTTGCATTAGCCTTTAGATGTTTGCCATCTAAACAATAATAATCTTTAATAGTGGCAAAATAAACATGAATTCCTAAGGCTTTGAGGTACATTGACATCTTAACTTTTGAAGTTTGGATGTTAAGACTATTAAACATGGGAGATGTCATGAAATCCATATGTGTGTGTGTAAACAAATATTGTGATTAGCTAAAATGAGAATCTTTAACTCAAGGTTGATAGACCCAAATCAAGAGCACCAAGCTCTGATACCAATTGAAATACACCTAGAGGGGGGTGAATAGGTGTACTAGCTAATCTAATGACAAATGATACGGAAGTAAAAACTATTTATACAAACTAAAGGTATTAAGCTAACACACAAAGTATAACACAAGAGTGTAGCCAAATTCCCGGTGAAAGGCTCTGGACTATCTCCTCTAGATTCCTCTAGATTAAGAGTTAAGGTGCTACTATGGATCTCTTGGTTGAATACAAGTGTGGGCAAATAATCTCAAGTATATATCAATTAAGCACACGGAAATATCAAGCAAGTAATGTATATGAACAATAAGAGCATGCAAGATATAAAACACAAGTGAGAGAGAGATGAGCAATCGCAACTACGGGAGAATTGTTTCGAGGTTCGAGCACCCTTGCTCTAGTCCTCGCCTTCAACACTATGAAAGATTTTCACTAGAATCGATCTCACAAGATCACTCGGTGTCGCAACACCTACAACGAGCTCACACTAGAACTTTTGGACCCACAAATCCCTCACTTGTTCCCGCAAGAACAACACACACAAGCACACTAGCTTGCTGAGGCCGCACCTCTACACCGAGCTCCCCCAAGAACTCGTCACAACACGAACCCACAAGTTCGCCTTCTCAAATACAAAGATGAACAATTGGTGATCTCTACACTTTGATCACCCAAAACACTCTTACAACAAAGCTCCTATAGGATAGATATGACAATGAAAAACTTAAGCTTTTGTGAGAAAAACTAGTATAGATTTATGGAGAAAAAACTCAAGAAATCCTGTTGGAAAACACAAGAGAATCACTCTTGTAAACACTCCTTTTGATATAGAATTTAAGCTCTAAAATTTGTTGGAAAACCTCTGAGAAAGGTGAAAAAAACTGGCTCAAAAATCTTCTTCAAATCTTATTAAAAACTGGCCAAGAGAACCCTTTTTATAGGGGATCAAAAATTAGGCGTTATGACTTAGAATCTGGCCAGATAGGCCTATCGGTCGACCGACCGATCAATCGGTCAACGGTCATATTTATGATCGTTGGGGTTGCCGGTCTACCGCCCGGTTGATCGCACCCAGGTCTTGACCTATTGGTTGACCGGTCGGTCGACCGAGGCAAGATCCAGAGAGCAAAGCTCTCTGGCCGGTCGACCGGGGCCAGATCCAGAGAGTGAACTCTCTGGATCGGTCGACCAGCCCTCAAGCCAGGGCTCGTGTACGTATCTGTGCATATCGGTCAACCGCCTGGTCGACTGACTTCTGGCTCGGTCGACCGCCAGAAGGCCAAGTCAGGAAAATAGGGGATTCAAACTTGGTCTTATAAACTCCTATAAAATCCCATAAAATCCCATAAAATCAACAAAAATAAGTTCATTGAAATACTTTTAATTACAAATATGTATGATAAAAAATCAACACATATTAAAAACTTTTTGAAGCATTTTTGTGATATAGAAATTTAGCCTTAAACAAAAATCCGTATTTTTCAAAAACAATCTTCAATTTGAAAAACGATTTTTTCAAAACATCTTCAAATACAAAAATAAGATATTTTAAACATTTTGAAGCTTGGTGTGTATGGATAAGATCCAATACACATGTAAGTTGAAGTTGTTGTCCCAAAGGCCCATCACTCTAGTTTTGATGATGATCAACTCATGTAGTTATAGTACTAATGATCTTGTGTTTAATTAGTGACAGATTTGTGATCAAGATCTTAGTAGGTGTATAGCTTCAACAAAGGATTTATAGTCAAGTTTTGGAGTTAGCACGGTTTGATTCAAGAGCTTGAGCATAAAGACCACATCAAGTACTCAAGAGGAGTCTAGCTCGTTGGATCATGTTTGGACCAAGTCAAGAAGATGAGAAGACTTCAAGTGAAGACCTTCATGATCAAGACTTGTGTCTAGGTTTGTTTTTATAAGATTTTGTTTTTAGATAAAATGTAAAGGATAGAATAGTTGGTGGATTGCTCAAGTATATCTTATACACACACACTCTTGTTTTAGATCAGTTTTCATAAAAGAATTTTCATTTTAGAAAAGACTTTTTATTTTGGAAAAATACCGGTTTGATTTTTGGTATTCCAAGTATTATGTTTTAACCAAAACCATGTTTAGAACTTAATGTCAAAAACATAGATATTTCACCATGTTTGTGTAGTGGATCATATCCATACACACTATGCTTTAAAAGAGTTTAAATATCTTATTTTTATATTTGGTGAAGTTTTGAAAAAACAAGTTTTGGAAAAACCAATTTGGAAAAATACAGTTTTTGTTTTGAACCAAAATTTTCAAGTTACAAAAATAGTTCAAATTATTTGTAACATGTCTTGATTGTGTTCAAGCATGTTTGTTTATCAAAGTAAAGTGTTAAAAACTATTTTTGTAGATTTTTCATGATTTTATGGGATTTTATTTAAGCCAAAACGACCAAGTTTTTATTCCTAGAAATCTGTTTCCTGGCTTCATCCGGTCGACCGACCGGTCGACCGAATCCTGAAGTCGGTCGACCGGGCGGGTCGACCGACGTGCACAGACGTGCACGCCAAGTTCTGGCTAGAGGCCGGTCGACCGACCCGGTCGACCGTCCAGAGAGCTCTGCTCTCTAGAAAGGCCCCGGTCGACCGGGCGGTCGACCGGGCGGAGAACAGTGCTCTCTGTATCCAAGCCACGGTCGACTGGCCGGTCGACCGCTGTCCCAACGGTCAGAAAAATGACCGTTGGCGATCGACTGGGCGGTTGACCGTCAGGCCACCTGGCTCCCAACGGCTAGTTTTTCTAGCTCTATAAATTGGGGCATTTGGGGGCTGTTTTCCATAAGATTTTAAGAAGAGTTTTGGGCTAGTTTTTCCCACTCATTTCAGTGGTTATATCCACAAGTTTTAGAGCCAATATTTTCAAATCAAAAGAAAGTTTAACAAGAGTCTTTCAAAAGAGATTTTCTTGTGTTTTTTACCAAAGTTTCAATCCTTGTTTTCTCACACAACACTTAAGCTATCCATTGCTATATCTATCTATAGGGATTTGTTGTGAGAGGATTTTAGGTGATCAAAGTGTTGTGATCACTAAAGTTCTACTTTGTACTTTGAGGAGGCGGACTTGCGGGTTCGCGGTGTTTCGAGTTCGTGTGTGAACTCTTTGTTTGAGGTGCGACCTCGGCGAGCTTGTGGGCTTGCTTGTGTACGGGACTAGAGAGTCCAAGAGTTCTAGTGGGAACTCTTTGTAGGTGTTGCGGCACCGAGTGATCCGGTGGGATTGGTTTATAGTGGAAATCCTTCAAGTGTGAAGGCGGGGACGTAGAGCAAGGGTGCTCGAACCTCGAAACAAATCTCCCGTGTTTGCGATTGCTCACTCTCTATCTCTTTGTCTTTATATCTTGCATGCTTTATTGTCTTTATCATTATATGCTTGATATACTTTGTGTGCTCATATTGTATATGCTTGGGGATTTTTGCTAACACTAGTTTTCAACCAAGAGAGCCAACGCGGCACCTCAACTCTTATTTAGAGGAATCTTGAGGAGTTAGTCCAGAGCCCTTCACGGGAAATTCGGTTACACTCTTGTGTTAAACTTGGTGTTTAGTGTAATAAGTTTTAATTTACATATAATAATTTTTAATTCCGCATTTAGTGACCATTAGATTAGCCATCACCTATTCACCCCCCTCTAGGTGATTTACAATTGGTATCAGAGCCAAGTGCTCTTGATTTGGGTCTTACAACCTAGAGTTAAAGATCCTCATTTTTAGGCTAATCACAATATTTGTACACACACCATGGACTTCATGACACCTCCCACCTTTGACATCCTTAACATCTAAAATTGGAAGGTTAAGATATCTTTATACCTGAAAGCCCTAGGCATTCATGTTTATTTTGCCACTACTAGAGATTCATATTGTTTAAATGGCAAATATATTGAGGCTAATGCAAATGCCATTCATGCTTTGAAAAGAACCCTAAATGATGTTTATTTATCTAGGGTTTCTAACATTGATTCGGCTTTTGTAGTTTGGAACACAATTCTCTCCCTTGGCGAAAAAGAACAATACTATGCGGGGAGTGACTCGGATGTTGGAAGCGACACCTCCAACTTGTGCTACATGGTCCAAGGGGCTAACCCCTTGAGGTAACTACCGAATCCGAGGTAGAAGAGGATGTTGGTATGTCATATAATGAACTTGCATCTTTTTGTCAACAACTTCTTGAAAAATATGACATGCTTAGAAAAGATAATAAGAAAATGAAAAATAAATTTGATTGCATGTTAAAAGAAAAAGATTCTTTACAAGAAAATTTGAAAATGTTTCAAAAAAAATGAAAATTTGAAAAATGAAAATGTTTCCTTAATGTCTATATTAAATGATCTTTGTGAAGGAAACACTATTTTGAAAAATAAAGTTGTTTTGGTGGAAAAACAAAAGGAAGTTGCTTTAAATGAAAACACTTCTTTGAAAAGAAAATTGGTTGAAAAAGAAAAAGAAAATGTTTCTAAAAAGAATAAGAAAAATAATTCACAATCTCACCATGCTTTACATGCCATTATTAATCAACATGAGATTAAAAATATGAAAAATAAAATAAATTGTTTGAGCTCAACTTTGAGCACATGTGCATTTAACCACTCTAGATTGGAGTCTTTGTTTTCAAAGAAACAAACTCCACATGTTCATGCACATCACCCACATGCATATTCATTATTTGCACGTCATGATCACACACATACACATATGCATCCTAAGGTGTATTAATCTACACATTGTGGCCGCAAAGGCCATTTAGCAAAGTTTTGTTTTGATAAGATACATCATATTAATTTTGCTAATAAAAAAAATGTTTGGGTTCCTTACAAGACTAACCCCCAAGGACCTAAAAGAAAATGGGTACCAAAATCTCCACCTTGTGTTTTTGATGTAGGTGAGGGCTCTCACAAAACGTGAGAGGGATGGTGCCTTGGTGGTGGATGCATGGACTTGATGGACATACATATTTGATACCGCTATCAAGGAGGTTTGGTGGGACAACCACCATGTTTTGGAGATTTGGAGTATAGTTCATGTGTTGGTAACTATCTCTAAAACTCCTATTTATTTACATGCTTATTCATATAGGATATTTTTAGCATGTTCATTTGTTTTGTGCTTCATGTGGTAAATAGTAGTTTAAATGTAGTTTTTATCAAAACTTGGATGTATACTTGTACAAGTAGTGAGCAACAAATTGATTCATATATGTTTGCACTTCATTGTTCATTTGTACTCACTATATGCACATGTATAGCCTAGTTTTGATGATTCTCTCATTTACACTTGTTTTGCCAATTTTCATGTTTTACTTCATGTATATGTATTTTGTATTCAAATCTAATAAATATACATGTATACCCCATGAGTCATTTGCCTTCATGCAATTTACATTATGGACTCTTTTTTATGTTTGGGATATGTATGCATATTGTTAGGATTGAATAAAAACATACATATACCGAGAAGTTTGTTTTTAAGATGAAAAATGAATTCTTATGATTTTCATCTTTATATGAAAAATGAATTTTCATGATTTGTTTGATAAAATGATATTTATGTTTTGAGCTTCATTGATTATCTTCATGGAAAATGCTAAGCACATGATTCTTGTACACTCACACTTCATTTGTTTTGTCATGACCTTGTTTCATGAACATCTTTATGAGCTTTATCGATTTTGAGTGTCAACTCTTGTGTATTTGGTATGATTCATGAAAAACATATATTTTTGTTCATGTTTTTGAAGGATCTTTAACTAGTTTTTCAAAAATTACTTTAACTAGTTATTTATTCTTCAAATTAATAGTTTATGAGATATACACATGATCCTATTATTTTTTCAATTGGTATCATTGAATATTTTTTTTCAATTGGTATCAATATTGATATTTTTGTATATACTCATATTTTGTTTCCTATATATGTATGCTTCATTTCAAATAATATCAATTTCGATTGGTATTTCCTTTTTCATACACATATATATGAGTTTTTTTGTGCTTGAATTAAAATTGATTTACATGTTTAAAGCACAAAGTTTGTTTATGATAAGAAAATAAAAGAAAAAAAATTGATCATTATTTTCAAAATTGATATCAAAATTCAAAATTTTGTTTGAATAAGAAAAATCAAAACATTTTTGATTTGTATTGCCTATATGCAAGGGGAGCTTAACATCTCTTCTACATATAGATTCATGTTGAGTGGATCTTATATTGAGGAGCTTGACAACTCTTCTTTATGCGGTACACGTGTGTAGGGGGAGCTTCACATCTCCTCTTATGCATTACATATTATGCGTTATGTGAATTAGGGCTTGTCATCCCTCTTTCATGTAATGTATATGTGTAGGGAAGTTAACTTAGCGTCTTCCTCTTCATGAATGTATATCGCATATACCTTTTATTGATTGATTTGAGTTTACCCCTTATTGATCTCTTTGTTTATGACAAAAAGGGGGAGAAGATTTTGTTAGTTTTTCCTTTAACCCCTTGTTGATGATTGACAAAAAGGGGGAGAAGTATTTTGAGGTGTATTTGGTTTATATGCATGTTTTTCCTTCCTTTATTCATAAAGGGGAGTAGGATTTGTGTTTATGCATATATGTTTTGTTTTGATTTGTTTTATGCTTGATTGACATGTTTATCTTCTTACATTTGCATACATATTTATGAGCATTCATTGCATAATTATTTGTTTATTTGCTATGCATGAGTTAAGGGGGAGCTTCCTTGAAGCTTTACTTTAATCCATGCATATATAACTTCATGAGTTTTGTCATCATCAAAAAGGGGGAGATTGTTGGCCCAAAGGCCCATCACTCTAGTTTTGATGATGATCAACTCATGTAGTTATAGTACTAATGATCTTGTGTTTAATTAGTGACAGATTTGTCATCAAGATCTTAGTAGGTGTATAGCTTCAACAAAGGATTTATAGTCAAGTTTTGGAGCTAGCACGGTTTGATTCAAGAGCTTGAGCATAAAGACCGCATCAAGTAATCAAGAGGAGTCTAGCTCGTTGGATCATGTTAGGACCAAGTCAAGAAGATGAGAAGACTTCAAGTGAAGACCTTCATGATCAAGATTTGTGTCTAGGTTTGTTTTTATAAGATTTTGTTTTTAGATAAAATGTAAAGGATAGAATAGTTGGTCGATTGATCAAGTATATCTTATACACACACACTCTTGTTTTAGATGAGTTTTCATAAAAGAATTTTCATTTTAGAAAAGACTTTTCATTTTGACAAAATACCGGTTTGATTTTTGGTATTCCAAGTATTATGTTTTAACCAAAATCATGTTTAGAACTTAATGTCAAAAATATAGATATTTTACCATGTTTGTGTAGTAGATCATATCCATACACACTATGCTTTAAAACAGTTTAAATATCTTGTTTTTGTATTTGGTGAAGTTTTGGAAAAACAATTTGAAAAAATACAGTTTTTGTTTTGAACCAAATTTTTCAAGTTAAAAAAATAATTCAAATTATTTGTAACATGTCCTGATTGTGTTCAAGCATTTTTGTTTATCAAAGTAAAGTGCTAAAACTATTTTTGTAGATTTTTCATGATTTTATGGGATTTTATTTAAGTCAAAACGACCAAGTTTTTATTCCCAGAAATCTGTTTCCTGGCTTCATCCGGTCGACCGAATCCTGAAGTCGGTCGACCGGGAGAGTCGACCGACGTGCACAGACGTGCACGCCAAGTTCTGGCTGGAGGCCGGTCGACCGGTCCAGAGAGCTCTGCTATCTGGAAAGGCCCAGGTCGACCGGGCGGTCGACCGGACAGAGAGCAGTGCTCTCTGTATCCAAGCCACGGTCAACCGGCCGGTCGACCGCTGCCCCAACGGTCAGAAAAATGACCGTTGGCGGTCGACCGGGCGGTCGACCGTCAGGCCACCTGGCTCCCAACGGCTAGTTTTTCTAGCTCTATAAATTGGGGCATTTGGGGGCTGTTTTCCATAAGATTTTAAGAAGAGTTTTGGGCTAGTTTTTTTCACTCATTTCAGTGGTTATATCCACAAGTTTTAGAGCCAATATTTTCAAATCAAAAGAGAGTTTATCAAGAGTGTTTCAAAAGAGATTTTCTTGTGTTTTTCACCAAAGTTTCAATCCTTGTTTTCTCACACAACACTTGAGCTATCCATTGCTATATCTACCTATAGGGATTTGTTGTGAGAGGATTTTAGGTGATCAAAGTATTGTGATCACTAAAGTTCTACTTTGTACTTTGAGGAGGCGGACTTGCGGGTTCGCAGTGTTTCGATATCGTGTGTGAACTGTTTGTTTGAGATGCGGCCTCGGCGAGCTTGTGGGCTTGCGGTGTGTACGGGACTAGAGAGTCCAAGAGTTCTAGTGGGAACTCTTTGTAGGTGTTGTGGCACCGAGTGATCCGGTGGGATCGGTTTATAGTGGAAATCCTTCAAGTGTGAAGGCGGGGACGTAGAGCAAGGGTGCTCGAACCTCGAAACAAATCTCCCGTGTTTGCGATTGCTCACTCTCTATCTCTTTGTCTTTATATCTTGCATGCTTTATTGTCTTTATCATTATATGCTTGATATACTTTGTGTGCTCATATTGTATATGCTTGGGGATTGTTTGCTAACACTAGTTTTCAACCAAGAGAGCCAACGCGGCACCTCAACTCTTATTTAGAGGAATCTTGAGGAGTTAGTTCAGAGCCCTTCATGGGGAATTCGGCTACACTTTTGTGTTAAACTTAGTGTTTAGTGTAATAAGTTTTAATTTGCATTAAATAGTTTTTAATTTCGCATTTAGTGACCATTAGATTAGCCATCACCTATTCACCCCCCCTCTAGGTGATTTACATAATTATCTATGTTTTTGTCAATAAGCTCTAAAATAAGTTTTGATAAATACAAAACTTAAACACATAATATAGAAATATCAAATAAGTTTTTCTAAACAATTGAACCGACAATGTGTATGGATGAAATCCAAAACACATATAAACCATATAAACTTATTTTGATGAAATCTAATCATGAAACATAAGGATGTATACTTTGAAGCTCAAAACCAAAACTGTATTTTTTAAAACTAAAACTATTTCCATGAAAATACTATATAAATTTTGTGGGTGTGTATATGAGCTTGAGCAATCCACAACTAATCTATTCTTTATATTTTATCTAAAAAATAAAATCTTAACACTTACAAAACTAGACTCAAGTCTTGAAAACCTTCTCTTGAAAATCTCCTTCTTGACTTGGTCCAAACCTTAATCAATGAGCTAGACGCCTATTGAGTACTTGATGGATCTTTGAAGTGTGAGCTTTGAATCAACATGTGTTAGTTTTAAAACTTGACTTCAAATATTTTATTGAAGCTAAACACCGACTAAGATCTTGATTAAATATCTGAAACTATATAAATACAAGATCATTAGTACTATAATTACATGAGTTAATTATCATCAAAACTAGAGTGATGGACTTTTGGGCCAACAAAGCACATATATATGCTTGAGTAAAAGAAAATAGTTAGTTCATAATTTTTATTCCTCTTTTTTGCAGAGAATGGTTGTTAATTTCTTTTTACTGAAACACTAAAGGCTTTATGTTTCATTCTCTATAAAATAAATGACGCAGACTAGGAAGCGAACAACGCCGGCTAGATCTCGTTCTAACGCTAATGAACTCTGAAAGAAACTTCCAGGTAGGGATAATACTTGAATCCACAACCAAAAGGGGAGAGGATTTCAGAGTTTATATATGCAAGCTTGTATTCTATATTTACATATATGTGTTTGTATTCATGATTCATGTTCATAGTTTGTTTGGTATCTATGAGTTTACATTGAATATCTATATATTTTTATTATGCATAAGTTAAGTGGGAGCTTTTGGAAAGTTTTTCTCTATTCATGCATGTATAACTCCATGAGTTTTGTCATCATCAAAAATAGGAAGATTGTTGGCTCAAAAGCACATCACTCTAATTTTGATTATGATTAACTCATGTAGTTATAGTACTAATGATCTTGTTGTGTTTAAGTTTCAGATATTGATCAAGATCATAGTTGGTGTTTAGCTTCTTTAAAGCCATGGTTATTTAAGAGCTCAAACTTATAGAACATCTCAAGCACTCAAAGAGGAGTCTAACTCGGAGATTCAAGTTTGGATCAACTTTACTTGGAGAGGAAGATCTACAAGATGACTTGAGTATAAAGTTTGTGAGTTTAGATCTCTTATAAAGAATATATTAGTTTTGATTACTCAAGTTTACACACACAAAAAAATTTGGTTTTGGTTTAACTGGTATACGTTTCGTATTTTGCTTCTCATTAAAAACAAGGTCATATCTTTTTTTTTGTGTATCTATACACTATTGAGCTTTAAATATGTTTGAACAACTTGTTTTTATATTTATGGAGTTTTGAAAAAACTATTATTCATTTTAAAAGTTTTCATACCTAGGTTTCCGGTTTTGGTATTTTACATGGATTGGTTTTTGATATATGTCCAAATTTTTTCAATTTTTTATATCATGTTTCAAACATGTATCTCATAGCCTATGTATTGCCAAAACACTTTTTAAACCAATAAAAAATATTTAAAAATAATTTTAATTTCAAAATTTATCTGAAAAACAGTGTTTAGGCCAGGTTGGTCGACCGGCCGGTCGACCGGACCTCAGGGCTGACTTTGGGTGACTGTTTGTACATGTTGTGCACATTTGTCGGATGACCGACCAGTCGACCAGCGAACCTAGCGGTCGACCGACTGTCACACCCAAGTCGCGGTTTGGCTCAGTCGACCGGCCGGTCGACCATTTTGCTGATTTGCTTAAATACCCTTTTCAGTAATTTGGCTATAACATTTTATTCTAACATTCAATCAATACGAATTAAATTGCAATCAAAAGATAGCTTTCTGAGATACATTTTTTGTTCTATAATTATTTTTTGATTCAATCGTTTAAAATGTCAAATATTGATTTGAAATCAGCACATGTTCTGAAAACAGTTTACAATTTTCTTGCTTGTTACATTTTTATAATTTGCTTATATCTTTTAACTCTTATATCAGATTGATTAGATTTAAGTTTCATTAGAAAGAAAACTTAAAGATCTATAATTTCTTCCTATTCGAATGTTTTCGATCTCAAAACTGTGCTCAAAGTTAACTTATTACACAAACTGGTCTCATGTCAGTCGACCGACCGATAGACCGACAGGCTCCAACAGTCAGCAACTTGACCGTTGGATGGTTAACTGACTGGTTGACCGACATGCCATTTCTGGTTCCTTTTTGACCCAAACGACTAGTTTTTCTTTAGCCTATAAAGATAGAGATTTTGGGTGAGTTTTGAAGACAATTTTTAAGAGCTATTTTTTCTATATTCAACTGAGTTTCCAAACAAGTTTTTGGGCATCAAAAATTTATATCTTCTTATTTGTTTCAAAGTTTTTTGAAGTCAAAGAAAATAAGTTTTGGGAATTCAAGTTTCAATTTTTCAATTTTTACATCATTCAAGAAGTTTCTCAAGTGTTTTCTTCTGTGCTTCTTTTTCAAAATTTTTGTTTTCTCATAACTTTGAGCTATTCATTACAAAATTTATCCTCTAGGATCTTGTATTGTGAGAGGTGTTGTTTGTGATCTTTGTGATCACCAAGTGTTGTAACCACTCTTTTACTTTATGCTTTGGCTTTGTGCCTTTCCTCTTGTGTAGAGGTGATTGCTTTGTGCGTAGGCCTTGCGCCTTGGCTTTATGCCTTCTCTTGTGTAAAGAATTAGGTTTGTATATTTTGTGGAGCCTTTAGTGGAGACAGTAGAAATCCTTTATGCGGTGAAGGCAGGGACGTAGAGATTAGTGTTCGAACCTCGAAACATATCTTTGTGATTGTGTTTGACAATCTCTCTAAACTCTACTCTCTTTATATCTTGCATTATTATTATTGTTCATATATACATGCTTGGTATTGTTCTTGTGTTTACACTTGTATTGATCCAAGAGAGTTATTGAAGCACCTCAACTCTTATAAAAGAGAAATCTTGAGGAGAAGTTCTGGAGCCCTTTACCGGGAAATTCAGCTTCACTCTTTGGATATCTTTTGTGGTAGTGCAAAAGTTTTTAGTTTTGCATTATTGACCATTAGATTAGCATGACACCTATTCACCCCCTCTAGATGTACTTTCATATGTATGTATGTATTCATCCACCCGTGGGTTCGGATGAGGGAAGTTCGTAGGCTTACCTGCTCCGAGTAGGGGAAATCCCATCAGCAGAACAGATGGGGGCTCTGAGAGGGAGAAATTTCTACAGCAGAGTAGGGGACTCCAAGTGGGAAAAATCCCACAATAGAGGGTTTTGACTCCAGTAGGGCGATCGTGAAAGGCCTATAGGCATGTGCGGATTTCGACACGCGCTATGGAGCAGGTTCTGACACCTTGTTATGGAGCGAGTTTCAACACTACGTTATGGAGCTGTTCTAATATCGCATTATGGATCCCGAGTGGGGGAAATCCCATCTCGGTGCAGGTTTTGACATCGCGTTATGAGCGGGTTTCGACATCGCGTTATGGATAGTAAGTGGGGGAAAATCCCATCTGGGTGCAGATTCCAATGCTGCGCTATGGTGAAATAAAGGTCAGAACTGTCCCTCGAGTGGGGAATATCCCATCATCGAGTTTTTTTTGGCTGCCTCTGAGAGAGGGAAATCTTATCATCGGGGCATGTGGCTAGATGTACATTGGCATTTGTGTTAACACTTTCATGCGGGAGCTCATCCTGTCTAGGAGCATACGACATGATCCTCAAGGTTGAGGCATATCCTATCAATAGAAGACCACAAATCAGCCTCCGAGCGAGGGAAAATCTTACATTGGGGTTGTTTGGTTAGGGGTGAAAGTGTTAAAGTGAGGAAGTGAGGAAGTAGTAATAGTGAGTTTTTGGTGTTTGGATATTGTTGGGAAGTGTGGTTTGAAAAATGTTATGTCTTTTTCGGTATTTAGATGGTAATGTGAAAGTAAAAGTGAAAAGTTGACCACAAAGTTGACTGCAAATAATATTAAAATAAAAATTAGATTGTAATTAGAATGCAAGTGAGATTTACATGACCACAAAATTAACTGTTTTGAGCTACAACTTATTACAAATGAGATTTATATGACCACAAAATTAATTGTAGCACCCTGAAAGTGAGAAAGTAATTGTGTAAAAGGGAAAAGAGAAAAGGAAAAAGGGTTTTCTCATTTTCTTTTTCTAGTGTTTGGATAGATAGAGAAGTGAGCAATTATACTTCCTCATTTTCTTACTTCCGCTCACTTCCTTGCAACCAAACACGCATTATTGGGGTGTCATGGATGGATTATCAACGAAATTACCCCCGAGTGGGGGCACATCCCAACGTCAGTAGGTCATCATTTTTTCCTTGAGAGCTTTGGAAAAAATCCCGTCATCGAGGCTCAGATTGGTTGGCTGTATCTGCAAAATGTAAAGAATAGAACAATATTTATTTAAAATGCAATACAATGAGGGAGTTCAGAGGGTGTATGCCGTCTGAAGGGGAATCTAACAGTTCAATCGATCATCCTATACTGCGCAATCGCGTTCTGCTCTTGGGAAGGCGAAGCATTCATCTTTCGTGAAATTGCCTCGGGAGTGAGGACACAATCCTTGATGACTTGCTGGATGAGCTCTTTCAAATATCTTCAGAGGGCCAAACAATGGATGGTTTGGTGTCCCTTTGATTTGTGGAACGAGCAGTGCTCCTCCGACACGATTAGTGACAGATTGAGCTGGACCGGTTTTGGGCGTCTGACCCATGGTTGATCTTTGAAGGTGTTGAAGTCTTCGTCGATCGGGAGCTTTAATAGAGTGAAATGCTCTACTGACTTGTAGCCTTGGATTGGACTTGATAGTATTATAGAGAGTGCCTGCTTCTTCTAGGAAGGTTGCCTCTTATGCCAGTCGGGAACATAATCGGTAACTTCGCGAGTGGACTTCGACTTCGTTTTGTCCTCGCTAGGTTTTGTTGAAGGGTTGGAGGAAGCCTTCATTTCCTCCTTTAGCTGGATGAATGGTTGTGCCCGAGAGAGTGCTTCGCTCATTTTGGCGACATTGTACTTCAGGAGATGCTTGTATAAGGGGTGAGTACTCTGTAACCCGCTGATAAATGTGAGTGCAGATATTTCCTCCCCGCAATTGGAGACTTTAGCGGGATGGCTTTAGAAGAAGTTGATATAAGATTTGAGGTTATCTCCTGACTTTATTTTTACAGAGAGGAGGTGGTGGATACTCTTCTTAGCTTCTTGGCGAGTAGCATATTGCAAGAGGAAAGCCTCGGTGATATTTGAGAAGTTATAGAGAGAACGGGGTGGTAGAGAGTAGAACCACTGCGATGTCACATCTCTAAGACTAGAGAGGAATGTAAGGCACATTACCGGATCATTCGGGGAGTAGATCATCATCATGTCTTGAAAGTGGTGAATGTGCGGATCGCTCGCTCTAGTGTAACTGTCGAACGTGGGAGTAGAGAACTTCTTCGAAAGCTCACACTCTTGGATGTCTTTGATAAGTGGGGAGTCGTGGAGACGAGTAGTCAGAACCAAGTGCCGGGGAAGCTTGGCCTCCATGATCCACTTCTAAATAAGCTCCTTGAGGAGGCGGAGATCTGGGGAAGCACCTTTCTCCGCATTGCCCTCTGCCTACGTGGACTTGTTCTGAAGGGTGATGACTTGAGACTATAATTGTTTGTTGAGCAGCTTTAGTTCTTCCTGTTCACAAAGGATGTTATTGCGGTCGAGTATCATCTGCTCTCACTCCCGATCTGATTTCTGCTGCTGTTGCTTCATCTGCTCCTTTGATTGGTTGCTAATGTTGCATATATAATGTTACATTTCCATACTTATTTTAGAATAAAAGCCTGCATTGTCCTAATTATTTGTCTAATTTATTTGCAGGCCCAATCCTTAAGGAGATGAAGAGAAATGAGCCCAAAAGCCCACCAGAATTCTGAATTAAATCAGAATTAATTCGCACTCACAAAATCAGGGCAAAATCATGAGGTTGAAACCGGTTGAGAAGAATCCTCTCAGAATCGATCGGTTAAAGCCAAGAATCCAAGGTCATTTCGTCAGAATCCGGAGCTCAAACGACAAAACCAACAAAGGATAAAGCCAGAAGAAACCCCGGAGAGACCCACCAACAGGGTGTGGCCATCTGGCCACACCCTGGCCGCAGAAACGCGGCTTGGGCCGCGTTTCCGCGGCAATCTTGGGGAGTTACGGGGAGCGTTTGCTCCCCCGACCTCCGCGGGATTCTGGTCGTTGGGTTTATGCCTATAAAAGGCCATTATCTGCGCTGAAAATGGGACGTCAAGACAGATTAGGATTTAGCCTAGTTTTAATTCTTTGTAGTTTAGATTTTTCTTTTCTTGTTATGTAATTTGTATGTAACTTAGGGTAGAAGAAGATTCATGTAAGTAAGAGAGAGAGGCTGAAGTTGAGAGTGACACCGACGATGTACCCTCCTCCTTTCTTCCATTGTCTCTGCAATTAATAAAGGTAAAAGTTCTTTTTATGTTTGTATTTTCTTTTGTTTCGTCTTCCTCTTCTACTTTACCTTGGTTGTTGTTGTTGAGTGTACAAGTGAATTCCAAAGCAAGTATAACTAAGCTACGTGAGAGCCAGCGATAGTTCATGAAGACGTTCTCCTCTTCCAAGATCCGCATCACTTCGTTCTTCTTATGCTTGACGATATAATGTGCACGAGGACCGAGCTCGAGTTTATGATCTATGCGTTGAACGCCTCCGAAGCAATGGTAGAACATGCAACGGTTTCCAGGTAAGTCATCAGTCAACCTCGGTAAGTATCTCTTTACTTTTCTTTACTTCTTTTCTTTTCTTTCTTAGTTTAGATCACCAACCACTTCTTCCAAATCGTTTTCATTCTTCTTTCCACTTCATTATACATAATCGCTTTTATTGTTTTCTGATTTTTTCACCTTCTTCGTCTTTCATATTCTTCTAACTTTAACTATAACTTTCTTTTTCATTTTTATAACTTTAAAACAGAGAAGAACTTTCGCTTATTTTCATAACGATTTCAATAAAGAACCGTAAAGCTTCCATCGTAAACCCTCCTTGTGGATCACGACCCGCATAGCCACTTGCTATAGCGGAAGAATTGAGCACTTGCACATTTTTTTATTCTTAAATCTAATATTCTGTAATTTGTGTGCAGGTTTAGCCTCAATCAAAATTTGGCGCCGTTGCCGGGGAGGGTAAAACGGTTTTTATTGAAATCTGAATTTTTATTGAAAATTTTTTAGAACTAAACGAATTTTCTTCTCTGTTGCAGGTTACAGGGCAAGCAAAGCAGGAAAATAAGTTTGCAGTGACATACAAGTGGTATTGGGCCTCTGCTCTAGAAAGCAGAGACCCATTGCCCTCTGAATTGCCGCATTTCCACGGCAAAAGCCGCGGATCCGCGGCAATAAAGAGCTGACTACTAACAGATTTTTGCAGGGCTGCTAACTTTGCAAATTCTAGTTTGCTGCAGTTATTTATTTCTTATATGCCATCACAAAAACCTGCTAATAATCAACAGTAAAAAGTTTGTTGCAAAAGTTAAAAATTGATTAGACGTTTGCATTTTAGGCACGTGTCTTTTCAATTCATTTACTTTTACTGTTGAAGAGTGCTGGAGCAAGGTACGTCTGCATTGCATGTAGAATAGGAATCACTTCTTGGTTGATTTATATCGCTTTGAGTGAACCTTATTTATCTTGTACACTTGCACAAAATAATTTTAAGGGCACAACCCATTAACAAGATAAGGTGGGGATTTAATCACCCTTCCTTAGCCCAAAAATCAAATCCAAGCACTCACTAACCCAAGCCTAACTTAAAATGAGTAGACGTTGGCCCTAGGGACATCTCGGACTCAATTAGGAGATTATCCTAAGGGGGAAAAATGTTGGAATCTAACTCCTGCAAAATCAGTGTCTAGGGAAGGGATTGAGGGCCGAAAGCCCGAAGGTTGGTGGTTATTTAATTAAGGAACGTCTTTGACGGAAAACCACCCACCAACCTTGCCCTAACCTGGCTGATTAGCTTGTGGTTAAAGTCTACATTAGACCTCCCGTGGACAGTCTAACCAGTTAGGAGTCATCTAGGTCCTAAGTCTACCCTAACTTAGGCTAGAATTTTTTCTTTTTTGTTTGTTTATTTGTTTGTTTTTCTTTGTTTGTATTCTATTGTGTGATATGGACTATAATAATAATTTTTTCAACTACAATAATAATCCATATTACACACCGACTTCATTTTCGGATATTACCAACCTGGCATATCATAACTTTGACCAACCTAGTGTGCCGGATTGGTCTTATCCGAATCAATATGACCCATACCTCCCATCTAATAACTATAATTATCATAATGATTTCAACTCTTCACCGAGTCAGTGGGGATTCACCTCCCCCGAGCATAATTTTCAACCACCTTGCCCTCCTTCTCCACCCAGTCCACATTATGTTCAAGATTCATACTCAGTTCCACCCGTCCAAAATAGGAAACCATCAATTATGGAAATGAGTATGCGTGAGTCCAAACACAAATCCCAAAATCTGATGGACTCACAATTTCACTACCACTTCCAAGACAACTCTTCATCTTTTCATCAAAACAATGAACCCATCAATTATGAAAAGATGCTTGAAGCCATGACTCATGCTCAAAATGCTAGAAATCGTGACATAGATATGATGGTCGAATCTCTATGTTCTCACCGTTTGACCAGTTCTGATGTCACCAACCATTCTGTTAGAGCCGAAGAGTCATGCAGTTTTGGAAATCAAGATTCCATTTCAGAACAACCTTTTGAACTTGCCCAAACTCCAAATTTTGAAAAAGATATTGACAGTTTAGCAAGTTTTCCTTTTCCTGAAATAGAACTTGAAAATGAATATGATCCTGAACCCCAACTTAGTGATTCAATTCTACTTCCTGATTCGATTATAACTCCGGTATCTTCACCTGATTTCGATCTTTTCCCCGAGTCAACGTTGGATCCTGTGCCTATTCATAATGAAATTGAATCCCCCATCTTTGAGGATCATATTGAACTTGACCAATTATACAATTTTGAAAGTCCTATTGACAAATTGGCAAGTTCTCAATTTTTTGATATTGAACTCAATGAGATATGTGACCTAGATTCTCAAATCTGTGATCCAGTTCAACTTTCTGAATCAATATTGACTCCTGTTGTGTTACCAAACTTGAGTAATATTTTAGAGTCAGTTTTGATTCCTCCACCTATCATTCCTGAACTGGAATCACCCACATTAAGTCACATTCCATTGTTAGAAAATACATGTGGACTAGAGTTTCAACTTCTTGACTTGGACCCGCTTCTTGAACCAATTTCGACTCCTGAACCTTTACTTGACTTAAGTCACCTTCCTGAGTCGGTATTAGTTCCTGCCCTTCTTGAGTCCAAGTCAACCGTTCTATTATTTCATACTCCATTCTGGGACGAGGTGGTTGACAAATTTGACTCCAAAATTAGTTATGGTAGATGGGGCCAAATACTTAATAAAGATCGATACATCTTTTTAATGGGTTATATTAAAGATATTTCTGGTGGGTTCCTCCGAGACCCAAGAAAAGTTGATTGGGCCGCGTCTCGTGGACCAATCAGACCACCACCGGAGCCACCACCATAAGGTAACATTTTCCTTCCCTTTCGTCTTTTTCATGCATCTATGCATTAATTCATACATTGAGGACAATGCATGAGATAGGTGTGGGGGAGGGTCTAACATAACTTTTCTTTTTCTTTAAAAAAAATAACATTTTTCTTTACTTTTAAAAACTTTTTGAAAAATAGAAACAATATTTTGACTTATTTTTGTAAGAAATTAAGTTAATTTTAAGGAATAGGAAAATTCAAATTAGGATTTCTTATACTTGGTCAAAATAAGCTTATTTGTTTGATTTATAGAGTTAGGAAGATAATTTGTCAAAATAATTTAGTCTTGATCTTTACCTTAATGAAATATGCACACTTCATACACTTACACACTTAGGGTTCAAAAACAAAGATTCTTATGCCTTATAAAAAAAAAAAACAAGTCTAATTATTGATTAGCTAGGCGCTTTGGCCTAAGCAAGCCTTAGTATTTATGCGAAAGATGATTAGATAAGTTATAAAAAAATATATATATATATATATAAACAAGTCTAATTATTGACTAGCTAGGTGCTTTGGCCTAAGAAAGCCTTAGTATTTATGCGAAAGATGATTAGATAAGTTTGAAAAGAAAAATCCTCTGATTAAGCTGGGTATCTGTGCCTAATAAAGCATAAGTATTCACGCCTAAAAGAGGTTCATATAATAAAATCCTTAGTTTTGTGGCCTTGTTTGCTCGAGTCCTTAAGTCCTAGGGGTGTCTTCTCACCTGGTGCCCTAAGACCATCTGGTTTGGGAGTCATCGATTAAAGGCTCGTTACATGGGCAGATTAGAAAGCCTAATAGAACTAAGGAATAATACCACAAAAAAAAAGTATAAGGTATAAGAGTTAAAGTTAATGAACCCTTAGTAAACTTCACAGTCACGATGGTGCATACGACTCAGGGTAAAGTAATAGACTAGATGAGAAGTACAATTTGACTCCTTACTTTGATTGATAACAAATTTTGAATAGAGACTAAGTTTAGGAATGAAAAATTCGGCTTTCCTATAACTTATAGATTGCTTAGATCTTACAATCATATTTCAAATATTTTTTCTCTTTCAAAATGCTTTTCGAAAATACTAACTCTTTATTTCCCTTTCTTTATGGATTTTGTGGGTGTAATCCGTTGAAAACCCTCACGAGACAACACTCGTCCTCTAGGGGAAACTTAGAGGTTTAACGGCTTGTTGCACATGCTCAGTGCAATCGCGTGACCTGCGAAAGTGGTCTAATAATCCTTAGTATAATTTAGTTGTTTTGCTCGAGGACGAGCAAAAGATAGGTATGGGGGTGTGATTGGTTGCTAATGTTGCATATTTAATGTTACATTTTCATACTTATTTTAGAATAAAAGCCTGCATTGTCCTAATTATTTGTCTAATTTATTTGCAGGCCCAATCCTTAAGGAGATGAAGAGAAATGAGCCCAAAAGCCCACCAGAATTCTGAATTAAATCAGAATTAATTCGCACTCACAAAATTAGGACAAAATCATGAGGTTGAAACCGGTTGAGAAGAATCCTCTCAGAATCGATCGGTTAAAGCCAAGAATCCAAGGTCATTTCGTCAGAATCCGGAGCTCAAACGACAAAACCAACAAAGGATAAAGCCAGAAGAAACCCCCGGAGAGACCCACCAACAGGGTGTGGCCATCTGGCCACACCCTGGCCGCGGAAACGCGGCTTGGGCCGCGTTTCCGCGGCAATCTTGGGGAGTTACGGGAGCGTTTGCTCCCCCGATCTCCCCGGGATTCTGGTTGTTGGGTTTATGCCTATAAAAGGCCATTATCTGCGCTGAAAATGGGACGTCAAGGCAGATTAAGATTTAGCCTAGTTTTAATTCTTTGTAGTTTAGGTTTTTCTTTTCTTGTTATGTAATTTGTATGTAACTTAGGGTAGAAGAAGATTCATGTAAGTAAGAGAGAGAGGCTGAAGTTGAGAGTGACACCGACGATGTACCCTCCTCCTTTCTTCCATTGTCTCTGCAATTAATAAAGGTAAAAGTTCTTTTTATGTTTGTATTTTCTTTTGTTTCGTCTTCCTCTTCTACTTTACCTTGGTTGTTGTTGTTGAGTGTACAAGTGAATTCCAAAGCAAGTATAACTAAGCTACGTGAGAGCCAGCGATAGTTCATGAAGACGTTCTCCTCTTCCAAGATCTGCATCACTTCGTTCTTCTTATGCTTGACGATATAATGTGCACGGGGACCGAGCTCGAGTTTATGATCTATGCGTTGAACGCCTCCGAAGTAAAGGTAGAACATGCAACGGTTTCCGGGTAAGTCATCACTCAACCTCGGTAAGTATCTCTTTAATTTTCTTTACTTCTTTTCTTTTCT
Organism: Agave tequilana; assembly: GCA_038442645.1. Lineage (NCBI taxonomy): Eukaryota > Viridiplantae > Streptophyta > Magnoliopsida > Asparagales > Asparagaceae > Agave > Agave tequilana. The sequence goes on from JAVJIF010032185.1 coordinate 189,900, forward strand.
TTCTTAGTTTAGATCACCAACCACTTCTTCCAAATCGTTTTCATTCTTCTTTCCACTTCATTATACATAGTCGCTTTTATTGTTTTCTGATTTTTCCACCTTTTTCGTCTTTCATATTCTTCTAACTTTAACTATAACTTTCTTTTTCATTTTTATAACTTTAAAACAGAGAAGAACTTTCGCTTATTTTCATAACGATTTCAATAAAGAACCGTAAAGCTTCCATCGCAAACCCTCCTTGTGGATCACGACCCGCATAGCCACTTGCTATAGCGGAAGAATTGAGCACTTGCACATTTTTTATTCTTAAATCTAATATTCTGTAATTTGTGTGCAGGTTTAGCCTCAATCATCCTTCATCTCTTTGGAGCAACTGAAACAGATGGTCTTCATGTTGTTGTAGGGGTTGGGTGCCGACAGACGGCTCGTGGAAAGTGGCGGAGGCGGTACCCTCTGTGAACAGTTTATTGCTGATTCGCTTGGAGGTCGCGCCTCTGACAGTCGTCTTGGTCTTTTCCTTGGAGGCCGTACCACCGATCACTTTCTTGCGTGGAGGTCGTGCCACTGATCACGTTCCTTGGAGGTCGTACCACCGATCCTGGAAGAAAATTATCTACATTTCAAATTATAACCTAGATCTAAGAGAGAGTAGAGGAAACAATCACGAAGACTTAGATTTTAAGTGAAACCGAATTTGGGAAAAATCACGAAAGGAGGGGGAGAATTTACTATTTTTTCGAGGATTACAGTGGATTTTACAGAAAATAACTCTGTTCTTCTTGCTAGGTCCCACCAGTCAAAAATATGTTTGTCCCCTAAAGGTCTCCCTCTTGATATCTTATATACCCGGGGGTTAATGTTGATGGTGTGATTATATGGGATTCAATAACAGTATGATCTACATCTTGCGATCTTTCGTAACAGCCTGGATTATGTTTTTGATTGCGGGAGTGATATTTGCTGCTTTATTTAATAGCTTGCGTTGAAATAGGGATCATGGATCTTGTTTAAAATATGAAATGACCTGGTGGCGTAATGGACTACTCAAATATAGGCGGGATTTGATGTGATCTGTTGTAGAGGTTGTCTTCTTTAGGCTGGGGGAACTCACTTCGGGAGGATGATCATCCTCTGGAGAGTTAATTTTCTCGGGAGAGGAGGATGGTTTCGGAAATGTTCTGGACGCTGCTCTTGCTCGGAGGTTTTCCTTGCGAGTGTCTTATGAAAATCCTGGTGGCGAGGAACACGTGTCTTGATCTTGGCGTGGATCAGATTTTGACCACTACAATCTCCTACATCAATAAAACCCTAGATCATAACCTAATAATTATTCATTGATAATAATGCCAAGAATATATAAATGGACGGGAAGTATAAACTAAATTTCATATTTTGTTGTTGGATTCTCTCCTCGTTAATTGCATCAGAAAATGCAAATAACTATTTCAATACATAACTAAACTTTAAGGCCTCGTTTCGCAGCATAGTTTTCGAAATCAGGGTTACATTTAAGTTAAAATGAAACTAGGGTTTGTAACCATAAAAACCTTAGTTTCCAAAACCGGGTTACATTTAAATTAAAATGAAAAATCTACTCAAAGTGGGGTCTCAATAAACTCAATTTTATAAGGTCTAGGGTGCTCCAGACCCTAGTCTGAGTAACTTCATTTTGACTCTCAAACATGACCTTGATTCTGAAATTCCATTTTGGGATAAACCTAATATAAATACACAGGGTTAGCGATTGAGTTCAGTTATCAACCCAAGAAAGAGACTGTTAACTTGCTTTTGAATTGGTTCTTACCATAGAATCAATGTAGCAATGTGGTGTCTTATACAATGATAAGTTTTCTCAAACATGGCCAGCTGGGTCGGCCTCACTAACGCCCTAGCTATCTCAAAACTACGTCCACTCTTGACTTGCACTTACTAATTGGCCCATATAAATTTATGAGTAATTATCTAAAGATCTCTGTTTTGACTTGCTTTTACTCTTAAACACATGCACATCCATCTCTAGAAGCTTAAGTTTCATCTTGCGCATGAAGACCAAAACTGATGACATGTTCATGGAGCAAGTTGACAAGTCTAGAGAGAGACATAACATGGAGGGCTCATATCTCCTCTCAGTTCATGAGATCATGACACGTCCTCAAAATACCAACCCTACTAGCTACAAATAAGAAAATGAGTACATGCATGCATGCATGCAACGCCGTAGGGACACGTCCTCAAAATACCAACCCTACTAGCTACAAATAAGAAAATGAGTACATGCATGCATGCATGCAACGCCGTAGGGAGCAAATCTTGCTGGCTCACTACATTTGTTTGGTTGGTAGGAACCATATAATGAAAGCGGTCGAGTCTACTGAGTTTACCAACGAAACATAACAAACAGGTGATAAAATTGGTCTAAAAAGTACAGCGCGTTTCGAGTTTTTTCCCAAGTCTTAAAACACCACGAAAAATATCTTCCGCGTTGGCCACCTTTACAAATATTTGCGGCTGATTTGCGTGATTAATTGTATGTCATGGCACTATATAATTAATTTTGTGCTTTGGTCTTCCCTTTTTCAGGAAACTAAGCTTAGTTGAGTCTAAAGTCTCGTCTCTGAATTCTTTAGTTGCCAGGGTGTAGGTTTAGGAGTGGGGCTCGGGTGGGTCCTGGTCCTTCGCGCGTTGTGTGCTGTCCGTCATAGCTGATAGGCGGCCCAGAGCAGGAGAGAGAAAAGAAAACACATTTTATGGTGAGGCCCATAAAATATGTTTTTATTTTGTTTCCCTCTCTCCCAATGTGGGTCGTCCATTAGCTGTGATGGACGGCTTACAGCATGAAGGACCACCACCTGATCCTTAACGCGTTGGAGTCAACCCAAGCCCGATGCAGTTTTATCAACATGTACAAACTTGGTGTAAGAAAATCCTAAAAATTTCTATCAATAAAATGGTGAGATAATGCCACCTCTTATGCATGACTTTCAATGCTAAAAGCCATTACTCCTCAACGAGGGTCCCTACTAGTTGTCGCACTTGGGCCTAGTTCCCCTAGAAAGGATGAGACAAGATGCATTGTATTGATTTTTGTGTTCTTATTTATGAATTAAAGGTTTGGTTTCCAAAGGAATTGAAAAGTGGCATGAGAGTAACATATATTCAGAGAATTATTAGCTCAAACATTTTCAAGGGGATCAATATAATAATTTTACATGTTCTGCTTCTTATCCATCTCCGAACCCAAGAGACAAGCAAATGAGCCTCTTACAATGAATCATAATTGAAATAACACTCGATCAATCTTCTTGTCTTTTAGATATGGAGACTAGAAAGAAGAGACTGGTAACGCAAAACTCTTAATGTAGGAGAACTATCCTCTCTCTCCCCCTCTCCCCTCCCATGTCCATGGCCCCACATGCATTGCACCAAGTACACATCTATCCAAGAGAAGAGTCAGTGGGCTAAAAGGTCATGAGAAAGCAAGCACTTAATTGCAAGACACAAGATGCCACAAACAATGTGCATCACACTAAAGCCACCACCACTACTACTAGTAGCGCTAGTGCTTATCCAATGAGCCAACTCTTTCCACACAAACAGTACGTACCCTTTCAACTCTCATATCACCCCTTCTCCTCAATCGAAATCGACTTGTGTTGTCCAAAAGTAAGAACACAAGCACTGAACACAACCATGTGTCTCACCCCTTGATGAAAGCAAGGCACAAGTGTCACCGGACCCTCGTCAAACATAAAATAATGAAGTGCTGTCTCCACTGATGAAAATCAGCGAAGCGATCCACTGATTAATCACACCATCAGTTATTATTCCGAACGTTTAACTAATACTCATGCGTATCCGCGATTTCTACTAGTTTCCTAAAATGAATCTCAATCGTTTTTTTTTCCCGTAATCAAGATATAGTTTTTGATCAGTCAACAAATCAGTTTTCAGGTTTTCATCAGTGGAGAGAAGCCAAACTTTGGTGTTAAATGGGAAGGTGCATCACCAAGACTTGGAGATCAAAGCTTCACGTGTATGTTGTGTGAGTAAGCTTGGTAGACTTGGACTGGCTCAATCGATCAACAACAATTTGGGTCAAGTCAAGGACAAAGGGCTATGAGAGAAGAGCAGGAGTCATGATCTCAGGAGAAGAGCGGAGGGGCCCTTTTGGTTCCCACCAACCTAACAAATTCTCCGGCGCTTGCAAGGCTTTGTTCCCTACTGCACGTGGTCACTGTCGTTTGATTTTTAGCTCTAGGGTTTCGAATCTTTAGGTCTCATGATTTGAGAATTGAGAGGAGATATGAATGTCCAGGTTAAGTCTCTGTCGACTTGTTCCGTAATCCTATCAACAAATTTGGGTCCAGAATTTGTTTGTATAGGTGTGGTGATGGACATGAGAAAAGCTTGTAGCTTTCCTAGAGACATGGACCCATGAAAGCTAAGCAATGTCCTTTAACAGACTTCCACTAGATGAATTTTTGGCCTATAAATGATAGTCAAACAACAGCCAAAGATCCTCGCGCAATATCAGTGGTGTAGCTTCTTGAGTTTGTTGACTGATAGCTAGCAAGCCTAGCAGCCTATAGATTTATCTAAATGTGGGGTCATTTGTGTTTATGGAAACCGCAATAAAAATTTAATATGCTTTGTGCCTTCATGCAGTTAGAAATATGGATTGCATTCAAAGTCATTAAGAAGAAGGATTAAGGTTAATCATACATGGATAAAGGCCATGACTGCAAAAGCAGTATTCAAGGAAGAATAAAGTTTTTGACACATGGCAAACTATAGTGGCCGGATTTTGACTCTCATCAAGATCACAACACGTGTCCCGATGCGTCAGAAGCATCCCAGCGACCAATGAAATCGATGTGCCAGCAGGGCCAGTATGGGCCCAAGGAGAAAGCCTCAGGTTATGCCTCGAGCCTACACTCGTCCCGAGTTACCTTCACGGGTCCGCGACTATCAGGTCTCTTTCCGCGACCACATCGATCAGGGATCATCCCTTTGGATGCTCAACTCGGGCGAAACTATTCTTCTAGTCGGAGGCCCCAACTTTCGAAATGAGGACCCTCCGTGAAGACTGTTGCTTTTATGCTAGTTACAATTTAGCGGCAGGATCCAATGATGCTGTCAGATCACCACCACGTTCATAAAAATACAACTAGGGATTGAATAGGTGTAATGCTAATCAAATGCAGAATAACAACAATCTATGATAAATGATGTAAACCGGTCATTCAAAATAAGAAGTGAAGCTGAATTTCCCGTGAAGAGCTCTAGAACTTCTCCTCTGTAGGCTATGAGTTGAGGTGCTCAATTGCCTTCTTGTTGAGATGAGTAAAGACCGATAAATGAGAATGATGAAGGCAATGCAATGATGAATGTAATGCAAGTAATAAATAGAATGTGTAAATGAAGCAACAATACAAGTGTTAGCAATGTAAAGGGATAGAGATCAAGAGACAAGCAATCGCAAACACAAAGAACTTGTTTCGAGGTTCGAGCCACCGCTCTCCGTCCCCGCCTTCACCACCGTGAAGAATTTCACTATTCACAATAGGATCTTTCACAAAGAGACCTTACAATAAGGAATTATAATGGTCTACGCACAAGACCGGAGTACACAACTCCAATATTCAATCCTCTACACAAGAGGTAGCACAAAGTCAATGAGATTTACAAAGCTTTTGGTGACCACTAAATCACAAACACTCTATTCTTTACAACTTCCTATAGAGTAGATATAAATTGAAACTCAAGGAGTTTGTAAGAGTAAAAATTCAGTTGAAAGAATTTAAGAGCTAAAACACCAATTGAAATAGTTTTGAAAATGATAACACTTCAAAACTAGAAACTTGAAAAATTTTCTCTTTAGAGCAAACTTGATTTTCAATGATTTCTCAAAAAACTAATGTTCTAAATCCAATCTCAATGACCCATTTATATACGCAATAGATAAACACTATTAGTTTCGCTCACTAGGTCATTAAGGGTGTGATTTGACCTGAAGAAAGTAAAAATATCTGTCGGAAAATCAGAAGAAAAGACAGATTTTGAAAGCTAGTCGTTATAGGCTTTTGACAGAACTTCAGTCAATCGACCGACAGTTCATTTCTGAACTAGCTGTTAGGCTCGGTCGATCGCCCGGTCGACCGGCCCCAATAGTATTTTGGGTTGAGCCAGTCGATCGATCTGTCGGTCGGTCGGTCGACCTCTGGCGTTAGTGGTCGACCGACAAGCGTGCACAACATGCACAACCCCTTCTAGAGGATCGGTTGACCACTCGGTCAACTGACTTGGCCTATAATAGGCTACGGTCGACCGTTCGGTCGACTGAACTAGGCCAAAACACATTTTCTTGACTATTTTTAAATAGCAAACTATTTTTGAAATATTTTGCATTGGTTTTAAAGAGAAATAGCAATGTATAAGCAATGAAATACATGTTCTAAACAGGATATAAACTTTTCAAAAAATTAGAAATATGTATCAAGTACCAACATGCAAAACGCTAATACGAGAAAACTTGTATTTTGAAAATGTGTACTTTGTGTGTGTGACTTCTTGAGCATCAAATCAAAATTCTACACTTTAAACATACTATTTTCTTATAAGTCTCGATATGACTACAAGAGTCTTCAAGTGGGCTTCTTCAAAAACGACGTCAAGCGCGTTTGAGCTTCAATCCCTTCTTGAATAGTCTTGAGTCTTCATTTACCTTCCTTTTGAGGGAAAAAAACTTCTTGAATCCTCTTGAACCCTGAAACACATTTAAACACTTGAACTTGATTAATACTAAATAATCACATATGTTTTGTTATCATCAAAACAAGAAACTGGTAATTGTAACCTTGGGCCAACAATCTCCCCCTTTTGATGATGATAAAACATATGAGTTATTTAAAATAAATTATGGAAAAGAGCTTGAAAAAGCTCCCCTCAAATTATGCTATCTATCAAGTATAAGAAAACATTATTACTACAAATAGATTTGTCAATCTAAGCAAGTCTCATAAATGCATATATAAAGAATGTATCAATTTAAAATAATATGCATAAATTGCCTACCATCCTTCCATACCTCCTTCATCCAAAACATTATGCAATGAATGAAAATAATGAATCATGGCATTGCTATAAGCATGGTAATGAAAATAGATTTACATAAAGTTTGTGATATACCAAAATAAGTTACTCAAAAATTCAATCAAAAATATATCACAACTCAAATACCTCTCCTTCTTTTTTGTCATGCATCAAAAAAGAGTAAAATATACAAAAATAAAAACACATGAACCAAAAAAGATACCAATAAAAACACATGTATATCAATTGAAAATATATGAAACCATATGAAACAAATATGAATCATTTTCAAAAATCATGAATTCATAACGCAAATATTTAACTCACCACAAATAAATGAAAATCTATTATAGTCTAATGGTTTAGTAAAAATGTCCTCAAGTTAAAAATCGGTGGAAACGTAATCAATTTCAATATCACCTTTCTCATAGAGATCTCTAAAAAAGTTATATCGAATCTCGATGTGCTTGATCTTACTATGTTGATTTGCATTCTTAATTATATGAATAGTACTAGTATTATCACAAAATATTTTAATATGATTATAATGCAAATTATAGTAAAGAAGAGTATGTTTTATTTAAAAAATTTGTGCACAACAAGCCCGACCGCAACATACTTCGTCTCGGCGGTCAAGACGGTTACGTAATTTTATTTCTTGGATGATCATGAATCAAGGCAATTTTCTTAAAATTGACAAGGTTCACTAGTGCTCTTCCTATCCACTTTATAACCGGCATAGTCGGCATCCAAAAAATCATCATTAAAAATTGTCCCGTCTTCGGATACCACAAGCCCATTCCAATAGTGCCTTTAAGATATTTAATAATGTGTTTTATCACAAACAAGTGGGATTCTTTAGGACAAGATTGGAATCTAGCACATAGACAAATCTTAACATAATATCTGGCCCACTGGCCGTCAAGTAAAGCAAACTACCAATCTTGCTTTTATAGAGTTTAATGTTAACGTTCTTGCCTTATTCATCCTTATCAAGCTTGGTTATGATAGCCATGGAAGTCTTTCTTGTCTTTGTATCTTCAAGCTCAAATTTCTTGATAAGTTCTCTTGTGTATTTGGCTTGGTTTATGAAAATTTCATCACTCCTTTGCTTGATTTGGAGTCCAAGAAAGTAGTTGAGCTCTCTCATCATAGACATTTCGAACTCTTTCTTTATGTATGATTCAAAATCCTTACAAAGTACTTCATTAGTAGATTGAAAAATTATATCATCAACATAAATTTGCATAATAAGGATATCACTATCTACATGCTTTGTAAACAATATAGTCTCAACTTTGCCTTTCACAAAATCATTTGAAATAAGAAAAGTAGAAAGTCTTTCATACCAAGCTCTTGGAGCTTGTTTTAAATCATATAAAACCCTTTTAAATTTAAAAACAAAATCTGGATGTGTAGGTTCAACAACCCGGGGGTTATTCAACATACACCTCTTTTTTGATAAAACCATCCAAAAATGCACTCTTAATATCCATTTAAAAAAATCTTAAAATCTTTGAATGAAGTAAAAGCAAGTGTCATCCATATGGCTTCAAGTCGTACTACGGTGCAAATATTTCTCAAACTCGATACTTTCGCTTCGGGTGTAATCTTAGGCCACTAGCCTAACTTTATTCCTAATAATATTTTCTAACTCATCTAACTTATTCGTAAAAATTTATTTAGTACCAGTGGTTGTGTTGGCCCAGAGGCCCTTCACTCCATTTTTGATGATGATTAACTCATGCAGTTATAGTTTACTAATAATCTTATGATATTTAGTTTCAGATATTTGATCAAGATATTAGTAGGTGACTAGCTTCAACAAAAGAGTTTTTGGAGCATTCACTGTTGATTAAAGAGCTCAAGCGTCAAGATCGCATCTAGTACTCGGTTAGAGTCAAGATCGATGGATCGTGTTTGGATCGAGTCGGCTTGGAGACAAGAGACCTCAGTTTGTTTAGTTTAGATTGTTTAGATCTTGTGTAACGATTAGATAGTGTTGATATGCTCAAGTTCACATACACACACAAGTTTTAAGTTTATTGGTTTTGGTTTTTCGGTTTAACCGATATTGGATTTCATATAAAAAACATAAATATAGATCTTTATATGTATATTAGATTCTATCCATATACAATATGCTTCAAAGTTGTTTCAATATCATATTTTTGTATTTACAAGTGTTTTGAAAAAATCGGATTTCCATTTCAAAGTTTGGTTTTTAGAAAATACCAATTTTGGTTTAAAGCCTAATTTCAATATCACAAAAATAGTTCAAATTATTTATAATATGTGTTGAATTTTTGTCACACATATTTGTATTTCAAAGATCTTACAAGAACTTATTTTTGTGGAATTTATGTGATTTTATGGATTTATTTGAAATTAAAAGACAAGTTTTCTATCCTATAAATCCCAGCCAGATACACTATCGGTCGACCGGCCGGTCCACCGGACCAGTGCTCGGTCGACCGGAGCGGTCGACCGATGTGCACGAGGACGTGCAAATGGCTTCCCAGCTTGGCCGGTTGGCCGCGCGATCGACCGACTGAGAGCACCCCACTCTCGGGGGGGCTAGTCGACCAGGTGGTCGATCGTTGGCTATGGCCAGTCGACCGTGCGGTCGACAGAGGCACAACAGACATAAAAATGACCATTGGCTGGTCGACCAGTAACAGATTTTTTCTACTGTCTTGGCCCAACGGCTAGTTTTTTGGAGTGGCTACAAATACCCATTCTTTTGGACTGTTTTGATTAACAGTTTCAAGAGCAAAAATTCCTATCTTTTTAAGTGTTTTAGCTATAAGTTTTAAAAGATTTTTGAGTTTAAAATTCTATCTTTATTTGTTTAAATGTGTTGGAAAAATCAAAGAAAAATAGAGTATTTGGGAATTGATTTTTGATCTTTATTTCAACATCTATCTTGTAATTTTTCCAAGTGTATTTCTTTGTTGTTTTCATTTCCAAATCCTTTACATTGTCACACTTGAGATATCTATCTATCCTATCTATTAGGATCTTGTTTTGTGAGAAAAATTAGTTTGTGGTTGTTGATACCACCAAGAGTTTTAAACCTTCTTTACTTTGTGATATCCCTCTAGTGAGAGGTGATTGTGGAGGTTGTGTTGGTATCCCTCTATGTATAGAGGTGATTGTTGTGGAGTTGTGGCTTTGACCCTTATCCCTCTTGTGTGAGGTGGATTATTGTTTGGCTAAGTGCGCCCATCCCTCTAAGTGTAGAGGTGATTTGTGTTGTGCTTTGCCTCTTGTGTAGAGGTTGTATTATTGGAGAGAGAAGTTGTATACTCCAGGTTTGTATTACCCAAATTCTCGGTAGAGGTTCCCTGTGTGGGAAGTCCTGTGTGGATGATATAGTGAAAATCCTTCTGTGTGAAGGCGGGGACGTAGAACAGTGGCTCGAACCTCAAAACATATCTTGTTGTTAGCGATTGATCCACTATCTCTTAACTCTCTCTCTCTCTCTCTCTCATTGTGCATTGCATCATATTATTCATATCATATACATGCTTGGGTTTGATTGTGTGCCATACTTGTATTAAACCAGGAGAGCTTTACATAGCATCTCAACTCTTATTTAGAGGAATTTAGAGGAGATAGTCCAGAGCCCTTCACCGAAAATTCGGCTACACTCTTTGGTTACACTAAGTGTGTAACAATTTGTTTTAATTCCGCATTATTTGTCATTAGATTAGTCTTGCACTTATTCACCCCCTCTAGGTGTACTTTCAATTGGTATCAGAGCCTACGCTCCTGATATTAGGTTTAACCACCTAGGAGTGAGATCTTGGTTGCTAATCTAGTATTTGTATTTGCACACTTATTTGTTTACACACACTCATGGATTATCTTGCCCCTCCTATGTTTGATATTTCTAACATCGATATGTGGAAGTATAGGATGAGTATCTACCTAAAAACCCTAAGATTGCATGTTATCTTTGCCGCTACCAAGAAATCTTATCTTGGTAATAGCAAACATATAGAGGCTAATGCACAAGCCCTAGAGGCTCTTAGAAGCACTTAAGTAAAGAATATTTGTGTATAGTTTCTCATTGTGATTCCGCGTTTGCAGTGTAGAGCACCTTGACCTCTCTAAAGCTTCAAACGCCAATCATTGTGGAGAAGGAATCTAGTGAGGATGAATCTGAAAAACATTTCTACATGGTCCAAGGGAATGACTCCCTTGAGGTAAATTCGGAAACTCAACTAGATGATAGTGCTGGTTCTTCTGGCGATGATTATGTTGATGTCGATGCTTTAAATGAAGAACTATCTATTGTTTGTGAAAACCTATTAGAAAAATACCAACTCTTGAAAAATAAAACTTTTAAAATGAAAGAAGAAAATTCGGATTCGTTTTCAAAACTTAATATGGCTTTGCAAGAGAGGGATGAGATTTCTAATGAAAGGGACTCATTGAAATCCCAACTTGATCTTGCCCCAAATGAAAACAAAATCTTAAAAAGTAAAAATGATTGTGATGATGTTTTGAAGAAAAAATGAAGTTCTATCTTTAAAACTTATTTTTGTTTTAAAAGAAAATGATTCTTTGAAAAAAAAATTATTTCTATTTCAAAGAAATTGGATTTAATTTCTAATGAAAATAAATCTTTGAAAAATGATTTGTCTTCACATTTTTGCCATGTTAGTGTAGCCTCACCTTCTAGTGTATCTATAGCATACTCCACCTCCTCTTCTATTATTGCAAATGATATATGTGCGTTAAAGAAGAGTGTTGATTTTTTGGGCTCCACTTTGAGCCAATGTGCTATGGATCATAAGAAATTGAAATCCATGTTTCACAAGAAACACGCACCATATGTTCATGCACACCATACATGGCATACACATGCTTCTCATGTTCACACAAATGACACTAGGTATGCTCATGTGTACACTTGTACATAATGTGGACGTAAAAGCCACCTTATAAAATTTTACTTTGATGGAATTAATGATTCAAATTTTGCAAATAGATTTGTTTGGGTTAGGAAAGGAGCTAACCCCCACGGACCTAAAAGAGTATTTGTACTAAAAGCCACTCCTATTTTATTTGATGTAGGTGTGGGCTCTCACTTGACGTGTGAGCATTAGTGCCTTGAGGTGAATGCGTTCCGAGCTAAACGGTGACAATTTTAGATGCATCACTTTCAAGGGGAGTTTGGTGGGAGGACCACCATATTTTGGAGATCTAGAGATTAGCCCTAATGGTTTTGTTAACTATCTCTAACTCCCATTTAGTTTTCATGCTTTCATATTGTTGATTTTTAGCATGTTTTGGTATTTTATGATTATTATGTTAAATGACATGATAATTAGACTTATAATATACATGATTTGTATTTGAGATACACTCATGTTTATATGGACTAATACTTTTGTGTTCTCACTTTAGTTTAACTATTGCGTATATCATAATTCTAAATCATGTGCATGTACATATTAATCATGTTGGTTTATGTTTTCATTTTGCACTTCATGTTTTGATTTCATTTTTAAGATGTAATTTTTTATTAAAATTTGTGTATATGCTTATACATCTAGTGAGCCACAAATTGATTATTATATGTTTGTGCTAAATTGCTCATTTGTACCCATTAGATGTCTAGTATAGCCTAGTATTGATGATTCGTGCATTTTGACTTGTATTCCCCATTTTGTACATGTTTCATATGTTTAACTTCATTTATATATTAATTTTGTTTAAAACTATTGGATATACATGTATACCCTTGGTCATTTTGCGTTTCATACAAATTTTTATTATGCACTCATTTGTGTTTAGGGATGTGTATGTACACCTTTATATTGAGACAAAACATACATATGCCTTGGAGTTAGTATTATTTTTTATGAAAATTAAATTTTCATGTTTTTCATGTTTACAAAAGAATTTCATATTGAGCTTTATTGCCTATTCCCCTGATTATGCTTTTTACATCATTCTTGTACACTCACATTACTTGATGTTTTCTCATGACTTTGTTTTCATGAGTATGATATGTGCTATATAGACTTTGAGTGTCTATTGTTGAGTAATTTTCATGTTTTCATGGATATACCTTTGTTTTATTCTTTCTTGAAGAATTTCGTACTAGTTTTCAAGTTTATCATAAAACTAGTTGTGTATTTCTTCATTCGGAAGAGTTTTCAAACTTGTCAAAATTATTTTCAAATTTTATTTTTGCCATCGAAGGGCGGACGGATGGGCGACCATGCATTGTGAGCCTAATTGAAAACCTTTTTAACATATGCATGAAAGGGAGGTATTTATGAGTTATACATTTGATCCTCATCATACTTTTCAATTGGTATTTCGATTGATAATTTTTTTTTGTATACTCATATGTTATTTTCTATATATTTATGCTTCAAACTTCAAATAGTATCATGTTCGATTGGTATTTACATTTTCATATATATATATATATATATATATATATATATATATATATATATATATATATATATATATATATATATATATATATCTATATCTGTGTGTGTGTGTGATTTGATTGTGCTTACTATATCTTTACATCTTAAAGTACAAATTATATTTATACTAAGCTTGATTTAGTCCTTAATAACAATTATTTTTCAATTGGTATCTCATACAAGCTTATGCATGATTTTTAGTAGTATTTCATAAAGGAGGAGAAAATTTATGTTTTATCTTTCAATTGGTATCTTTCAATAGATTTCATTTTCAATTGATATCTTACTCCCATTCTTTATGATGAAAAATATTTTATTTTGGTGTATGCTAACTTTTTCAATATTGGTATCATATTGCATTTTACATTGATGTCTATATTAATATGAGTTATGCTTACCTAAATCAATTTGGTTTTTACTTTCAATTGGTATCAAAAATTTACAAGACATTTTTTTTGGTATCAAGTCACTTTGTAATTGATTGTTACTCTCAATTGTTATCATAAATTGGTATCATGATGTTTCGATGTATACCTTTATCATAAATTGATATATTTTTCAATTGGTATCATAATGTTTTGATTTGTATTGCTTATATGCATGGGAAGCTTAACCTCTTCTCTATATATAGATTCATGTTGAGCATATGTCATATTGAAGTGATTGACCTTTTTTTGGTATGTAGTACAAATGTGTAGTAAGAGCTTCACATCTCCTTTTATATATTGCATATTATGCTTTATGTGGTTAGGGTCTAGTCATCTCTTTTCATATAAATGCATGTATGCAGGGGAGTTAACTTAACGTCTCTCCTCTTCATGAATATATATTGCATATATATCTTTATTGTTTGATTTATTTTTACCCTTTTGTTGATGATTGACAAAAAGGAGGAAAGAAATTCGAAGAATGATTTTGAGTTTATATGCATGTTTACTTACAATTGATATCATATATGCATGTTTATTTTTACAATTAATTGGTATCAAGCATATATATTTTTGTTTATGCAAAAGGGGAGAAGCATTCTTCACTTATGCATGTTTGTGTTGAGCATTCATTGCATATCTTTATGTTTATTGATATGCATGAGTTAAGGGGGAGCTTCTATGAAGCTTAACTTTAATCTATGCATATATAACTCCATGAGTTTTGTCATCATCAAAAAGGGGAAGATTGTTGGCCAAGAGGCTCTTCACTCTAGTTTTGATGATGATTAACTCATGTAGTTATAGTTTACTAATAATCTTGTGATATTTAGTTTCAGATATTTGATTAAGATATTAATAGGTGATTAGCTTCAACAAAGGAGTTTTTGGAGCTTTCACTGTTGATTCAAGAGCTCGAGCGTCAAGATCGCATCAAGTATTCGGTTGGAGTCAAGCTCGGTGGATCGTGTTTGGATCGAGTCGGCTTGGAGACAATACGACCTCGGTTTGTTTAGTTTAGATTATTTAGATCTTGTGTAAAGATTAGATAGTATTGATATGCTCAAGTTCACATACACACACAAGTTTTAAGCTTATTGGTTTTGGTTTTTCGGTTTAACCGATATTGGATTTCATATCAAAAACATAGATATAAATATTTATATGTATATTGGATTCTATCCATATACAATATGCTTCAAAGTTGTTTCAATATCATGTTTTTGTATTTATATGTGTTTTGAAAAAATCGGATTTCCATTTCAAAGTTTGGTTTTTAGAAAATACCAATTTTGGTTTAAAGCCTAATTTCAATATTACAAAAGTAGTTCAAATTGTTTATAATATGTGTTGAATTTTTGTCACACATATTTGTATTTCAAAGATCTTACAAGAACTTATTTTTGTGGAATTTATGTGATTTTATGGATTTTTTGAAATTAAAAAGACAAGTTTTTCTATCCTATAAATCCCAGCCAGACACACTGGTGGTCGACCGGCCAGTCCACCAAACCAGTGCTTGATCGACCGGAGCGGTCGACCGATGTGCACGAGGACGTGCACATGGCCAGCCAGCTTGGCTGGTCGGCCGCGCGATCGACTGACTGAGAGCACCCCCACTCTCGGGTGGGGGCCGGTCGATCGGGCGGTCGACCGTTGGCTATAGCCGATCGACCGAACGGTCGACCGGAGTCACAACGGTCATAAAAATGACCGTTGGCCGATCGACCGGGTGGTCGACCGACAACAGATTTTTTCTGCTGCCTTGGCCCAACAGCTAGTTTTTTAGAATGGCTATAAATACCCATTCCTTTGGGCTGTTTTGGTTAATAATTTCAAGAGCAAAAATTCCTATCTTCTTATGTGTTTTAGCTACAAGTTTTAAAAGATTTTTGGGTTTAAAAGTTTATATTTATTTGTTTTAAAGTGTTGAAAAAATCAAAGAAAAATAAAGTATTTGGGAAATGGTTTTTGATCTTTATTTCAACATCTGTCTTGTAATTTTCCCAAGTGTTCTTCTTTGTTGTTTTCATTTCCAAACACTTTACATTCTCACACTTGAGCTATCTATCTATCCTATCTATTAGGATCTTGTTTTGTGAGAAAAATTAGTTTATGGTTGTTGATGCCACCAAGAGTTGTAAACCTTCTTTACTTTGTGATATCCCTCTAGTGAGAGGTGATTGTGGAGGTTGTGTTGGTATCCCTCTAAGTATAGAGGTGATTGTTGTGGAGTTGTGGCTTTGAGCCTTATCCCTCTTGTGT
The DNA here is from genome assembly GCA_038442645.1 of Agave tequilana. Taxonomy (NCBI): domain Eukaryota; kingdom Viridiplantae; phylum Streptophyta; class Magnoliopsida; order Asparagales; family Asparagaceae; genus Agave; species Agave tequilana. Next base: position 206,146 of record JAVJIF010032185.1, read on the forward strand.
GAGGTTGATTATTGTTTGGCTAAGTGTGACCATCCCTCTAAGTGTAGAGGTGATTTGTGTTGTGCCTTGCCTCTTGTGTAGAGGTTGTATTGTTAGAGAGAGGAGTTATGTACTCTCAGTTTGTATTACCCAAATTCTCAGTAAAGGTTCCCTGTGTGGGAAGTCCTGTGTGGACGATATAGTGGAAATCCTTCTGTGTGAAGGCGGGGACGTCGAGCAGTGGCTCGAACCACGAAACATATCTTATTGTTAGCGATTGATCCACTATCTCTTAACTCTCTCTCTCTCACATTGTGCATTGCATCATATTATTCATATCGTATATATGCTTGGGTTTGATTGTGTGCCATACTTGTGTTAAACTAAGAGAGCTTTACATAGCACCTCAACTCTTATTTAGAGGAATTTATAGGAGATAGTCCAGAGCCCTTCACCAGGAATTCGACCACACTCTTTGGTTACACTAAGTGTGTTGCAATTTATTTTAATTCCGCATTATTTGTCATTAGATTAGCCTTACACCTATTCACCCCCCTCTAGGTGTACTTTCAATTGGTATCAGAGCCTACACTCTTGATATTAGGTTTAACTACGTAGTGAAAAACACCTAGAGGGGGGGGTTGAATAGGTGTAATTGCTAATCTTAAAATTTTAACACTCTAAATGCGGAACCTAAAAACAAGTGAGGCTCAACTTAGTACAATCCAACAAGTGTAGCCGAATTCTCCTTTCGAGGCTCTGGACTAAACTCCTCTTGATTCCCCTTGATATGGGTTGAGGCGCTATGTGAAGCTCTTGTTGGATGAGTACGGGATTGGCACACACAAGTATGAAATGGATGATATGAAGAATGATGTGAACACAATGATATATGGCAAGAATTACAAGCAAGCAAATAGTATCACAAGAGATTCAAACAATATCACAAGTATGCAATAGAAAGCAATAAGGAGCTATTGAAAAGTAAAGCAAGAATTAGACGCAAAGGCAATCGCAAACAAAGTGATTTGTTTTGAGGTTCGAGCCACCGCTCTACTCCCCGCCTTCACCTCCGTGAAGGGTTTCCACTATCCACCGAGGACGCCTTTAAAATTTGGTCTACCGAAGACCGAGCACCGAGCTCCACCGAGTACAAAGGACCTCTACCGAAGAGGTTGCTCTACAAGGAAAGGATTACAAGAACAAAGTGATCACCAACAAGATCACTACACTTTTTCTCAAACTCTTTTACAAACACTCTCACTTCAATTACAACTTCACTATAGAATGAGTATAGGATTTTTGGCTCTATGAAGTGTGGTGAGAAAAACTTCAGTTGTAAAGTGATATTAGTGATCAAACACAACTGAAAAACAAGCTCAAAAAGAATTGGAATGAAAGCTTTAAACTCTTTTCTTTTCTCTTTTGAAAAAAACACAAACTTGAGGATTTTTCTAAGGTAATATGCAAGAGAGACTTCTCCTCTATTTATAGGGTTAGAAAATAGGTTAAAAACAATTTCTTTACACCTAATTTGACCTGCAAAAGCTCCCCAACAACTCTCCAAAAATCTGTTAAAGCTGAAACAAAAACAGTTTTTCAGAATAGCCCAAAGAGGAAAGAGCCGTTAGGTTACAGCAGGCTTGGCGGTCGACCGGTCCGGTCGACCGCCAACCCAGCTGCAAAGAGCCGTTGGCTCTCGGTCGACCGGTCCGGTCGACCGTCCCAAAAGAGGAAACACAGTTTCCTTCTTCCGGTCGACCGGTCCGGTCGACCGAAAAAACCTGTGAGCAATCTGCTCTCCGTCGGTCGACCGGTCCGGTCGACCGACAGACATGCACAAACAGTGCATGTCCAGACACATCGCCGGTCGACCGGGCCGGTCGGTCGGAGTTGCCTGAAACAGAAAACTGGGCTGGTTTTGAGTTAGAAAAATTTTGAGAAATATTTTAAAAATATATATAGCTAAGTATTATGCAGAAAATAGTTTATACACATGTTTTAAACAAGATTTTCAAGATATAAAGCTTTTGGTACATGTATATATAAACTAAGGCATAAAACTTAGAAATAACCATTTTCAAAACATAGGAAATATATGAAACAAGTGTGTGTGCAAATCCTAGAGCCAAATTTCATATACTCAAACTTTAACATTCTATTTCTTACAATGTTTCTAAGGACTTCAAGATCTTCAAAAGGCTTCTTCATATAATCTTCAACACTTGTTCCTTGAGCCCAATTGGAGTTGACTTGAGTCCAAATCCTTGTATTTGTGAGAGAAGACTTCTAGAATGAATAGAAATCTGAAACACACTTAAACAACAAATGTTATTAGTACAAATAACTAATATGTTTTGTAATCATCAAAATACACTAATCATGGGTGATTGTAACCTTGGGCCAACAATCTCCCCTTTTTGATGATGACAAAACATATAAGTTATTTAAACAAATAAAGGAAGAAGAGCTTGGAAAGCTCCCCCTCAAACAATGCTATGTAAAAAAATAACTATTAGTGAGATACATGAAGTATTGAAAACCCAATATTTTTGTAAAAAGCTTAAATACCATTTGAAATCAAACTTAATACCAATTAAACTTATACTTTTTCTCTTTAAACTTATAGTAAATAAACTAAACCCAAACTATAAGCAAACTTATTTCTTTTTCAATAAGCACTTAAACTTATATATTTTTCTCCATGAAATGAAACTCAAATAGTATCAAACTTAAACTTTTAAATCAACTTTAAAAATTAAGCTTATATATATTTCTCCCCCTTTTTGTCATACATCAAAAAGGGTTAAAAACAAAAACAAAACACCAAAATAGAAATATTTTTAAGAATCTATCATGCAAACATTCAACTCACCACAAATAAATGAAAATCTAGCATAATCTAGAGGTTTAGTAAAAATATCGGTAAGTTGAAAATCGGTAGAAACATAATCAATATCAATATCACCTTTCTCATAATGATCTCTAAGAAAGTGATACCTAATGTCAATGTGTTTGGTTTTACTATGTTGATTTGCATTCTTTGTCATGTGAATAGTACTAGTATTATCACAAAATATTTTAACATGATCAAAGTGTAAATCATAGTCAAGGAGAGTATGTTTCATCCAAAGAACTTGTGCACAACAAGCTCCGGCTGCAACATACTCCGCCTCGGCGGTTGATAGGGCTACCGAATTTTGCTTTTGGAAGACCAAGATACAAGACAATTACCTAAGAATTGACATGTTCCACTTGTGCTCTTCCTATCTACCCTACAACCCGCATAGTCGGCATCCGAAAAACTCTTCATTTCTAATAATCCGGTTTTAGGATACCACAAACCCATTTCAATAGTGCCCTTAAGGTATCTAATTATGCGTTTAACCGCAATTATGTGAGATTCTTTAGGACAAGATTGAAAACGTGCACAAAGACAAACGGAAAACATAATATCCGGCCTACTAGCCGTCAAATAAAGCAAACTACCAATCATGCTACGATATAATTTAATGTCTACACTTTTACCTTGTTCATCCTTGTCAAGCTTTGTAGTTGTTGCCATGGGAGTTTTGCTTACTTTCGATCCTTCAAGCCCAAACCTTTTGATTAGTTCCTTTGTGTACTTGGCTTGATTGATGAAGATCCCATCCTTCTTTTGCTTGATTTGGAGTCCAAGGAAATAGTTGAGTTCCCTCATCATAGACATTTCAAATTCATCCTTCATGCATGATTCAAAAACTTTGCAAAGAGATTCATTAGTAGAACCAAAATAATATCATCAACATAAATTTGCACAATAAGAATATCCTTTTCTACATGTTTTGTAAACAAAGTTGTGTCAATTTTACCTTTCTTAAAACCATTTGAAATCAAAAATGAAGAAAGTCTTTCATACCAAGCCCTAGGGGCTTGTTTTAAACCATAAAGAGCTTTATCTAATTTAAAAACAAAATCCGGATGTGTAGGATCAACAAACCCGGGAGGTTGTTCAACATACACCTCCTCTTCTATAAATCCATTTAGAAAAGCACTTTTAACATCCATTTAAAATAATTTGAAATCTTTATATGAGGCAAATGCTACTGTCATCCGTATGGCTTCAAGCCGTGCTACGGGTGCAAAGGTTTCTTCAAATCGATCCCTTCGATATGAGTGTAACCTTGGGCAACTAACCTAGCCTTATTTCTAACTACATTACCCGATTCATCCAACTTGTTCTTAAAGATCCACTTAGTACCAATTGTTGGTCTATCGTGGGGCCTAGGAACAAGGTGCCAAACTTGGTTGCGCTCAAATTGATTGAGCTCCTCTTGCATGGCTAGCAACCAATATGAATCGGCCTCGGCTTCGAGGACATTTTTGGGTTCAATATGAGAAATGAATGCATAGTTACCACAATAGTCATGAAGTCTAGAGCGAGTAGTTACCCCTTTTGATACTTCACTATGACGAGGTCCTTGGGATGATGTGGATTGTATCTCCAATCCTTTGGTAGTGGTTGAGTAGGCTCCACCTCATGTGTTTGATTTTCATTTCCTTGTGCCTCTTCCACTTTAGCTTTGCTTCCTTCATCATCCTTTGGTTTGTCTCCCATAGTAGAAGCATCCTCCAAGGTCACTTTCTCCAAACCTTCATCCAATGCATCTATTTCTACAACATTCTTAACAAACTTGTTAGATTCCTCAAACTTAACATGAATAGACTCTTCAATAGTCAATGATGATCTAATGAAAACTCTATAAGCCTTACTAGTGTTTGAGTAACCTACAAAAATAGCCTCATAAGATCTAGCATCAAACTTTCCTAAATTATCTTTTGTATTTAAAACAAAACATTTGCATCCAAAAACTTTGAAATAAGAAACATTTGGTTTTCTAGAAAAGTACATTTCAAAAGAAGTTTTAGTAGTATTTTTACATAAGAAAACACGATTTGATATGTAGCATGATGTATTAACGGCCTCGGCCCACAAATAATGTGGTAGACCGTATTCACTAAGCATTGTCCTAGCCATCTCTTGTAATGTTCTATTTTTCCGTTCAACTACTCCATTTTGTTGTGGAGTTCTAGGACAAGATAGTTCATGCTTTATTCCATGTTCATCACAAAAAGTGGCAAAGGGTTGGTTAATGAATTCACCTCCTCTATCACTTCTTATTCTCAAAATCGAAACATCTTTTTCTTTTTCAACTCTTTTCTTAAAAGTTTGGAAATACGAAAATGCTTGGTTTTGTGTTCAAGAAAGAAAACCCAAGTAAACCTTGAAAAATCATCAACCAAAACATAAGCAAATCTATTCCCACTTAGACTTTTGGTTTGTGTAGGGCCAAAAAGATCCATATGGATTAACTCCAAAGGACGTGATGTCATGATATCCTTAATTGACTTGAAAGAAGACTTAGTTTGTTTCCCAAATTGACATGCGTCACAAACTCGGTCCTTTTCAAAATTCAAGGAAGGAATACCTTTCACCATTTCCTTTGTATTTAATCTAGAATATGATCAAAAGAAATATGGCCTAATCTCCTATGCCACAACCAAGAGTCATCATCGAGGGCTTTCAAACAAGTAATATTACAAGACATATTCAACATATCAATCATATAAACATTACTTTCACGAAAACTGGAAAATACACAAACATTAGAAGTTCTATCAATTACTTTACAAGCAACATTATCAAAAACAACATCAAAACCTTTATCACAAAGTTGACTAACACTCAAGAGATTATGCTTGAGGCCATCAATTAACACTACATTTTCAATTAAAGGAGAGGTGCCAAGTTTTACATTACCAATACCGATGATTTTACCCTTGGCGTCATCTCCGAAGGTGACGGTGCCACCTTCATGATATCTTGATAGGGTTGCAAAGTTGTTGATGTCCCAAGTCATGTGCCTTGAGCAACCGCTATCAAGATACCACAAACCTCTACGTCGTTGGGCTTTGGAAAGTACCTACATCATTTAACACAATTGTTGATTTTGGTACCCAAACTTTCTTGGGTCCTTTAAAGTTAGTGCCTCGAACCCAAACATTATGATGTGATGCATATAGTCTATCATAGCAAAAATTGGCTAAATGTCCTTTCCGCCCACAATGTGAATATGAGAACACTCTACCATACATGAATGCATGATGTGTACGTGTAGTGTGAGCATGTTTTGGGGTTTTGCCATGTTGTTTAGGTTGTGTAGCATGAACATGAACATGAGCATGAGCATTTTTCTTTAAGGCTTGTTTCTTAGGAAACATAGCCTCAATTTTCTTCTTGTTAAACTCACAATTTTTCAAAACAACACTTAATGAGTCTAATCTTTCCTTAAGCATAGAAACTTCATTAGAATCAATTAGTGGGGCCTTACCTTTGCAAGAAATCTTATATTTTTCAAAATCATTTTTAGTAGTGGCCAAGGTGGAAACCGAATCATCCTTTTCTTTTGTAAGAGTAAAAACTTGATGACTTAAAGATTCATTTTCCTTTTTCATTTTAAATACTTTTCTTTAAGAAATCATAATTTTGTGACAACTCAACAAAAGCCTCTTCTAATTCATCCATAGAGAGCTCATTATCATAGGAAGGGGAAGAGGTTACCTTGCTTGTGCCTTCATTAGCCATGAAGCACATGTTGGCGGTGTCTATTTCTTCCTCGGATTCGGTCTCCGAATCCCAAGTTGCCTTCATAGCCTTCTTCTTGTAGGGCTTCTTTGATGTGGAGGGCTTAGCTTTGTCCGGACACTCCGCAACAATGTGTCCGGGCTTTTGGCAATTGAAACAAGTGATCCTTCTTTCTTCTTTGCCTCCTTGCCATCTTCTTCTACCTTGGTACTTCGCCTTGTTGTACATCCTCCGGACATTCTTAACAAGGAGTGAGAGCTCCTCATCATCTTCTTCTTCATCGTCTTCATCGGAGTGTGTAGCTTGACTCTTGAAGGCGATAGTCTTCTTTTTGGAAGGAGCCATATCCTCCCTTGCTTTCCTTTCCATCTCATGGGTTTTGAGGTTCCCAATGAGACCTATAAGCTCCATCTCTTCATTGTCATTGAGTTCCTTCAAGGTTGTTGCTTTAACTTCCCATGAAGGAGGAAGAGCTCGGATGATCTTCCTTACTCTTTGATCATTGTTGATATCTTCACCTAAAGAAGAGAGTCCATTAGTAATCTTGGTAAATCTTGTAACCATATCATCTATGGTTTCATTTTCTTGCATGCTAAATGTTTCATATTCGGACCGAAGAAGGTCAATCTTAGCCTTCTTTACTTGTGAGGTCCCCTCATGTGTGACTATCAAGTGTGACCAATCTCATATGCGGATTTGCAATGGATAACCCTAGAAATGTCATCATCATTAAGGGCTTGTAGAAGTGCATAGTGAGCTTTGGCATTGGCATCGAATTCCTTAGTCTCTATTTCGGACCAAGTGGATTCGTCACCGGGGGGTACACTAAAGGACTTAGTCACGGCTTTTGCAACTCGGCTACCTAGAGATTGCAAAAACACGGTCATCTTAACTTTCCATATGGGAAAGTTAAGTCCATCAAACTTAGGAGGGGTCTTAATTCCATCGGCCATTTTTACTAAATGAATATGAATGAAATGATTAGCAAATTAGGATCTTCTCTAAGGTTGTTAAACCAAATCCTAGAGTCCAAGCTCTGATACCAATTGAAAAACACCTAGAGGGGGGGGGGGTGAATAGGTGTAATTGCTAATCTTAAAATTTTAACACTCTAAATGTGGAACCTAAAAACAAGTGAGGCTCAACTTAGTACAATCCAACAAGTGTAGCCGAATTCCCCTTTCGAGGCTCTGGACTAAACTCCTCTTGATTCCCCTTGATATGGGTTGAGGCGCTATGTGAAGCTCTTGTTGGATGAGTACGGGATTGGCACACACAAGTATGAAATGGATGATATGAAGAATGATGCGAACACAATGATATATGGTAAGAATTACAAGCAAGTAAATAGTATCACAAGAGATTCAAACAATATCACAAGTATGCAATAGAAAGCAATAAGGAGCTATTGAAAAGTAAAGCAAGAATTAGACGTAAAGGCAATCGCAAACAAAGTGATTTGTTTCGAGGTTCGAGCCACCGCTCTACTCCCCGCCTTCACCTCCGTGAAGGGTTTCCACTATCCACCGAGGACGCCTTTACAATTTGGTCTACCGAAGACCGAGCACCGAGCTCCACCGAGTACAAAGGACCTCTACCGAAGAGGTTGCTCCACAAGGAAAGGATTACAAGAACAAAGTGATCACCAACAAGATCACTACACTTTTTCTCAAACTCTTTTACAAACACTCTCACTTCAATTACAACTTCACTATAGAATGAGTATAGGATTTTTGGCTCTATGAAGTGTGGTGAGAAAAACTTCAGTTGTAGAGTGATATTAGTGATCAAACACAACTGAAAAACAAGCTCAAAAAGAATTGGAATGAAAGCTTTAAACTCTTTTCTTTTCTCTTTTGAAAAAAACACAAACTTGAGGATTTTTCTAAGGTAATATGCAAGAGAGACTTCTCCTCTATTTATAGGGTTAGAAAATAGGTTAAAAACTATTTCTTTACACCTAATTTGACCTACAAAAGCTCCCCAACAACTCTCCAAAAATCTGTTAAAGCTGAAAACAAAAACAGTTTTTCAGAATAGCCCAAAGAGGAAAGAGCCGTTAGGCTACAGCAGGCTTGGCGGTCGACCGGTCCGGTCGACCGCCAGCCCAGCTGCAAAGAGCCGTTGGCTCTCGGTCGACCGGTCCGGTCGACCGTCTCAAAAGAGGAAACACAGTTTCCTTCTTCCGGTCGACCGGTCCGGTCGACCGAAAAAACCTGTGAGCAATTTGCTCTCCGTCGGTCGACCGGTCCGGTCGACCGACAGACATGCACAAACAGTGCATGTCCAGACACATCGCCGGTCGACCGGGCCGGTCGGCCGGAGTTGCCTGAAACAGAAAACTGGGCTGGTTTTGAGTTAGAAAAATTTTGAGAAATATTTTAAAAATATATATAGCTAAGTATTATGCAGAAAATAGTTTATACACATGTTTTAAACAAGATTTTCAAGATATAAAGCTTTTGGTACATGTATATATAAACTAAGGCATAAAACTTAGAAATAACCATTTTCAAAACATAGAAAATATATGAAACAAGTGTGTGTGCAAATCCTAGAGCCAAATTTCATATACTCAAACTTTAACATTCTATTTCTTACAATGTTTCTAAGGACTTCAAGATCTTCAAAAGGCTTATTCATATAATTTTCAACACTTGTTCCTTGAGCCCAATTGGAGTTGACTTGAGTCCAAATCCTTGTATTTGTGAGAGAAGACTTCTAGAATGAATAGAAATCTGAAACACACTTAAACAACAAATGTTATTAGTACAAATAACTAATATGTTTTGTAATCATCAAAATACACTAATCATGGGTGATTGTAACCTTGGGCCAACACGTAGGAGTGAGATCTTTGTTGCTAATCTAATTTTTGCATTTGCACACTTATTTGTTTACACACACTCATGGATTATCTTGCCCCTCCCATGTTTGATGTTTCTAACATCAATATGTGGAAGCATAGGATGAGTATGTACCTAAAAACCTTAGGATTGCATATTTTTCTTGTCGGTACCTAGAAATCTTATCTTGGTCATACCAAGCATATAGAGGCCAATGCACAAGCCCTAGAGGCACTTAGAAGCACTTTAAGTAAAGAATATTTGTGTATAGTTTCTCATTATGATTCCGTCTTTGCAGTGTGGAACACCTTGACCTCTCCAAAGCTTCAAACGCCAATCATTGTGGAGAAGGAATCTAGTGAGGATGAATTCGAACAACATTGTTACATGGTCCAAGGGAATGACTCCCTTGAGGTAAGTTCAGAAACTCAACTAGATGATAGTGATAGTTCTCCCAACGATAATTATGTTGATGTCGATGCTTTAAATGAAAAACTATCTATTGTTTGTGAAAACCTATTAGAAAAATATCAACTCTTGAAAAAGAAAACTTTTAAAATAAAAGAAGAAAATAAGGATTTGTTTTTAAAACTTAATATGGCTTTGTAAGAGAGGGATGAGATTTCTAATGAAAGGGACTCATTGAAATCCCAACTTGATCTTGCCCTAAATGAAAACAAAATCTTTAAAAAGTAAAAATGATTATGATGAAGTTTTGAAGAAAAATGAAGTTCTATCTTCAAAACTTGTTTTTGTTTTAAAACAAAATGATTCTTTGAAAAATAAATTATTTCTATTTCAAAGGAATTGTATTTAATTTCTAATGAAAATAAATCTTTGAAAAATGATTTGTCTTCACATGTTTGCCATGCTAGTGTAGCCTCACCTTCTAGTGTATCTATGACATGCTCCACTCTTCTTCTATTATTGCAAATGATATATGTGCTTTAAAGAAGAGTGTTGATTGTTTGGGCTCCACTTTGAGCCAATGTGCTATGGATCATAAGGAATTGGAATCCATGTTTCACAAGAAACATGCACCACATGTTCATGCACACCATACAAGGCATACACATGCTTCTCATGTTCACACACATGACATTAGGTATGCTCATGTGTACACTTGTACACATTGTGGACGTAAGGGCCACCTTGCAAAATTTTACTTTGATAGAATTAATGATTCAAATTTTGCAAATAGATTTGTTTCAGTTAGGAAAGGAGCTAACCCCCATGGACGCAAAAGAGTATGGGTATCAAAAGCCACTCTTATTTTATTTGATGCAGGTGTGGGCTCTCGCTTTACGTGAGAGCATTGGTGCCTTAAGGTGAATGCGTTCCTAGCTAAACGGTAACAATTTGGATGTATTACTTTCAAGGGGAGTTTGGTGGGAGGACCACAATGGTTTGGTGATCTAGAGATTAGCCCTAATGGTTTTGGTAACTATCTCTAACTCCCATTTAGTTTTCATACTTTCATATTGTTGATTTTTAACATGTTTTGGTGCTTTATAATTATTATGTTAAATGCCATAATAATTATACTTTTAATATACATGATTAGTATTTGAGATACACCCATATTTATATGGACTAATACTTTTATGTTCTCACTTTAGTCTAACTGTTGTGTATAGCATAATTCTAAGTTATGTGCATGTACATATTAATCATGTTGGTTTATGTTTTCATTTTGCACTTCATGTTTTGTTACATGTTTAAGATGTAATTTTTCATTAAAACTTGTGTATATACTTATAAATCTAGTGAGCCACAAATTGATTATTATATGTTTGTGTTAAATTGCTCATTTGTACCCATTAGATGTACTAGTATAGCCTAGTTTTGTTGATTCGTGCATTTTGACTTGTATTCCCTATTTTGTACATGTTTCATATGTTTAGCTTCATGTATATGTTAATTTTATCTAAAACTATTGGATATACATGTATACCCTTGAGTCATTTTGCGTTTCATGCAAATTTTTATTATGAACTCATTTGTGTTTAGGGATGTGTATGTATACCTTTAGATTTAGACAAAACATACATATGCCTTGGAGTAAGTATTATTTTTTATGAAAATTAAATTTTCGTGTTTTTTCATGTTTACAAAAGAATTTCATATTGAGCTTTATTGCCTATTCTCATGATTATGCTTTTCACATCATTCTTATACACTCACATTACTTGATGTTTTCTCATGACTTTGTTGTCATGAGTATGATATGTGCTTTATAGACTTTGAGTGTCTAGTGTTGAGTGATTTTCATTTTTCATGGATATATCTTTATTTTATTTCTTACTTAAAGGATTTAGTACTAGTTTTCAAGTTTATCATAAAAGTTGCGTATTTCTTCATTTTGGAAGAGTTTTCAAACTTATCAAAAAATTTTCAAATCTTATTTTTGAAAACCCCTTCTATCGAAGGGCGGACGGATGGGCACCATGCCTCGTGAGCCTAATTGAAAATCTTTTTAACATGTGCATGAAAGGGAGATATTTATGAGTTATACATTTGATCCTCATCATGCTTTTCAATTGGTATCTCATTTTATATATGTATGCTTCAAACTTCAAATAGTATCAATTTCGATTGGTATTTACATTTTCATACATATATGTGATTTGATTGTACTTACTATATCTTTACATCTTAAAGCACAAATTATGTTTATGCTAAGCTTGATTTAGTCCTTAATGATAACTATTTTTCAATTGATATCTCATACAAGCTTATACATGATTTTTATTGGTATGTCATAAAGGGGGAGAAAATTTATTTTTTACCTTTCAATTAGTATCTTTCAATAGATTTCATTTTCAATTAATATCTACTCCTATTCTTTATAATGAAAAATTTTTGTTTTGGTGTATGCTAACATTTTCAATATTGCTATCATATTTCATTTTACATTGGTATCTATATTGATATGAGTTATACTTACCTAAATCAATTTGGTTTTTACTTTCAATTGATATCAAAATTTACAAGACATTTTTTTTTGTATCAAGTCACTTTGAAATTGATTGTTACTTTCAATTGGTATCATGATGTTTCGATGTATACCTTTATCATAAATTGATATATTTTTCAATTGATATCATAATGTTTTAATTTGTATTGCTTATATGCAAAGGAAGCTTAACATCTTCTCTATATATAGATTCATGTTGAGTGTATGTCATATTGAAGTGATTGACCTTTCTTTGGTATGTAGTACACATGTGTTGTAGGAGCTTCACATCTCCTTTTATACATTGCATATTATGTTTTATGTGATTAGGGTTTAGTCATCTCTTTTCATATAAATGCATGTATACAAGGGGAGTTAACTTAACGTCTCTCCTCTTCATGAATATATATCGCATATATATTTTTATTGTTGATTTGTTTTCAACCCTTTGCTGATGATTATATATCTTTATCGCATATATCTTTATGGGATTTATTTGAAATTAAAAAGACAAGTTTTTCTATCCTATAAATCCCAGCCAGACACACTGGCGGTCGACCGGCCGGTCGACCGGACCAGTGGTCGGTCGATCGGAGCGGTCAAGCGATGTGCACGAAGATGTGCAATGGCCAGCCAGCTTGGTCGGTCGATCGCGTGGTCGACCGGCTGAGAGCACCCCACTCTCTGGTGGGGCCGGTCGACCGGGCGGTCAACCGTTGGCTATGGCCGGTCGACCGGGCGGTCGGCCGGAGCCACAACAATCATAAAAATGATCGTTGGCCGGCAGACCGGGCGGTCGACCAACACCAGAAATTTTTCTGCTGTCTTAGCCCAATGGCTAGTTTTTTGGAATGGCTATAAATATCCATTCCTTTGGGCTGTTTTGGTTAACAATTTCAAGAGCAAAAATTCCTATCTTCTTATGTGTTTTAGCTACAAGTTTTAAAAGAGTTTTTGGGTTTAAAAGTTCTATCTTTATTGGTTTTAGAGTGTTGAAAAAATCAAAGAAAAATAGAGTATTTGAAAAATAGTTTTTGATCTTTATTTCGACATCTGTCTTGTAATTTTCCCAAGTGTTTTTCTTTGTTGTTTTTATTTCCAAACACTTTATATTCTCACACTTGAGCTATCTATCTATCCTATCCATTAGGATCTTCTTTTGTGAGAAAAATTGGTTTGTGATTGTTGATACCATCAAGAGTTGTAAACCTTCTTTACTTTGTGATATCCCTCTAGTGAGAGGTGATTGTGGAGGTTGTGCTGGTATCCCTCTAAGTATAGAGGTAATTGTTGTGGAGTTATGGTTTTGAGCCTTATCCCTCTTGTGTGAGGTTGATTGTTGTTTGGCTAAGTGCGCCCATCCCTCTAAGTGTAGAGGTGATTTGTGTTGTGCCTTGCCTCTTGTGTAGAGGTTGTATTGTTAGAGAGAGGAGTTGTGTACTCCTGATTTGTATTATCCAAATCCTCAGTGGAGGTTCCCTGTGTAGGAAGTCCTGTGTGGACGATATAGTGAAAATCCTTCTGTATAAAGGTGGGGACATAGAGCAGTGGCTCAAACCTCGAAACATATCGTGTTGTCAGCGATTGATCCACTATCTCTTAACTCTCTCGTTGTTAGCGATTGATCCATTATCTCTTAACTCTCTCTCTCTCTCTCATTATGCATTACATCATATGCATTGCATCATATTGTTCATATCATATATATGCTTGGGTTTGATTGTGTGTCATACTTGCTGAAAAACACCTAGAGGGGGGGGTGAATAGGTGTAAGTGCTAATCTAGAACTAAATGCAAAACTAAGTGCGCTAAATGCGGAAGCTAATGCAAATTTTGCAACACACTTAGTACAATCAACAAGTGCAGCCGAATTCTCCGTGAAGGGCTCTGTACTAACTCCTCTTGATTCCCTTGAATGGGTTGAGGTGCTATATGAAGCTCTTGTTGATTAAGTACAAGTGAGGCACACACAAACAACCAAGCATATACAAGATATAGCAATGTGAATTATGCAAGGCACAACACAAGCAAATAGATATGATATGACAATATGAATTATGCTCAACACAAGCAAATATGATATGATGTTATGAAAGATGCTTTGCACAAAATAAAGAGAGAGAGTTGAGAGATATTGGATCAAACGCAAACACACGGATATATTTCGAGGTTCGAGCCCCTAGCTCTACATCCCCGCCTACACCACCGTGTAGGATTTCCAATCCACTATAGGAGTACCGAACTCCTCTCTCAATCCTTACAAAGCCACCGAGGCTATACAACTACAATCCACCTCTACCGAAGAGGGATAAGGCCCGTAGCCAATACAACACAATCACCTCTACCGAAGAGGGATCCAAACACAATACCACTCCGATCAACCTCTACCAAAGAGGGATACACAAAAGCAAGGAGGGTTTACAACTTAGAGGCTTAACCTCAAACACTTCTCTTTTTCTCTCTTTTCCACAAAACAAAGATCCTAAATAGATTAGGATAGTATGATAGCTCAAGTGTGGAACTAGGTGTTTTTGGAAACAAGCAACAAAGAAAAACTAATTGGGAAGTCTCTTGTAAAAGATAGAAAATGAAAGATCAAATCAAAATCCCAAAACCTAGTTTTCTTTGATTTTTCAAAAACCCAAAACAATACAAAGATGAATCTTTTGGCACAAAACTCTTTTTAAAACTCTTTTAAAACAGCAGAGAAAGTCTGGAAATTTTGTCTCTAAAAACCTTGGCCAAAAACCCAAAGAGATGGGGTTTATATAGGCCAAACCAGAAATTAGCCGTTAGGCTGATGTGGCAGCCTGACAGGCTGACGGTCGACCGGCCCGGTCGAGCGCCAACGGTCAGAAATGTGACCGTTGGGCAACCACGGTCGACCGGCCCGGTCGACCCAAACAAACAGAGAGCACTGCTCTCAGTCCGGTCGACCGTCCGGGTCGACCGTCCCAAAGCTGCCAAACGTGCACAGATTTGTGCACGTCGGTCGACCGGCCCGGTCGACCGTCTTCAGCCTAGTCGACTTGGTCAGTTGACTTAGTCGACTGATTGAAGCCTTGAACAGAAATTTGGGTCAGAAAAACAGTGTAAAATATTTTTCTAAAAATCTTTTAAGTCTTCTAAAAATCCACAAAACTTGTTTTAACATTTTGTATTGAAACACAAACAAGTGATAAAAATTTCAAGACATATATCAATCATATCAATTCATTTTTGAGTCTTGCAAATTTTATCAAAAACAAAACTTGTATTTTTATCAAACTTGATTTTTCAATACATGAATAGGATAGTCAAAATAAGTTTGTCTAGCAAGTTTAAAGCATGTATGTATATCTAGAACATATCTAATATACATAGAAATAAGGTAAACTTGTTTTGATCTACTATTCATGAAAACCAAATCCAAAACATAAATCTTGTGTGTGTTGTGCACTTGAGTTATCAACTATACTAAACTTTACAAATTGGATCTAAAACACACTATCTAAACTATGGATACCTAAGTCTTCTTGATGATCTTCATCTTCAAATTGACTTGCTCCAAAACTCCATCCATGGGCTAGACAAGATGTGATCTTGAAGCTTTGGCCCTGGAATCATCACGAAAAGCTTCTAAACTCCTTGTTGAAGCTAATCACCAACTAATATCTTGGTTAATGATCTGAAACTTAAACAACACAAGATTATTAGTAAACATAACTACATGAGTTAATCATCATCAAAACTAGGGTGGAAGGCCTTTGGGCTAACAATCTCCCCCTTTTTGATGATGACAAAACTCATGGAGTTATATATGCATGGATTAAAGTTATGCTTCAAAGAAGCTCCCCCTTAACTCATGCATAAACAAATAAATAAAATATATGACAATGAAGCTCAAAAATATGTATGCAAATGTATGGAGATAAAACATATCAAATTCTTCAAATTCTTTTTCTCCTATTTGCAAAACAAAACATATATGCATATCTATTGTTTATTTGTTAAGCATGAGAAAACTAAACACAAGTATGCATATAAACATGTATGCATCAACATGCATAAAACATATTCTAGAAGCTCTAGATATCAATTAAATTAATAAAACATTAAAAAAACACTAGATGCTCTAGATACCAATAAAACTTAATATATGCAAAAACAAAAGTATGCATATATAAACAAAATTATTCTCCCCCTTTTTGTCAATCATCAACAAAGGGGTAAACAATTCAAACAATAAAATGAGGGGTAAAAATCTTTCTCCCCTTTTAAGTCAATCAAAACAATAAAACAATGTTCTCCCCCTTTTTGTCTAAAAGCAAAAACAAGGTCAATTAGGGGTGACTTTAAACAACATGATATCAATAGAAAAATATGTCAATGAAGCATCTTGATATCAATTGAAATTAAACAAAGATCAATAAATGTTATATGCTATATACATTCATGAAGAGGAAGACGCTAAGTTAGCTTCCCTACACATATGCATTACATGAAGGAGGGATGTTAAGCCTAATTCACATAACACACATTATGTAATGCATAAGAGGAGATGTGAAGCTCCCCCTACACACGTGTACCACATAAAGAGGAGATGTTAAGCTCTTCAATACAAGATACACTCAACATGAATCTATATGTAGAAGAGATGTTAAGCTCTCATTGCATATAGTTAATATAAAATCAAAAACTTTTGTATTTTACTTTAAACAAAAATTTTAGATACCAATTTAAAACATAGGACATCTTGATATCAAAGATAGTATTTTTCTTTAAGTCATATAAACAATTGAAATGACTATATATATATATATATTTTTTTTATCATAAAGCAAGGGAGTGGAAAACTAAATACCAATTGAAGATATGAAAATTGAATTTTCTCCCCCTTTATGAAATACCAACACAAGCTATGCGTAGGCTTGAAATAAGATACCAATTGAAAACTAAATCAATTGAAATAAAGTGAAGCTCAAGGTGTTGGGTCATGCTAGAGCTTGAGTAAACAAAAACTAAAATTTGTGATATTTTTAAACACAAATAAAACATATATGTATGAAAATTAGATATACTAATAGAAATTGATACCATTGAAATTGAAGCATACATACATAAACAAATATATGAGTATACCAAAAATATCAAATTGATACCAATTGAAAGAGTTCAATGATACCAATTGAATCAACAATAATAATCAAGTGTATATCTCATATAATCTACCACCCAATCATGGTTCAAGTTTTAAATAATTTTCACTTGTAAAGCATACATGAACATGATCTCCCTTCCAACCGCCCGTTGATGGTAGGGGTTTTCAAAAATAGATTTGAAAATAAGCTTAGTTTGAAAAACTCTACCATATGAAGAATACGAACTAGTTAAAATAGAAATTTTTGTTAACTAGTATGAAATCCTTCAAGCAAGGAATAAAACAAAATAGTTTTTCATAAAACACATGTAAATCACATAGCACTTAAAACACTCAATATTCAATAAAGTCCATACAAGCTCATGAAAACATACTCATGAGAAATATTTTAAAAATGGTGAGTGTACAAGTAATGTGTGACATGGCATTATGAAATTTCCAATTAAGCTCAAAATTCCTTGAAACAAGAAAACATGAAAATCATTAAAACTTATTTAATCTTCAAGATATATGTATGTCTAATACAAACTAAAGTATACATACATATCCAAAACATAATTGAGTCCATATATATAGATTTGCATGAAAGGCAAATGACTCAAGGGGTACACATGTATATCTTAAAGTTTGGCAATACAAACATATACATGAAATGAAAACACGCAATCATAAAACAAATTCAAAAATAGGAATACAAGTTTAAAATACACGAATCATCAAAACTAGACTATACTAGAACATCTAATGGGTTCAAATAAGCAATCAAGCCCAAACATATATAGATTTATTTGTGGCCCACTATATGTACAAGTATATACCTAGTTTTAATGAAAACTAACATCTAAACATGTAATCAACACATGAAGCATCAAAAACAAGATAAAATTCAACATGGTAAACAAAAACATGATTATTATGAATATCTACATGTTATTAGGAATATGATATACGCAATATCAACCAATAGTGAGAACACAAAAGAATTTATCCATATTAAACATGGGTTCTCAAAGTGACTAAACATGTATATCACAAGTCTAATAAACATGGCATTTTCATACTAATCACTAAACAATGAAATATGCTATGAAAGATAAACATGGAAAGCATATAAACAATAAATGGGAGTTAAGGATTGTTACCAAAACCGAAGAAGCAACTTTCCTAGTCTCCAAAACGTGGTGGTCCTCTCCACCAAACACTCTTCCCTTGAAAGTGATGCATCCAATTGATTTCTTTTAAGCACGGAATGCATCCACTCCAAGGTGTCATCACTCTCACGTCATGTGAGAGCCCACACCTACATCAAAAATAATAGGAGGGGTGGTCTTTGGTACCCATACTCTTTTGGGTCCAAGGGGGTTAGTACCTTCTCTAACCCAAATAAAATTCTTTGCTAAATTTGAAGTATGTAATCTATCAAAGCAAAATCTAGCAAGGTGGCTCTTACGTCCACAATGTGTACAAGTGTACACATGAGCATACTTATGGTGATGGGTGTGTCCGTGAGAAGCATGTGTATGCCGTGGAGGGTGTGCATGCATAAAAGTTGGAACTTGTTTCTTACGAACCAAGGATTCCAAGCGTGTGTGGTTCATGGTACATTGGCTCATAGTGGAGCCCAAACAATCTACTCTCTTCTTTAACATACAAATATCATCATTAATCTTAGAAGAAGAGGTACATGCATTAGGTAGACTAGATGAATAAGCTACACTACCATGACAAACATGTGCATTCATCTTATTTTGCAAAACAATATTTTTCTTTAGACAAACATCTAGATCATTAGAAATAAAATTATTTTGTTTTTCAAAGCAACATTCTCTTTTAAAACAAAATCAATTTTTGAAGACAAAACATCATTTTTCTTCAAGATATTTTCACAATCATTATTGTTTTTCAAAGACTCATTTTCTTTAAGTGCAAGTTCTAATTGAGATCTCAATGAATCCCTTTCATTATAGACCTCAACCTTCTCTTGCAAAACATTGTTAAGTCTAGCATGCAAACTCTTATTTTCTTTTTCAATTTCTACACTCTTCTTTTTCAACAAATTATATTTTTCTATTAATTTTTTCACACACAATAGAAAGTTCTTCATTCAAAGCATGGGCATCAATATGATCATTTGAAGAACTAGCATCATCATCACTATCTAATGGAGTTTCCGAGTGTACCTCAAGGGAGTCATTCCCTTGGACCATGAAGCATTGTGAATCGGATTCTCCACTAGATTCCTCTTCTTGTTGGATTGGCACTTGAAGCTCGGAGTGTTGGTTGTTGTCAATTTGTTCCACACTGCAAAGGCGGAATCAAGGTTAGAAACACACATAAGATAATCTTTAGGTAATGTGCTTCTAATGGCCTCAAGGGCTTGTGCATTGGCCCCTATATGATTGCTATACTAAGGAAGGATTCCTTGGTAATGGCAAGGTAAACTTTATGACCTAGGGTTTGTAAATAAACAGTCATTCTAATCTTCCAAACATGAATGTTGGAAGGGTCAAACATAGGTGGGGTCATGAAAGCCATGGTAAACTATATGTGTGCAAACAAGCAAATGCAAACAATAGATTAGCAACCAAATGGATCTCACTCCTAGGATGTTAAACCTAATATCAGGAGCACTATCTCTGATACCAATTGAAAAACACCTAGAGGGGGGGGGTGAATAGGTGTAAGTGCTAATCTAGAACTAAATGCAAAACTAAGTGCGCTAAATGCGGAAGCTAATGCAAATTTTGCAACACACTTAGTACAATCAACAAGTGTAGCCGAATTTCCCGTGAAGGGCTCTGGACTAACTCCTCTTGATTCCCCTTGAATGGGTTGAGGTGCTATATGAAGCTCTTGTTGATTAAGTACAAGTGAGGCACACACAAACAACCAAGCATATACAAGATATAGCAATGTGAATTATGCAAGGCACAACACAAGCAAATAGATATGATATGGCAATATGAATTATGCTCAACACAAGCAAATATGATATGATGTTATGAAAGATGCTTTGCACAAAATAAAGAGAGAGAGTTGAGAGATATTGGATCAAACGCAAACACACGGATATGTTTCGAGGTTCGAGCCCCTAGCTCTACATCCCCGCCTACACCACCGTGTAGGATTTCCAATCCACTATAGGAGTACCGAACTCCTCTCTCAATCCTTACAAAGCCACTGAGGCTATACAACCACAATCCACCTCTACCGAAGAGGGATAAGGCCCGTAGCCAATAGAACACAATCACCTCTACCGAAGGGGGATCCAAACACAATACCACTCCGATCAACCTCTACCAAAGCGGGATACAACAAAAGCAAGGAGGGTTTACAACTTAGAGGCTTAACCTCAAACACTTCTCTTTTTCTCTCTTTTGCACAAACAAAGATCCTAAATAGATTAGGATAGTATGATAGCTCAAGTGTGGAAAACTAGGTGTTTTTGGAAACAAGCAACAAAGAAAAACTAATTGGGAAGTCTCTTGTAAAAGATAGAAATGAAAGATCAAATCAAAATCCCAAAACCTAGTTTTCTTGATTTTCCAAAAACCCAGAACAATACAAAGATGAATTTTTTTGGCACAAAACTCTTTTTAAAACTCTTTTAAAACAGTAGAGAAAGTCTGGAAATTTTGTCTCTAAAAACCTTGGCCAAAAACCCAAAGAGATGGGGTTTATATAGGCCAAACCAGAAACTAGCCGTTAGGCTGATGTGGCAGCCTGACAGGCTGACGGTCGACCGGCCCCGGTCGACCGCCAACGGTCAGAAATGTGACCGTTGGGCAACCACGGTCGACCGGCCCCGGTCGACCCAAACAAACAGAGAGCACTGCTCTCAGTCCGGTCGACCGTCCGGGTCGACCGTCCCAAAGCTGCCAAACGTGCACAGATTTGTGCACGTCGGTCGACCGGCCTGGTCGACCGACTTTAGCCTAGTCGACTTGGTCAGTTGACTTAGTCAACTGATTGAAGCCTGGAACAGAAATCTGGGTCAGAAAAATAGTGTAAAATATTTTTCTAAAAATCTTTTAAGTCTTCTAAAAATTCACAAAACTTGTTTTAACATTTTGTATTGAAACACAAACAAGTGATAAAAATTCAAGACATATATCAATATATATCAATTCATTTTTGAGTCTTGCAAATTTTATCAAAAACAAAACTTGTATTTTTATCAAACTTGATTTTTCAATACATGAATAGGATAGTCAAAATAAGTTTGTCTAGCAAGTTTAAAGCATGTATGTATATCTAGAACATATCTAATATACATAGAAATAAGGTAAACTTGTTTTGATCTACTATTCATGAAAACCAAATCCAAAACATAAATCTTGTGTGTGTTGTGCACTTGAGCTATCAACTATACTAAACTTTACAAATTGGATCTAAAACACACTATCTAAACTATGGATACCTAAGTCTTCTTGATGATCTTCATCTTCAAGTTGACTTGCTCCAAAACTCCATCCATGGGCTAGGCAAGATGTGATCTTGAAGTTTTGGCCCTGGAATTATCACGAAAAGCTTCTAAACTCCTTGTTGAAGCTAATCACTAACTAATATCTTGGTTAATGATCTGAAACTTAAACAACACAAGATTATTAGTAAACATAACTACATGAGTTAATCATCATCAAAACTAGGGTGGAAGGCCTTTGGGCCAACACTTGCGTTAAACCAAGAGAGCTTTACATAGCACCTCAACTCTTATTTAGAGGAATTTATAGGAGATAGTCCAGAGCTCTTCACCAGAAATTCGGCTACACTTTTTGGTTACACTAAGTATGTTGCAATTTGTTTTTATTCCAAATTATTTGTCATTAGATTAGCCTTACACCTATTCACCCCCCTCTAGGTGTACTTTCAGGTTGGTCTATCAGGGGTCTAGGAACAAGGTACCAACTTGGTTGTTCTCAAATTAATTCAGCTCTGCTTGCATTGCAAGTAATTAATATGAGTCGCCCTCGGCTTTGAAGATATTTTTGGCTCAATATATGAAATGAATTCAAAATGGCCACAAATATCATGGAGTTTGGAGAAAGTAGTTACCTCTTGGATACATCACCTATGATGAGAACCTTGGGATGATTTGTAGCATATCTCCAATCCTTTGAAAGTGGTTGTGTTGGCTTCACTTTAACATCTTGAACTTCACCATGTTCATCATTTTTTGGCTTGTATTCTTGATTTGGTGAGTCCTTCAAAAATATTTTCTCCATGTATTCACCTAAAAAATCAATTTCTACAACATTCTTCATAAAAGCATTATATTCCTCAAACTTGACAAGCATAGACTCTTCAATAGTCAAAGTAGACTTATTTAATACTCTATAGGCCTTACTAGAATTTGAATATCCAATAATATAGCTTCATAAGAATTAAGCATCAAATTTACCTAAATTATCCTTGGTGTTCAAAACAAAACATTTACAACCAAAAACTCTAAAATATAAAATATTTGGTTTTCTCAAAAAGTAAATCTCAAAAAAAGTTTTGAAAATATTTTTACAAAAATAAATTCTATTCGATATGTAATATGAAGTGTTTACGGCCTCGCCTATAATATTGAGGGAATCTGTATTCACTGCTTATTGTCCTAGCCATCTCTTGAAGAGTGTGATTTTTTCTTTCAACGACTCCATTTTGTTATGAAGTTCTAGGATAAGATAGTTCATATTTAATTCTATTTTCTTCACAATAAGTGATAAAAAATGGTTAATGAATTCACCATCTCTATCACTCCTTATGTGTAAAATCAAAAAAATCTTTTTCTTTCTTAACTCTTTTTCTAAAAACATAGAAATGCGAAAAAAGCTTCGTCTTTGTGTTCCAAAAGAAAAACTCATGTAAATCTAGAGAAATCAACTAAAACAAAAACAAAATGATTACCACTAAGACTTTTGATTCTTGTTGGATCAAACAAATCCATGTGAATCAACTCTATTGGTTTAGATGTCATGATATCCTTGATTGTTTTGAAAGAGGACTTGGATTGTTTTTCAAGTTGGTACACATCACAAATGCAGTCCTTTTCAAATTCAAGTAAAGAATACCCTTCATTGATTTCTTAGAGTTAATTCTAGATAGATAATCAAACGAAATATGACCTAGTCTCCTATGCTATAACCAAGAATCTTCATTAAAAGCATTTAAACAAGTAGCATTATAATATAAATTTAACATATCAATAAACATTATTTTCATGCAAATCGAAACGAACACAAATATTTATTTTTTTCTAAAACATCGCAAGTGAAATCATCAAAACAACTCTAAAACCTTTATCACAAAGTTGGCTAATGCTCAAGAGATTATGTTTTGATACTTTCAACCAAAACAACATTTTCTATAAAAGAGATGAGCCAATTTTGATATAACCTATATCAATGATTTTGCCTTTTGAATCGTCTCCGAAGGTAACGTGCCGCCTTCATGATACCTTGATAGGGTTGTATAGTTGTTGATATCCCAAGTCATGTGCCTTGAGCAACCGCTATCATGGTACCACTACTCCCTACATCTTAGAATCTTGGTGCGTACCTATATCAAGTAAAGAAGTTCTTGATTTGGTACCCATATTTCCTTAGGTCTTATAGTGTTAGTTCTTCGAACCCAAACATGATCATTTGAAATATTAATGCGATCAAAGCAAAACTTAGCTAAGTGACTTTTCCGGCCACAATAGGTGAAGTATAAACTCTACCATACATAAATGCATGATGTGTATGTGAAACATGAGTATGCTTATTGTCTGTGGCATATTTAGCATAATGTGTGTGGCCATGTTGTGCTTGATGAGTGTGGGCATGTGTAGCATGATGAACATGAACATGCTTTTTTGGAGCATGTCTCTTAGGAAACATGGCATCTAATCTAGCATTATCAAACTCATATATATATTTTTAAAACATTTTCCAAAGTGCTAATTTTAGTTTATAAAATAGAAATCGCTTTTTCATCAATCAAAGAAAATTTTGCTTTACAAGAACTTTGTGTGCATCAAAATCCTTTTGTGTAGAAATAAGTATGGAAGATAAAATCTCTTTTTCTTTTGAAAGAATAATAATTGATTTTGAAGAAATTCATTTTTCTTTTTCATTTTAAATATTTCTTCTTGAGAAAATTATTATTATGAGAAAGTTCAACAGAAGTTTCACCCAATTCATGTTGGCCCAAGGTTACAATCACCCAGTTTTAGAGTTTTGATGATTACAAAACATATATAGTTATTTGTACTAATCATGTTTAAGTGTATAAGATTGTTTCAGGGTTCTAAGGGTTCAACAGGTTTTCTTCTTTAAAGGAAGGTGGTGATTGACTCAAGGTGACTCAATTCGGGATCAAGAATTCAAGTTATTCAACGATGCATATAGAGAAGCCCAAATTGAAGAACTTGTAGTCACCTAGAACTTTTGTAGGAATTAGTATGTTAAAGAGTAAGGATATGATAGTTGCGCTCAAGAAAACACACACACACACACACACACAAATACACTTTTCAAAATATAAGTTTTTGGTTGTTAGTTTTTTGTGCATGTTTGATTAACATACACGTTTCAAAATATTTCAAATTTTTATATCTAGTTTAAAACATGTATTTCATCCTCTATAGCATACTACTTAAATTTTAAACCATTTAAAAAATATTTCAAAAATTATTCAAAGTTTAAAAAATTTCTGTTTCAGGCTTTTACGGTCGACCGGACCTATTTCAAGCCAGATCGGTCGACCGGGCCTTGTGGTTTTGAGCGTGCACGTCTGTGCACGTCTGCCAGTCGACCGGGTCAGTCGACCGATAGACATTGCGGTCGGCCGACCGTCGACCGACTGCAAGACCCTAACTCTCGGATTTTGTCGGTCGACCGGCCCGGTCGACCGGCAGTTCATTTCTTTGTTTTAAAATAGCCAGCGGTCGACCGAAGCCAACAGCTCTTTTGCCATGTGGCCTACCAGTCGACCGGCCCGGTCGACCGACAGTCGTCCTAAAGCCCCAACGGCTATTTCTTGGAATCTGTTTTGTTTTCTTGATTCCTACAGCTATTTCTGTTTTCCTAGTGGCTAAACTCTACCCTAATGACCTAGAATCTATGATGAATGGCATTTATCCATTCTCGATAAATAGAGGTCTTTGGTTTCTTGTTTTACACATGAAATATATCCAAGTTTCAAGTTTTCAAAAGAGAAGAAAGTTTACTTGCTTTCATTTTCAAAGATCTTTCATTTGTAAAAGTTTTTCAGTTGGTTTATAAGTTCTCTTTACTTCTTTTCAACTAAAATTTTTCTCACTTTCCATCTTGAGCTAAAAATTATACTCCACTTTATAAGAAGGTGTAAGAGAGAGTTTGTGGCCTTTTGATCACCAAGTGACTTGTATTCCATTGTGTTGAGATCCCTCTTGTGTAGAGGTTGATTTGTTGGAGTTGGGTACTCCGGTCTTGTGTGGACCATTTGTAATCCCCTTGGGTGTAAAGGTTCCAGTGTGAAAATTTCTTTGTGAATTTAGTGAAAATCCTTCATAGTGGTGAAGGCGGGAACGTAGAGCAGTGGCTCAAACCTCGAAGCAAATTACTTGTGTTTGCGATTGGTTTCCTTATTGTTTCCATTGCTTTACATTCCTAACTTGTGATACCACTTGCTTGCACTTCATTATTGCACTCATTTCATTTACTTACATTTTTGGTCTTTACTCATTTCAACAAGAAAGCAATTACACGCCTCAACTCATAATCTAGAGGAATCAAAAAGGAAAAGTTCTAAAGCCCTTCACCGAGAATTCGGCTTCAATTTCTTGTTTTGAGTGACCGTTTATATCATTAATACTTCTTGCTTAAAAAGAGCATTAGATTAGCAATAGCACCTATTCACCCCCCTTCTAGGTGTTTTTCAATTGGTATCAGAGTTTTGGTCTCTAGGTTTTTGGCTTAACATCCTTAGAGAGATCCTATATTGCTAATCACACTATTCATATTTCATCCTTATACACTTAGTAAAAATGACCGAAGGTATTAAGACCCCACCCAAGTTTGACGGCCTCAACTTTCCCATATGGAAGGTTAAGATGACTGTATTTTGGCAATCCTTAGGGAGCCGGGTTGCAAAGGCGGTGACCAAACCATTTAGCACACCCCTTGGTGATGAGGACACTTGGTCCGAGATTGCCACGAAAGAGTTTGACGCTAATGTTAGGGCACACTATGCCTTACATCAAGCTCTTAATGACGATGATGTTGCTAGAGTCATTCACTGCAAATTCGCTTATGAGATTTAGACTCACCTACTAGTCACTCATGAGGGAACTTCACAAGTTAAGAGGGCCAAAATTGACCTTCTTCGTTCCCAATATGAAAACTTTTTCATGCAAGAACATGAAACCATAGATGATATGGTTACTAAATTTACAAAGATTACTAACGGTCTTTCCTCTTTAAGTGATGGCATTGACAACGACCAAAAAGTGAGGAAGATCATCCTGCACTCCCTCCATCTTGGGAAGTCAAAAGCACAACTTTGAAGGAGCTCAATGACAAGGAGAAAATAGAGCTCATCAGTCTCATTGGGAATCTCAAGACCCATGAGATGGAAAGAAAAGCAAGAGAAGAGATGGCTCCTCCAAAGAAGAAAGCAATCGCTTTCAAAAGCTCTTCCACCCACTCCGACGAAGATGATGAGGAAGAGGATGATGAAGATCTTTCTCTTCTTGTGAAGAACGTTCAGAGAATGTACAAAAAGGCTGAATTCTAAAATAGAAGGAGATGGCAAGACAAATAAGAGAAGAAAATCATTTGCTTCAATTGTCGGAAGCCAGGACATATAGTTGCGAAGTGTCCGGAAAATAAGGGCGAACCCTCTACCTCCAAGAAGTCATATAAGAAGAAAGCTTTAAAGGCTACTTGGGATTCGGAGAGTGAATCTGATGAGGAAGTCGACACGCCAACATGTGTTTCATGGCAAATGAAAGCACAAGTAAGGTAACCTCCGAAACATCTATTGAAGATTGTGAATTATCTATAGATGAATTAGGAGAAGCTTTTGAAGAACTATCACATAATTATAATTTTCACAAAAAGAAATATTTAAAAATGAAAAAGAAAAATGAATCTCTTAACCACAAAATTTTCATTCTCACTAAAGAAAAAGATGAATTATTTTCAACCCTTACTTCCACTCAAAAGGATTTTAATGCTTATAAAATTTCTTGCAAAGGTAAATTTTCACTAGTTGATAAAGATGAGATTTTCATGCTAAAGAAGGAAATTGACTCATTAGGAGAGGTTTTAAAAAGATGTAAATTTGATAAATCTAGACTAGAGGCTATGTTTCCTAAGAAACATGTCCTAAAGAAACAATCACATGCTACACATACTCATGTTCACAAATCACAACCTTTACACTCACATCATGCTAAACACCCTAAACATGTCCACACTCCACACACTCATCATGCATTCATATATGGTAAGTTTGTGCAAGCACATATCGTGGCCGAAAGGGTCATTTGGTCAAATTTTGCTATGACAGGATAAATACATCACATAATCATGTTTGGGTTCGTAATGCTAACATTCAAGAACCCAAGAAAATTTGGTACCAAAGTCAACAAATTTATTACATGACGTAGGTACACTCCAAAGCACAAAGACGTAGGGAGCGATGATATCTTGATAGTGGTTGCTCAAGGTACATGACTTAGGACATCAACAACTTTGCATCCCTATCAAGATACCATGAAGGTGGCACCGTCACCTTCGGAGATGACGCCAAGGAAAAATCATCGGTATAGGTAACATTAAACTTGGTACATCTCCAATAATAGAAAATGTTATTTTAGTTGATGGCCTCAAGCATAATCTCTTGAGTGTTAGTCAACTTTATGATAAAGATTTTAATGTGATTTTTGATAACTTAACTTGTAGTGTTATTGATAGACAAACTAATGCATGTATATTTTTCGAATTTCGTGAAAACAATGAATACATGATTGATATGTCTAATATGCAATGCAATGCTACTTGTTTGAATGCCTTCAATGATGACTCTTGTTATGGCATAGGAGATTAGGCCATATTTCTTTTGACCATCTATCTAGATTAAACAACAAGGAATGGTGAAAGATCCCTTGCTTGAATTTGAAAAGGACCGCATTTGCGATGCGTGCCAACTTGGGAACAAACAAGTCCTCTTTCAAATCAATCAAGGATATCATGACATCACGACCCTTGGAGTTGATCCATAAGGATTTGTTTGGTCCTACTAAAACTAAAAGTCTAAGTGGGAATCGTTTTGCTTTCATTTTAGTTGATGATTTTTCTCGTTTACTTGGGTTTTCTTTTTAGAACATAAAAATCAAGCCTTTTCACATTTTCAAACTTTTAAGAAAAGAGTTGAAAGGAAAAAAATTCTTCTATTTTAAGAATAAAAAGTGATAGAGGTGGTGAATTCAATAACCAACCTTTTACCACTTTTTACGAAGAACATGGAATTAAGCATGAACTATCTTGTCCTAGAACTCCACAACAAAATGGAGTTGTTGAGAGGAAAAATTGAACATTACAAGAGATGACTAGGACAATGATAAATGAGTACGGTCTCCCTCAATACCTATGGGCCGAGGCCGTAAACACATTTTGTTACATATCAAATAGGGTTTTCTTATGCAAAAATACTTCTAAAACTTCTTTTGAAATTTACTATTCAAGAAAATCAAATGTTTCATATTTTAAAGTTTTGGTTGTAAATGTTTTGTTTTAAATACTAAAGATAATTTGGGTAAATTTGATGCAAAATCATAGGAAGCTATTTTTGTTGGTTACTCTAACACTAGTAAAGCCTATAGAATCTTCAATAAATCATCTTTGACTATTGAAGAATCTGAAAAAACACCTAGAGGGGGGGTGAATAGGTGTGAATGCTAATCTAATGATCTTTTTAACTTTAATTAAATGAGTGATGCAACGATCTCTCAAAACACGACTAAGAGCCGAATACCCCTTGCGAGGTTCTGAACTCCTTCCTCCCAATTCCCCTAGATATGGGTTAGAGGTGCGCAATGCAACCGTGTTGTATGAGATATGATCGAACAAGTAAAGGATGAAATGCTATGATGAAATACACACAAGCAATATAGCAAGTAAAGTGAACTAGACAAGATTGCACAAGTAAAGGGTTAGTTCTCAAGCAAATAATTCAAGACAATATAAAGCAAGAGAAATTGTAAGCAAGAATGACACAAAGGCAATCGCAAACAAGATGATTTGTTTCGAGGTTCGAGCACACTTGCTCTAGTCCCCGCCTTCACCTCCGTGAAGGGTTTCCACTATCCACCGAGGATGCCTTTACAATTTGGTCTACCGAAGACCGAGCACCGAGCTCCACCGAGTACAAAGGAACTCTACCGAAGAGGTTGCTCCACAAAGAAAGGATTACAAGAACCAGTGATCACAACAAGATCACTACACTTTTCTCAAACTCTTTTACAAACACTCTCACTTCAGTTACAACTTCACTATAGAATGAGTATAGGATTTTTGGCTCTATGAAGTGTGGTGAGAAAAAACTTCAGTTGTAGAGTGATATGAGCAATCAAACACAACTGAAAAACTAGCTCAAAAGAATTGGAATGAAAGCTTTAAACTCTTTTCTTTTCTCTTTTGAAAACAATGTAAACTTGAGGATTTTCTAAGTGCAATGCAAGAGAGACTTCTCCTCTATTTATAGGGTTGAAAATAAGTTAAAAACAATTTCTTTATACCTAATTCAACCTGCAAAAGCTCCCCAACAACTCTCCAAAAAACTGTTAAAGCAGAAAAGGAAACAGATTTTTCAGAACTGCCCAAAGAGGAAAGAGCCATTGCTTGTTGCAGGCTTGGCGGTCGACCGGTCCGGTCGACCGCCAGCCCTGCTGGAAAGAGCCGTTGGCTCTCGGTCGACCGGTCCGGTCGACCGACCCAAAAGGAGGAAACACAGTTTCCTTCTTCCGGTCGACCGGTCCGGTCGACCGAAATATCCCGAGAGCAATCTGCTCTCCGTCGGTCGACCGGTCCGGTCGACCGAACGGGACATGCACAAATAGTGCATGTCCAGACATATCGCCGGTCGACCGGGCCGGTCGACCGATGTTGCCTGAAACTGAAAAACTGGGCTGTTTTGAGTTAGAAAATTTTGATAAATATTTTAAAAATACATATAGCTAAGTATTATGCAGAAAATAGTTTATACACATGTTTTAAACAAGTTTTTCAGGATATAAAGCTTTGGTACATGTATATATAAACTAAGGCATAAAACTTAGAAATAACCATTTTCAAAACATAGGAAATACATGAAACAAGTGTGTGTGCAAATCCTAGAGCCAAATTTCCTATATTCAACTTTAACATTCTAAACTTACAAACTTCTAAAAGATTTCAAGGCAATGCTTCAAGATGGGCTATCTTCACTTGATCTTCATTTTGCATCTTGAGCCCAATTGGAGTTGACTTGAGTCCAAAACCTTGTATTTGTGAGAGAACACTTCTAGTATGAATAGAAATCTGAAAACACACTTAAACAATAAATGTTATTAGTACAAATAACTAATATGTTTTGTAATCATCAAAATACACTAATCATGGGTGATTGTAACCTGGGCCAACAATCTCCCCCTTTTTGATGATGACAAAACATATAAGTTATTGAAACAAATAAAGGAGGAAAAGCTTGGAAAGCTCCCCCTCAAACAATGCTATGTATTTATCATGAATATGAAAAGCTATGTAAGCATACATAAAGCATTTATCAAACACAATAGTTTTTGTCCAAAAACTCAAATAAACACAAACTTTCTTTTCTTTATGAAATGAAACTCAAATAGTATCAAACTTAGAAAGTTTAAACTTAAACACTTATTTTCCAAATATCAACAAACTTATTAAACTTATTCTCCCCCTTTTTGTCATACATCAAAAAAGGGTTAAACAAATTTTAATTTTAAGAATCCATAATACAACATTCAACTCACCACAAATAAACGAAAATCTAGCATAATCTAAAGGTTTAGTAAAAATATCGGCAAGTTGAAAATCGGTAGAAACATATTCAATAACAATATCACCTTTCTCATAATGATCTCTAAGAAAGTGATACCTAATGTCAATGTGTTTGGTTTTACTATGTTGATTTGCATTCTTTGTCATGTGAATAGTACTAGTATTATCACAAAATATTTTAACATGATCAAAGTGTAAATCATAGTCAAGGAGAGTATGTTTCATCCAAAGAACTTGTGCACAACAAGCTCCGGCCGCAACATACTCCGCCTCGGCGGTGATAGGGCTACCGAATTTTGCTTTTTGGAAGACCAAGATACAAGACAATTACCTAAGAATTGACATGTTCCACTTGTGCTCTTCCTATCTACCCTACAACCCGCATATTCGGCATCCGAAAAACTCTTCATTTCAAATAATCCGATTTTAGGATACCATAAACCCATTTCAATAGTGCCCTTAAGGTATCTAATTATGCGTTTAACTGCAATTATGTGAGATTCTTTAGGACAAGATTGAAAACGTGCACAAAGACAAACGGAAAACATAATATCCGGCCTACTAGCCGTCAAATAAGCAAGCTACCAATCATGCTACGGTATAATTTAATGTCTACACTTTTACCTTGTTCATCCTTGTCAAGCTTTGTAGTTGTTGCCATGAGAGTTTTGCTTACTTTTGATCCTCAAGCCCAAACCTTTTGATTAGTCCTTTGTGTACTTCTTGATTGATGAAGATCCCATCCTTCCTTTGCTTGATTTGGAGTCCAAGGAAATAGTTGAGCTCCCCATCATAGACATTTCAAATTCATCCTTCATGCATGACTCAAAAGCTTTGCAAAGAGATTCATTAGTAGAACCAAAAATAATATCATCTACATAAATTTGCACAATAAGAATGTCATTTTCTACATGTTTTGTAAACAAAGTTGTGTCAATTTTACCTTTCTTAAAACCATTTGAAATCAAAAATGAGGAAAGTCTTTCATACCAAGCCCTAGGGGCTTGTTTTAAACCATAAAGAGCTTTATCTAATTTAAAAAACAAATCTGGATGTGTAGGATCAACAAACCCGGGGGTTGTTCAACATACACCTCCTCTTCAATAAATCCATTTAGAAAAGCACTTTTAACATCCATTTGAAATAATTTGAAATCTTTATATGAGGCAAATGCTAGTGTCATCCGTATGGCTTCAAGCCGTGCTACGGGTGCAAAGGTTTCTTCAAAATCGATCCCTTCGATTGGGGTGTAACCTTGGGCAAACTAACCTAGCCTTGTTTCTAACTACATTACCCGATTCATCCTTGTTCTTAAAGATCCACTTAGTACCAATTGTTGGTCTATCGTGGGGCCTAGGAACAAGGTGCCAAACTTGGTTGCGCTCAAATTGATTGAGCTCCTCTTGCATGGCTAGCAACCAATATGAATCGGCCTCGGCTTCGAGCACATTTTTGGGTTCAATATGAGAAATGAATGCATAGTTATCACAATAGTCATGAAGTCTAGAGCGAGTAGTTACCCCTTTTGATACTTCACCTATGACGAGGTCCTTGGGATGATGTGGATTGTATCTCTAATCCTTTGGTAGTGGTTGAGTAGGCTCCACCTCATGTGTTTGATTTTCATTCCTTGTGCCTCTCCACCTTAGCTTCGCTTCCTTCATCATCCTTTGGTTTGTCTCCCATAGTAGAAAGCATCCTCAAGGTCACTTTCTCCAAACCTTCATCCAATGCATCTATTTCTACAACATTCTTAACAAACTTGTTAGATTCCTCAAACTTTAACATGAATAGACTCTTCAATAGTCAAAGATGATCTAATGAAAACTCTATAAGCCTTACTAGTGTTTGAGTAACCTACAAAAATAGCCTCATAAGATTTAGGATCAAATTTCCTAAAAAATCTTTTGTGTTTAAACAAAGCATTTGCAACCAAAAACTTTAAAATAGGAAACATTAGGTTTTCTAGAAAAATACATTTCAAAAGAAGTTTTAGTAGTATTTTTACACCAAGAAAACACGATTTGATATGTAGCATGATGTATTTACGCCTCGGCCCACATAGTGTGGTAGACCAAATTCACTTAGCATTGTCCTAGCCATCTCTTTAATGTTCTATTTTTCCGTTCAACTACTCCATTTTGTTGTGGAGTTCTAGGACAAGAAAGTTCATGCTTTATTCCATGTTCATCACAAAAAGTGGTAAAGGGTTGGTTAATGAATTCACCTCCTCTATCACTCTTATTCTCAAAATCGAAACATCTTTTCTTTTTCAACTCTTTTCTTAAAATTTGGAAATACGAAAATGCTTGGCTTTTATGTTCAAGAAAGAAAACCCAAGTAAATCTTGAAAATCATCAACCAAAACATAAGCAAATCTATTCCCACTTAAACTTTTGGTTTGTGTAGGGCCAAAAAGATCCATATGGATTAACTCCAAAGGACGTGATGTCATGATATCCTTAATTGACTTGAAAGAAGACTTAGTTTTTTCCCAAATTGACATGCGTCACAAACTCGGTCCTTTTCAAAATCAAGTAAGGAATACCTTTCACCATTTCTTTGTGTTTAACCTAGAAATGTGATCAAAAGAAATATGCCCTAATCTCCTATGCCACAACCAAGAGTCATCATCGAGGCTTTCAAACAAGTAATATTACAAGACATATTCAACATATCAATCATATAACATTACTTTCACGAAAACCGGAAAATACACAACATTAGAAATTCTATCAATAACTTTACAAGCAACATTAATCAAACAACATCAAAACCTTTATCACAAAGTGACTAACACTCAAGAGATTATGCTTGAGACCATCAACTAAAACTACATTTTCAATTAAGGAGAGGTGCCAAGTTTTACATTACCAATACCGATGATTTTACCCTTGGCGTCATCTCCGAAGGTGACGGTGCCACCTTCATGATATCTTGATAGGGTTGCAAAGTTGTTGATGTCCCAAGTCATGTGCCTTGAGCAACCGCTATCAAGATACCACAAACCTCTACGTCGTTGGGCTTTGGAAAGTAACCTACATCATTTAAAACAATTGTTGACTTTGGTACCCAAACTTTCTTGGGTCCTTGAAAGTTAGTGTTACGAACCCAACATTATGAGTGATGCACTTAGTCTATCATAACAAAATTAGCTAAGTGTCCTTTCCGCCCACAATGTGAACATGAGTTACACTTTTCTATATATGAAAGCATGATGTGCATGTGTAGTGTGAGCATGTTTTGGGTTTTGCCATGTTGTTTCGGTTGTGTAGCATGAACATGAACATGAGCATGAGCATTTTTCTTTGGGGCTTGTTTCTTAGGAATATAGCCTCAATTTTCTTCTTGTTAAATTCACAATTTTTCAAAACAACACTTAATGAGTCTAATCTTTCCTTAAGTATAGAAAACTCATTAGAATCAATTAGTGGGGTCTTACCTTTGCAAGAAATCTTATATTTTTCAAAATCATTTTTAGTAGTGGCCAGGTGGAAAACCAATCATCTTTTTCCTTTGTAAGAGTAAAAACTTGAAGACTTAAAGATTCATTTTCCTTTTTCATTTTTAAATACTTTTTCTTTAAGAAATCATAATTTTGTGATAACTCAACAAAAGCTTCTCCTAGTTCATCATCAAAAGGAGTGGAAGGGGTTACCTTGCTTGTGCTTTCATTGGACATGAAGCACATGTTGGCGATGTCGATCTCTTCTTCGGATTCGGTCTCCGAATCCCAAGTTGCCTTCATAGCCTTCTTCTTGTGAGGCTTCTTTGAAGTGGAGGCTTAGCTTTGTCCGGACACTCCGCAACAATGTGTCCCGGTCTTTGGCAATTGAAGCATATGATCTTTCTTTCTTCTTTGCCTCCTTGCCATCTCCTTCTACCTTGAACTTCGCTTGTTGTACATCCTCCGAACATTTTTGACTAGAAGTGAGAGCTCTTCATCATCTTCTTCTTCATCATCTTCGTCGGAGTGTGATGATTGACACTTGAAGGCAATAGTCTTCTTCTTGGTAGGAGCCATGTACTCCCTTGCTTTCCTTTCCATCTCATGGTTTTGAGGTTCCAATGAGACCTATAAGCTCCATCTCTTCATTGTCGTTGAGTTCCTTCAAGGTTGTTGCTTTAACTTCCCATGAAGGAGGAAGAGCCCGGATGATCTTCCTTACTCTTTGATCATTGTTGATGTCTTCACCTAAAGAAGAGAGTCATTAGTAATCTTGGTAAATCTTGTAACCATATCATCTATGGTTTCATTTTCTTGCATGCTAAATGTTTCATATTGGGACCGAAGAAGGTCAATCTTAGCCTTCTTTACTTGTGAGGTTCCCTCATGAGTGACTATCAAGTGTGACCAAATCTCATATGCGGATTTGCAATGTATAACCCTAGCTATGTCATCATCATTTAGGGCTTGAAGAAGTGCATAGTGAGCTTGGCATTGGCATCGAATTCCTTAGTCTCAATTTCGGACCAAGTGGATTCATCACCGGGGGTACACTAAAGGACTTAGTCACGGCTTTTGCAACTCGGCTACCTAGAGATTGCAAAAACACGGTCATCTTAACTTTTCATATGGGAAAGTTAAGTCCATCAAACTTAGGAGGGGTCTTAATTCCTCGGCCATTTTTACTTATATGAATATGAATGAAATGATTAGCAAATTAGGATCTTCTCTAAGGTGTTAAACCAAATCCTAGAGTCCAAGCTCTGATACCAATTGAAAAACACCTAGAGGGGGGGTGAATAGGTGTGAATGCTATCTAATGATCTTTTTAAACTTTATTAATGAGTGATGCAACGATCTCTCAAAACCGACTAAGAGCCGAATACCCCTTGCGAGGTTCTGAACTCCTTCCTCCCAATTCCCCTAGATATGGGTTAGAGGTGCGCAATGCAACCGTGTTGTATGAGATATGATCGAACAAGTAAAGGATGAAATGCTATGATGAAATACACACAAGCAATATAGCAAGTAAAGTGAACTAGACAAGATTGCACAAGTAAAGGGTTAGTTCTCAAGCAAATAATTTCAAGACAATATAAAAGCAAGAGAAATTGTAAGCAAGAATGACACAAAGGCAATCGCAAACAAGATGATTTGTTTCGAGGTTCGAGCACACTTGCTCTAGTCCCCGCCTCACCTCCGTGAAGGGTTTCCACTATCCACCGAGGATGCCTTTACAATTTGGTCTACCGAAGACCGAGCACCGAGCTCCACCGAGTACAAAGGACCTCTACCGAAGAGGTTGCTCCCAAAGAAAGGATTACAAGAACCAAGTGATC